>JBAIZL010000004.1:17045251-17057751 GCA_036971475.1 Prosapia bicincta
ATTTCTCCAGCCTTCAACATGGTTCTCTACATAAATACCATCATGTCTCAGCTAGTAGTGAAATGTGGTATTCATTCATTACTTCTTAAATATTGAATCTATTTCAATTAAAAGGAAACCTTTCATTTATTTATTTTGTTTTTGTTATTCATTAGAAAACTATTATTCTTATTTTGTCAATTATTTCTTATTTTAAGCGTTAAAATGGCGTAAAATATCGTTTGGGTTGGACTATAAAGGGATCATTATCGCCTTCATTATGGGAACAGAGAAGGGGTGTAGCTGACACACGAGCCCTTACCTTAATCCTACACACATTCACATTACGTCTATGCTTTACACGCGACAATAGTCATACTGCTTGATCGCATTAAAAATACAACAATACGTTAGAAATACGATTAAGTTGATCTAGAAGTAAAGCTAATCGACAGAATTTAACTGTTTGGATGTGTCTCTTGTTTTCCCTCCCGGCCAGAGCCACTAAAACCGCCTAGAGACATAGTCCGGGCCGTAAAGAGGGTTGTGACACTGAGGAAGGTCGGGATCGTGAAGGTAAGTCTGGACATTGTGAAGGGTTTGTACTGTGAGGGAGGGCCGAGACCGTAAGGAGGATCGTGGCCGTAAAAGGATTGTGACAGCTTACTTGGGTCGGAGTCGAGAGGAGAGTCAGGGCCGTAAAGAGGGTCGTGACAGTAAGGTGGGTCGGAGTCGTGAGGAGAGTCAAGGCAGGAGGGAGGGTCGAAGTTGTAAGGAGAGCCGTTGCCGTAAGGCGGGTTGGAGCTGTCAGGAAGGTTGAGACCGTAATGAGGGTCGGGGCCGAAAGGATGGTCGGGACTGAAAGGAGGGTTGGGGCCGTAAGAAGGATCGTGACAGTAAGATGGGTCGGAGTCGTGAGGAGGGTTAGGGCCGTAAAGAGGGTCGTGACAGTAAGGTGGGCCGGAGTCGTGAGGAACGTCAGGGCAGGATGGAGGGTTGGAGTTGTGGGGAGAGTCGGGGCCGTAAGGAGGCTCGGGGCAGTAAGGAGGGTCGGAGTCGTAAGTAGGGTAAGTCGTGAGGAGGGTCAGGGCCGTAAGGAGGGTCGGAGTTGTGAGGAGGGTCGGGGCCGTAATGAGGGTCGGGTCAGTAAGGAGGGTTGGGGCAGTAAGGAGGGTCGGGGTCGTAAGGAGGGTGAGTCGTGGGGAGGGTCAGGGCCGTAAGGAGGGTCGGAGTTGTGAGGAGGGTCGGGGCCGTAAGGAGGGTCGGGGTTGTAAGGACGATCGTGATAGTAAAATGGGTCGGAGTCGTGAGGAGCATCAGGGCCGTAAAGAGGGTAGTGTCAGTAAGGTGGATCGAAGTCGTGAGAAGGGTCAGGGCCGTAAGGAGGGTCAGAGTTGTGAGGAGGGTCAGGGTTCTGAGGAGGGTCGGGTATTGTGAGGAGGGTCGGGGTTCTGAGGAGTGTTTGATGCCGTGATGTGGGTCGGGGCCATGAGGAGGGTCGCAATCGTGAGTCAACGCCGTGACGTGGCAATGGAGGGATTCAGGATTGATTGCCCATAAATCAAGCTACTGGTTCTTCCGTGAGTACTCGAAATATAATACATTATGGCAAGTGTCGCGTGAAGAGCTTAACAAAACCCCCAAGCAAAGAAGACGCCTTGGAGGGACTTTGAAGGCTAGGGTACACCTACTAGCAACGGACTGCAATCCACACAAATCTTGCAGCTTTATAAAACACACAAAGAAAGTGAACGTTCGCCGAGAAAGTGACTTCTTAAAATGCGCACTCACGCGTCGCTTCGGCTGCACAAACACTTTCATTCTGCGTTAATATTCATTACGGGAAGGATCCATCTCCGTTTCCTGAGTCGCCCGAGTAATGCTCATGCACTGTATTTAATTACACGTATAATTCCAAATGCAACGTTAAGCCCCACCTAAGTGTAACATCACTTAGGTGTAGTAAGCAGCCCCTATTTCTAAACGTCGCAAGCCATAAGCAGTGGCTAAAACTTGCACTAATTGTTAACGCACTGGGGGCAAGTGGAAGAGTCCGCCTACATACCGGAAGTAACATACGAACAGTTTCCGGAAGTAATAAAAGTATGCGTGCTTTAAACGCACGTGCGGAAGGTGATAAATTGGCTCGTAAAAGTGGCTTTTTTTATCTTTAAACTGTGCACCACTGCGGTCCTCACTTTTGTAGAATTTATCAACCCGTTACTTGTTTCAACTCACAACGGTTAAGTAAACATGTGGATGAGTGAAATAACTTGGAAATTACATTAATCTATAAATATATTCTCTTGCATTATAAACATAAGGTTGAGATTACATTGTATCAGAGTTCGTAAGAAAAAGTGGTCGTACGAATTTGTAAGTATAGAATTGTGAGACTTCGTACGAATGGCGTGGAATTCAACATTTGCCACTATCACTTGTGAAAGATGACGCCTGCTGAACGTGATAACTACAGTATATTTTGAACTCTCCTGCACTGAGGTATGATTTGGGGGGAAATTACAAAAGACGGTGGGTTCAAGAATTTTATTAATCAAGAGCTGAGAATGGAGATTTTGCAAGGTCTTAAGATGAGTTTAGATGAGATTACCAAAAGTTCTTCGAATATACACGCATGGCACTTTCTACATTCGACTACATTTTGAATAATGTCAAGGAAAAACTAATGTCAACAAAAGCATATTTCATCTTTTACTTTTATTTATTTTTTCTTAAAGTATATATATACATATTTGATCCCAAAGTGAACGCCTTTCCTCAACAAGGGTTATTAGATGCTCACAATCCAAGGTCAATTAAAAGGAAGACAGCTATTCGTAAGAAAACTGACGAAAAAACAAATATTTTGTTCTGATACAACTAGGAGTACGACTTCGTGAGAATTCGTATAACACATTGGAAGCAAACTAGCCACGCCCATAACATCATGGCGATTGTTTACTTCTGACGAATTCGTAGGAATACGCACGTCCACTTTTTCTTAAGAATTCCGATCAATGTAACCGGCGACTAACATGTTTGCAATGAAAAAAGAATTAAATAACCAAAAAGAGATTTTCAGTAAAATAATGTAGTATAATGCACTTTATAAAGTGTGTTCTACCTCACTGTAAACCTATTTTCTGCTACGCTAAATCATTTTCAAACTTAATTCCTTATGTACTCAGAATTATTGTATACCTTATTAATTTAAAGTAACGCATAATTCATACAACTGTTCCTATTATTTGTAGGTTATGTTACTTTTTTACTGTTACTACTATTACGCCTTTACATAACATTACGTTAAAGTATTCTATAGTATTTCACAGTTATTAAAATATTAATACGGTATATGTTTCAATAAATCTTTCTATAAGAAATTTAATATAAAGTTTATGAATTTTATTTTTCTGATCCAACTTTTCATGTGAAACCATCCGTAAGCAAATTTAACACTTTTTTAATTCCTTCTATTAGTTCACACACACACACACACACACACACACACACACACACACACACACACACACACACACACACACACACACACACACACACACACACACACACACACACACACACACACACACACACACACACACACACACACACACACACACACACACACACACACACACACACACACACACACACACACACACACACACACACACACACACACACACACACACACACACACACACACACACACACACACACACACACACACACACACACACACACACACACACACACACACACACACACACACACACACACACACACACACACACACACACACACACACACACACACACACACACACACACACACACACACACACACACACACACACACACACACACACACACACACACACACACACACACACACACACACACACACACACACACACACACACACACACACACACACACACACACACACACACACACACACACACACACACACACACACACACACACACACACACACACACACACACACACACACACACACACACACACACACACACACACACACACACACACACACACACACACACACACACACACACACACACACACACACACACACACACACACACACACACACACACACACACACACACACACACACACACACACACACACACACACACACACACACACACACACACACACACACACACACACACACACACACACACACACACACACACACACACACACACACACACACACACACACACACACACACACACACACACACACACACACACACACACACACACACACACACACACACACACACACACACACACACACACACACACACACACACACACACACACACACACACACACACACACACACACACACACACACACACACACACACACACACACACACACACACACACACACACACACACACACACACACACACACACACACACACACACACACACACACACACACACACACACACACACACACACACACACACACACACACACACACACACACACACACACACACACACACACACACACACACACACACACACACACACACACACACACACACACACACACACACACACACACACACACACACACACACACACACACACACACACACACACACACACACACACACACACACACACACACACACACACACACACACACACACACACACACACACACACACACACACACACACACACACACACACACACACACACACACACACACACACACACACACACACACACACACACACACACACACACACACACACACACACACACACACACACACACACACACACACACACACACACACACACACACACACACACACACACACACACACACACACACACACACACACACACACACACACACACACACACACACACACACACACACACACACACACACACACACACACACACACACACACACACACACACACACACACACACACACACACACACACACACACACACACACACACACACACACACACACACACACACACACACACACACACACACACACACACACACACACACACACACACACACACACACACACACACACACACACACACACACACACACACACACACACACACACACACACACACACACACACACACACACACACACACACACACACACACACACACACACACACACACACACACACACACACACACACACACACACACACACACACACACACACACACACACACACACACACACACACACACACACACACACACACACACACACACACACACACACACACACACACACACACACACACACACACACACACACACACACACACACACACACACACACACACACACACACACACACACACACACACACACACACACACACACACACACACACACACACACACACACACACACACACACACACACACACACACACACACACACACACACACACACACACACACACACACACACACACACACACACACACACACACACACACACACACACACACACACACACACACACACACACACACACACACACACACACACACACACACACACACACACACACACACACACACACACACACACACACACACACACACACACACACACACACACACACACACACACACACACACACACACACACACACACACACACACACACACACACACACACACACACACACACACACACACACACACACACACACACACACACACACACACACACACACACACACACACACACACACACACACACACACACACACACACACACACACACACACACACACACACACACACACACACACACACACACACACACACACACACACACACACACACACACACACACACACACACACACACACACACACACACACACACACACACACACACACACACACACACACACACACACACACACACACACACACACACACACACACACACACACACATATATATATTATAACCTAAGTTATTTAAAATATAACTTTTCCTTTAGGTTATATATTTAATTACCTTAACACTCTTTAGTCTCACATTCAGGTTTCTAAGTAATTAACACCAATATCAATTTTAACATAACTTGCATTTATTCTTGACACTTAATACACATTATACCCATTTACCTTAATACTATTTGTGACAGGATTTATTCCCTAACTAATATTACAATTACAAAAAAAAAACTAAAAACAAAAGGTGGACTCTTGAGGCTTTAAGTTACTACATTAAAGTTTAATAATTACAGTGTTAATTTCTGTTTCCTTCGGGTCGTTATTAAGGATCTTTTTTATAAATAAGAACGTGATGAAAAAAACTAGATTATTATTTTATCCTAAAGAATTTAAAATTGTTCTGAATTTACTGTTTTTAAAGTTCTGTTGGCTAAATTTAATGAAAAAAAAGAAAGTACTATGTTTTGTCGATTCCCTTGGATCTTGACCGTTGATATTGCTTCGCTGTACTTTCACATAACTCACTTATTTTCCTAATTCTTTATTAACGTTTTTACATTATATGAATACAAAATTTTACATTTCCCTTAATTATATTAACTAAACTTTACCCCTTCTTAACATTACTGACACTAGGTCGCCCCCAATACGTCTGCCCTCTTCTGAAGTTCTTCCAAGACTCCTTGATCACTTCCTTTTCCAACTTAGCGTCATCTCTCCCCCCTTACTTATTTTGGTTAATTCGGTTATTCCCATAATCATCTACAAAGAGCTTCCCTTAACGGTACATTGTTATAACCCAGGTAATTTGGAAAGTCCTATCTTAAAATAGCTGAACCCTTCTTTTGTTAAAGATTCCCCAGCCCCTTTATGACTACACTCGAAATAGAACAATGTTCATGTAGTTTTCCCGTAATTTTAGGAACTATTCTGGTCGATTTGGTTTAATATTTCTTCCGACTATTTTTCTTTTTTGGATATAAGCTGAATTTATTCCTTAGCCTCAAACGTTATATTATATATATATATATATATATATATATAATACGTTTTCTTGTTTAATAATTTAAAACAACAAAGATTATTCAAATACAATAAATGTTGTATACAAATATGTTGTTTTAAAATATATATCTTGTACAAATTTTCAATCGTTAATCAAATACTTTTTATACTTTATATTCATCCACTCAAGTTCAAACACATTTTTTTAAAACTTGTAGTGGATGACGCTTGATGGGAATACAGTTTTTTCAAATATTAATTCATTAATTAAATTTAATGATTTAATTTTATGTGAGAGAGAAAAACTTTACACAAAAGGGACAAGGTATACAATCTAGTTATTTCATCCCATTTGGTTTAAAGTAGGCGATAACATGATTTCATAAAACAGCTGATTTTATGTTATAGGTTATGTGGTAGAACACCTGTATTAATGCATAGGTTATGTTACTTAATTTATATGAATTGTAATTATTTAATAAAAAGTAATTAAAATAAAACCTTCCAGACTCGTATTACTTAGACCTACGACAATAGAACCTTTAAGTAGATACTTTAAGTAGTAGACACATTGTTTTATTACATGTTTAACATCTATATTAAAATGTTCACGACTGAAACCCATCCTTGCCTCGGCTCTAACACAACAAACACGCACTGGTTTACTTAACCCGTTTGACAGGACATGCTGTAGTAACTATGCGGGGCAGTAGCGACGAGTGACGTCACACGTCCCATCAACTGACAAAGCAGCTTCATTGCAAAGCCATTGTTGTCACAGGATATGCGTTACACCTGAGGTGTTTCTACAGTATTATGCAAAAATATATGAAACTAAACTGGTTAGAATATACAGTATTGCTTTTACTGTATGGTTCCAAAAATGTTTCGAAACAACTCCCATTTTCAAAAGCTGTGTTTTTAACAAAAATGTGGGTTGGGGCGTTTTTTATATTCAGCCGATATAAATATAATTTTAAAACTAACGAAAACTCTAAAGATGAACAGCGAAAACCTAAGTCAAGACTTTCTTATACGTTAAACGAAACATATCTAAAACTAAATTGCTCGACCTGTGTTTACCATGTAAGTTTTGTATCAGTTTAAGATGAAAGGGTTATGTCAAGACTAAACAGATCTGTTCTGCCCGTTGTCGGGTGTTTCATAGGTGACCACAAAGTTGCTATCTAGGCCAAAGAACTCTACCTTTTATCTATAGCTTTTGGGTCCTACTCCGTGAGTAACAAACAATTACTGAGTGTTTTTAGTCCGGGTCGACTAGGCTGTAAAAATGCGTACATCTTGTATCAACTCTAGGGTACTAATGGGCGGTTGAAACGTAGTACTGGCCTCATTACCTCCCCTGAACTTATCGCAAATACGTCCTCCACAAGGGCGTTAAGATACGACTCTAGCCACGTAACGTTAATATTTGGGTGTTTGCTCTCAGAGACCCGTTCGTTGTCCTACTTGCGTCTCGCCTCAGAGGAAACGGTTCCGCGAAACAATGCAATAAAAACTTAATAACTCAATTGTTCTGGCGGATGAAGGAACATAACCATTAGAGCGCCCGTTCCGACTGCTTGCCGTGGATAACTGTGTCCTGCGAGTTGCTAGTCTAAGCGGTCACAACTCTTACATTTTACGTGAAGAACTAGATTGTGTTTCCTTTACGTTGCAAAACTGAATAGAATATTAAATATGAAGTGCACCCATACTCTCACCGCCTCCCAGGTTAAAGTAAGAAGCTGCTACGGGGCCGGAAGTCCCTCTTGGAGGGGGCCTTGGCATATCCTCAAGGTACATCTTGCCATTATAAGTGAATGAAAGCTTTCTCCGCGTTAAATACATTCCGAAAGTAAAGTGCTCCTAAACTTCAATGCATCCCAGGTTAAAGTAGGAGACAGCTGCGGGGCCGGAAGTCCCTCCTGGAAGGGGCCTTGGCATATCCTCAATGTACATCTTGCCATTATAAGTGAATGAAAGCTTTCTCAGCGTTAAATACATTCCGAGAGTAAAGTGCGCCTAAACTTCAATGCATCCTAGGTTGAAGTAAGAGCAGCAGCTGTGCCGAAAGTCCCTCCTGGAGGGGGCACTGAGAGGTTGTGCACATCCTCAAGGCACATCTTGCCAATACAATCTCGAAAATCCGAATCCCAATTTTCCGAGATTAAATTCGAGCCTATTTCTATTTCAGACTATTTTATCTATATGAAAAAAATTAAGATTAATAACTGTTAGACAATGCACCGTCGCATCCCGATGAAGATCAACTGTGGTTCGATTATATCCATACTTTATTTCTACTCGCAAATGTTACGAGCCTTGGATCTCGGTGTTCTGGAATCTATGGAAACAAATACACACGTTATCTTTTACAATCTCTCTTGGAAGCGACTGAAGGGGCAGAAAGCATTTTTAGCTTTCTAAAAGAAATATACATAAGTAAGTTGTGTACTGGATAGCCGAATCATGGAACGAAATAAAAGAAGAAACATCAAGTAAGTCGTAGAAAAACGTCCTGAAACATAATAAAACTGTTGAGCGTGTCACACTCAAAAAGAAACAGATGCAACATGTCCTTTAAAAACACTTCCAGGTTGTGAAAATTCTAATGATACGGACGTACGTCGATGGATGAGTAAGGAAGAAAGTAAGTAACGATACGGCAGTGATGACGAGAATAAAGATGAAGGTTCAACCGAGACAGTACAAGACAGGAAAATTAGTCACGGTGAAGGAACGCCCACCTTGGAAACTGCACTACGCTATATTGAATAACAGAAACCACGCCAACAGATGTGTTTATTCTAAGACGTCCCGCACCGCAACTCGAAAACGATCTGATAAGCAGACGCAGAAGACAATTTTTAATAACTTTTTCCAAAAACTGTAGCAACCGTGATGAACAATGTATTCCAAAGCAGCGTTAGTTTATGTAAGTACAGTTCTCTAACACAGTTTATAACTACAGTTCTATAAACGTATTTTGTGCATTCTTAATTATAGTACTGTATTAGGGTTCATTAGAACCCCTATTTTTTAATGTACAGGCGTTTCCATATAACCAGAGTTTTGGTATAAAGCTTTCATATAAAGCTTTCCCCATGATATAAAGCCTACATTCCGAAAGAGTAGCCAATGCTTCAACATTTAACAACGCGTACAGCGCGCTTGCAAGAAATAACAAGGTGAGCACACTCTAAATTTTCCTTTTCACAAATTACAATTCTATATAGAAACATAAGTTTACTTATATGAGTCCGAAGTCCTATGCTTTTACGGACATTCTCCACTCATATATATCAACAGCTGAAGGTTACTGTCAACTTGTTTTATATCCCTTGGCTTGTTTGGCGGAGCTGTCATGTTTAGCTCCTGTGACATGCCGTTTCTGAAATTTCATTTACAGCAGTGTGATTGTATCGTATTGACTTTATAGTGGTTTTTCTGAGAATGTTGATTGACTGATTGCTTTATAGGCATTCGTGAGGTCATTTACATGTAAATTTTATACGTGGTTGTTAAGTGATTTGAGCTTTGTATGATTTGCTTTGCTGTTGATTGGACTGATTTGTTTTGGCTTGGATTTTGGTGAGGTGTGGATTTTAGATTTTCAACCTTCATGGGGGCTCGTAGACGAGGCACAGGGGGTCGATTCCTGAGCGTCGGAAGCGGTGCCGGATCTGTGACTATTGCCGACAGATGCGGATTGGAGGAGCGTTCTGCTCGATCTCTAAGTGACGTAGTCAGTTATATAATGAAATCATCTAGGGATGGGACGTTAGGTCCCGCGGCTATTGCCGTGTTTTTCACATACCACGGGGAGTTAGTGATTAGTCTGAGCGTGACGTTTTGGAAAGAATGCAGCTTCCTCTTTGATGCATCGCTCAGAAGGGAGTACCAAGCGGGGGCTGCGTAGGTGATGATGGGTGTGATGTACGTTTTGTACACCATCAGCCTGACGGACGTTGGGATAGGGTTCCCAGCTCCGCGGATGACAGGGAAAAGCCTTTGGCGGGCGCCAATAGCCTTTCCGATGGCACGTCGGAGATGGGGCTGAAAGGTTTGCACCACCTGATCACTGGTGATCAGGTCTGGTGGTCTGCCGAGTGGACCGTTTTGATACGTTTCGAGGTAGTTCCTTACATGTTCAACATGTTCGGTGTCGTAGATGTGTGCATTTGGTGTGAACTGGTCTTCTAAGGAATCAGCGAACGTTTCGGCCTTATCCTCCGGGGAGTAAGCCAGACCCTGCTGGCCAAGGAGTGGGTTGCGTATCGATTTTGTAGCTAAGAGCTGGCGATTTAATTTCCAAAGAGAACCATCCTCTGTGTTTACGGAGGATAGGAATTTGAACCATTCTTCCTCTGCATATGATTTTATTAAGATCTTGACTAGATGAGATCGGCGAAGTCGGCGTTTCTTCACCAGTTCGACTTGAATATGGGATGGAAGCTCAGTCTTTGCACCACCGCGTACAGTGGTGTGGGAGCTGACCTTGGCTGCATGTATTCTGTCGGTCTCAAGATCGACATCCCCGCTGTTGTCAATCGGGTTGCCATGGTCCGGAGATATTCGTAGAAGGCACTCATTTAGCGTCTCCAATTGGTTCTCTTTGACATCTTGGCTGGGGGGAGGCGATTAGCCAGGGGGTCGCCAATTGTCAGAAGGATTGGGTTGTGGTCAGAGCTTAGTTCATCTGTGTTGATGAGTGAGTGTTTTATATCCCAACTATGTCGGCTTTATAACATTTTCTCAGGAGAGTTTAAAAATAACACGACTTATTTTATAAAAGTAGCCAATTTAAGTAATTGTACAGCAAATAAATGATTAGCAAGAAGAAAGTAAGTAACGATACGGCAGTGATGACGAGAATAAAGATGAAGGTTCAACCGAGACAGTACAAGACAGGAAAATTAGTCACGGTGAAGGAACGCCCACCTTGGAAACTGCACTACGCTATATTGAATAACAGAAACCACGCCAACAGATGGGTTTATTCTAAGACGTCCCGCACCGCAACTCGAAAACGATCTGATAAGCAGACGCAGAAGACAATTTTTAATAACTTTTTCCAAAAACTGTAGCAACCGTGATGAACAATGTATTCCAAAGCAGCGTTAGTTTATGTAAGTACAGTTCTCTAACACAGTTTATAACTACAGTTCTATAAACGTATTTTGTGCATTCTTAATTATAGTACTGTATTAGGGTTCATTAGAACCCCTATTTTTTAATGTACAGGCGTTTCCATATAACCAGAGTTTTGGTATAAAGCTTTCATATAAAGCTTTCCCCATGATATAAAGCCTACATTCCGAAAGAGTAGCCAATGCTTCAACATTTAACAACGCGTACAGTGCGCTTGCAAGAAATAACAAGGTGAGCACACTCTAAATTTTCCTTTTCACAAATTACAATTCTATATAGAAACATAAGTTTACTTATATGAGTCCGAAGTCCTATGCTTTTACGGACATTCTCCACTCATATATATCAA
>JBAIZL010000004.1:17062751-17100251 GCA_036971475.1 Prosapia bicincta
GTATTTTTAATTGGTGATTTCAAATCACACGTTTCTTTTTTCGAATGTTCATTTCAAGCAAATTATGAAAAAACGAAAAAATGAAGTTGAATTATATTTGAAGAAGTATTTCCTATGCTGAATGGTATTTGATCAAGTATTGCCTTCTTTAGCTGTGTTGTTTCATTACTAACCTTGCTTGCAGATTCATTTATAACTTTAGTTATTGTTCAACAACTTTAGTTTGAACAATCCAAGTTAAATTAACCGCTTTAATATTACAAACCTAGAAAACATTAAACCACTACCAGCTAGGTTTTAATTTTCTGCTGGAAAACGTTTGGATAGTAAAATTTTTGGTTGAAATGCAGTACTCCGGCACTCATTTAACTTAATCACTTATCGGTTGTGGTTCGGTAAGGATTATTAGTTCTAAGAGACTAAAAACATTACAAACCAAAAATGTATACACAAAGGATCAATCATAATTTCTTTATATACGTGATAAATATATACATAGTATTTTGACGACCGTGTTTAAACTTGTTCATTATTAATGACTTTTATTGTAAATAAATTGAAGAAGTTAAATAAAACTGACATATTCCTACTTTTCAAACTCCTGCTGCGCAAGCCTAAAATAACAATGGCAACAGTACAAACATGTGTTTGGCAAACTTACCGCCAGTTGCAGTACAATATCCACAATGTATTAATTCACCGCACAAAACACGACACTGTCTACGTAGCTACGATGACAAAAGGAAGTACTTTGTTGATAAACACAAATTTGATATGTTTTATAGCACGAGAAACTTTACACCGAACACACCGAGCACTGCGGCCAGCACCGACTGGAACGAAACTTTAGTTTCGGCGAGTCTGTTGGCTCCCTCCATGACGGCGTGTGACGTCAGTGGTCACGTGACTATATCCTTTCCGCAGCTGGAAACCCTGCAATGTGGATTATTTTAATTCCTAGACTTCTATTTAGTTTTAAATGTTAGTAACAAGGTAGTTATCCCGATGTAATATAAGAACATAGTAGACGTGTAAACACACAAAGAGTAATTTCACACTAAAACACGGATGCATTTATCAAAGTAAAAATGTTTTTTAATAACAGTTAGATTTACGAGAATCAACTGGTAAAATTTGTTTCTCGATAAATTGTACGACACGAGGTCTATTGTTAATTTATATGGATGTTGTTAGTGTTAATAAGTTAGTGTTTGGCCGTCATTGGAGAAGGAAACGTTGACACCGACGAAAGCTCTGGTGAATAAACTAAAGTTTAGTGTTTGTTGATTCCATCTTCACGTGACCTGCTAGTTATCACTAAACACTTTTAAATGTTTATAAACTTGCCTATAGTAGCACTTACTTATATTTGTTGAGGACGGCCGTTGGTGCCACGACCCGTAGTACAAGTATCCAAGAGCCTTGAGACCTCACTGTAAGGCCTGGTGACAGTCCGCCCCTGGAACGACACAGACTTCTTCCAGACACTTCAACCGCTTTTCCGGAACTACTCGGGAAAGTAACCTCTCAAAAGCCAGTCTCTTTTCTGATACCCCTTCTGAATAGTTCGGTCCAGGTAGTGCAATCGGACCTTTACCCACTCTCGGTTGGCCTTGCCTAAGGGCCGGGACAAGGCCCAGAGCGGGCATAAACCCATCTCCCTGTAAGGGTAGATACCTCCTCATGGCCAATAGGAAATAGTTCTCATTTAGGCACACGTGGTCCCAGATTATCTTCGCTGTATCCTCTAGCAACGAGTTTTTAGGCACTACCTCTGGCTCCTATCCATCACAATCCTTCGTAGACGATGCCATACTGGATGATCGCCGTAAAACTATAAAGGCATTTTAATTAGGTAAGGCTTTTTATTATTACTGAATGGCTGCACAGTATAATGAAACTATTAAAGGCCTAAAATAGTAAATTCTCGCCACAAAGGCCCAAAAAGACGAAGAAGAAAAGGAAGACCAAGAAAGTCATGGTATTATAGAATTAGAATAGATATGAACAGAAGAGAGTACTTACGTATTATACGGACGCCATTATTATACCACGCGCTGCAGTGGTTAGGTTAGGTTAGGTTACTGTGAAAATTACTTATCATTGTGACGATCAGTTCTTGTTTTCTGCCTCTCAAAAAGAAGCGATGTTAGCGAAAATTGAGTCGAACACATCGCCAATAGTAGCGGTCACTCCCAATCCCCACAAACATACTCCGGCTGTACCTCGATGATTCTTGTTCCTCTATTTAGCACTTCCCCACATCCGATTCATAATGTAACAGGGAAGTAATAGTAACATATTTATGATAACCTAACCTAACCTAACCACCGCAGCGCACGGTATAATAGTGACCTCCGTATAAGTACCTAGAGGAGATATACAAGAGATATTCATGGCAAAACATGAAACAATGGCGTTCGAATTGCGATAAACAGACAATAAAGCCGCTGTATACACGCAGGCACGCACGCACGCACACACACACACACACACACACACACACACACACACACACACATATATATATATATATATATATATATATATATATATATATATATATACATATATTATGTATGTATGTATGTATAATTTCTTCTCGCAGGAAGCACGTGTGAGGGTTAATAGATCTCGGAAGAATTAAAACACTGTTAATCTTTTATTTGATGAAAAAGTTGCTCCTGAGGAAATGTTATAAAGTCGATATAGTTTGCATATAAAGCGAATTGACAATACTCAGCTGTTCATGTATATATTATCACTAAATTTGTATATATATATATATATATACATATATTATGTATGTATGTATGTATAATTTCTTCTCGCAGGAAGCACGTGTGAGGGTTAATAGATCTCGGAAGAATTAAAACACTGTTAATCTTTTATTTGATGAAAAAGTTGCTCCTGAGGAAATGTTATAAAGTCGATATAGTTTACATATAAAGCGAGTTGACAATACTCAGCTGTTCATGTATATATTATCACTAAATTTGTATATATATATATATATATATATATATATATATATATGTGTGTGTGTGTGTGTGTGTGTATGTATATATATATATATATATATGTGTGTGTGTGTGTGTGTGTATGTATATATATATATATATATATATATATATAAAATACGTTTTCTTGTTTAATAATTTAAAACAACACAGGTTATTCAAATACAAGAATATTTATTATTTTATATCCATAAAATAATATAAAATAATAAATATTCTTGTATTTGAATAACCTGTGTTGTTTTAAAATATATATATATATATATATATATATATATATATATATATATATATATATATGAGGTTATTATTATTACTTGTAAATAATATTTTCCACCACTAAGTGCAATAATTTTACTCTATGTGATGAGGCACCTTTTGATCACCTGACCATTGTCGAATCACTGAATTAATTTTCTCTATTTTTCTGGTGTGGATGTTCGGTCCGTGATGTTGGTATTTGTTGACGTCATACATGTTTCTTCTTGAGCCGCGTGTATAATGTTTGTGAATAGTACGTCGTCTGCATATGTTGTATATATATATATATATATATATATATATATATATATATATATATATATATATATATATATATATCCCAGTATGAGTGCACAAGGCTTCAATGTGCATAGATTCGTGTGGAACCTCAGTATCACGGTACAATTAATATTTCCTTTTGGAATTGTAACTTTAGGAAATGAAATAAACAGGTAATGCTCGGTAATTCGTGATTTTACTTGTTTTTCTGGCGTCACAACATTTTACTTAGTCCTACTTGTTTCTTACGGGATAAGTGACATCTTCTAATTGGTATTGGAACAGTTCAGATATAAGAGATCAAAATGTCTGGCAAAAGCTGAAGAAAAGTATCAGGCCCGCCCAGAGAAATTATAGCCCCCTGACTAATCATGAGTCCGGACCTCTGGGCAAACATGAGTACGGGCCCCTTTCATTACTACGAACATAGGCTTATGGCCCTGTATTTTACATGACATAAGTAAATTATTGTTTCCGTGTTAAAAGCAACCAGCCCTACTGAATCTATCTGTGTATATTTAGTTTTTTTGTAACAAACTGCCGCACGTTTAAAGCAACTAAGACATTGCATTTTGTGTGAATAGAACATTTCATTTAATGAGCATTACTTTGCCATTAAAAACTTGAGCAATTGTACATTGTAATTTTTATACTTTATTGATATAATGTTTTTATCTCTCTCATGGATCTCGCCATACGAGTAATTATTTCCGCAGTAACCATTCCGGCCTGGCCCCTCTAGAGCCCGTGCCCCTGGATATTTGCCTCCCTTACCCCCTTTCTGGGCAGGCCTAAAAAGTATGCCCAAGTGTGACATAATTTTGTACTTTTACTCTGGCAATACCAGATGAGTTGTGACATTTCACTGCAAACTCTATCGGCATGTCGCTATAGCGTAAAGGGGACAGATGTAAGCAACTGAACCACGTCACACCCCAGCTATAAACAAATATCGAAATCTTGCTGTTCATGATGAGCTGGTTGTTAATTCTTATTACACTTTTGCTATTACTTGCGACCAGACGTTTTGTTAACTAAAAGTTGTTAAATTGTTAACTTACACTTGGAGGAAACGTTTTCGTTCTTGGAGGCTGAAGAAGTCGTAAGACGAAAACGTTTCCTCCACGTGTAAGTTAACAATTTAACAACTTTTAGTTAACAAAAAGTCTGGTCGTAAGTAATAGCAAAAGTGTAATAAGTATAAACAAATGTTAATATCTAAATATATGTTTAGTAATTAATAGCAATGTGCTACAATTTTCTATTGAATATTCTTAAAATAAAATAAAATTCTTCTGTTAGCTCTTTTCATATTGGTGAAATTTTCATCTTACACCCCCTTTCTCGAGATAATTCTAGACTGGCCTTGAGAGTTGGTAATAAGTAAATAACAGTAAAATTCCGATAAAAATATTGGAAAACGCCCAATAGACCTACCACAAAAATAATAAAAAGTAACTTACAAGTTACCTAAGATTAAACATTACATTTCGATGACCATGTCGTCCTCATCCGGGAGTCCTATTACAAAATTACAATCTGTACAATGATTTACAAACTAGACTGACCCTAGTTCATGGTCATCTCAATGTACATAAAGGGTTTAAACATAGGTAACTTGTTACATTACTTAATTTTTGGGGTTTGTCAATATTTTTATTGTAATATATTGTACCACTGTGCTCTTGATATTGTATAGTGAAATCTCAGTTTAAAATTTTCAAGGCAGATTTATAAACGAGTAATTTTTCAGTGTTTCAAGTTTTGCCTATTTTAAACAAAAGTTATGAAACGCCAATTATAAAATAATAGTTTCCAGTTCGAGACAGAATAGACATGCTTTGTAAACAATACATAACCTAAATCCGCCGGCAGTTATGGAATCTGACGCTACTTTATAGAGTGATGCAAAACAGGCGGGGAAGTCAAACCGGAAGTGACGTGACTGTTTTTGCTCTGTATCATCGCTTATCGTGTAGCATACTGGAATTTACGCACGCGTTATTTCAAGCACGGAATGTTAAACACGAATCTGCTGGACACACACGACGCGCAACGTAACCAAACAACACAACACCTGGCAAAATAATGCTTTAAAAGGAAATTGTTTAGTTCTTACTATTTATAAAATGAAACAGTAGCCTACATTTTCTTGACCCGAAGAATATAGCCTACTAAGCATATTCAGGAATATTACTATTAGACATCTTTATTGGAACATAATGTAATTGACAATGATAAGTCTTTAACCACGAAATTAAAAAGTTACAAAATCGAAATGAATTTCGTTATCACGACCGGATCAGGAAGTTACAACTTAAACAAAGCAGCAATTAGGAGTATACAATGGCAAATCTAATACTTTAACGAAGCTAATAAAAGACTACTTAATCATAATGTATTATTATATTATTTTAGATTACTCTATAATATTAGGCCTATTGTGTCGGTTTTCTTTTACCAGCAGGACCCCAGGCTAGTAGTTCAATTATTGAAGTGATATAAGAATAGAATTGAATAACAAAGTCCATTTTTGCATTTACGTGTTCATTTTAACATTTCTTTGATACAAAACAAATATTCTTTGAGCTTAGCTTGTGAGGTTATGTTAAAAAAAATAAAAACATACATAAAACTTACAAATTAATCATTTATTTACTCATAAGCGTTTCAATGACCAAGTCATCATCATCAGTGAGTGTTACTACTACAAACTCTAACTTTCAGACTACAACTGGTCATTGAAAAGCGTATGAGTAAATAAATGATTAATTTGTGAGTTTTGTGTATCTTTTTTATTTATTTCTTTGATAGTTTTAGAGTAGTTTCACAAGAAAAGGGTTAGTTTGTCATGTTTTATAAAAATGTTGCAATTGACCAACAAAAATATTTTACTATACTATAGGTACGTTACCCATGTCTGTGGGTAAAAATGTGGGATCAAAGCATTTGGGCTGGGCAGAGACCATGTAAGAGTAGAACAAAACGTAATATTGACAGAGATCGTAGGAGTTCCTACTGCAATGCCATAGGTAGCAGCACCTACAGGGGATATTAAAAATCTTCCAGCCAGTGAAAAATATATTTACAAAACATCAAACGCCTAAAACATCATAAAAAACTAAAATGATCTCCTCATATTTTGTGGCGGTTTACATTTGTGACTTATATAACTGAAAATCTAATTTTGTTATTGAAAATATAGAAAAATTGAAGGTGATCTTCATATTTCATAAAACTCAAAAACAGTTTTTCCAAGCAAGTTACTCAAAAATTGCTGGATTTATTTTAATTATAAAAAATTCGTATAAAAATACTCTTTGAGATATAGTGATTTTAAAAATGACTTTCAATATGCAAAACTGGAAAAGGGAAGTAAATTACTTTTTTAATATTGAATGCCTTCCAAATGATTACAGGAAAGCCATTAAAAGTTTCTCAGACTTCTTATAATCTTTCTGAATGTTTTGTAGTTCATGAAGTGTTTCAGTTTTAGGAAAAGATCGAACATGTTTACAACTTTGTGGATATTACTGTCTATGAGGATTGGCAAAACTTTAATATTATTATAAACTAATTAAAGACTTGCCCAACATATAATAGAGTTTTAACAAATTCACTAAATTCAAAGTTCGGATATTCATAAACTATTGTTTAAGTGTTTAACATATAATAGAATTAAATTTATAAAAAACATACAAAGACATAAAACATTCAATGTTTTTAACATGTTATAATCACAGAATTGAAGAAGAAAGTCCGTATTTGCATAACTTTGATAATGTCAGAACAATTCAATGGTCAAAAGTACCACTGTCAAATATCGTATAATTTAATGAAAATACTATATATTAATTTATTGGATAACTAACTAAAGTGGATACTTTAGAACTGAAGGAGTTACTAAAAGAATTAATTTTCTTTACTGATTAAGCGAACTTGATCTAATCCCACTTAGCCCATCTTCATTGCGGATGCTGTCACCTACACAATCAAACTATATACTACATGAATTTTTGTACAAATAACTATGTTGTTAACTATGCTATCATAGTATTTTGCTCTTTATGTAGAGAATACAATCTTCTATATATTTATTATAAATAGCATTTTCTTTAAACTTTGTTGTAGTAAACATCTTAAATTCACAGATTAAATTATAAGTAATTACTACATAACTAAGTGGTTACTTTAGATCTTCCGTGTCAGCACTATTTCTACTACACATTTCTTCTCATACCCTTTGTCAAAATAAATCCTTTGCAAACCGAAAACTTCACCAGGTTTCTTAACAGTTGATGGAAGTTGGAACAGTTGATTGGTAGTTCTATCCAGTTTTTAACTTCAAAATCCAAACATAATCATGTAACAGTTCCACTTTCAAAATGCTTGTCATGGTGGGTGATGGTCTCAAGTTTTCTTACTTTTCTCTTGATTACCCCAAATATTTTATCTGGCGGAATGTATGCATGTCCTGAAACTGGATAATGGATCAAAATTCCCTTTATGAGCCTAGATGCTTTAGTTATTAACCAGTTTTGTAAAGCAGTAATGACTAGTATTTTTGTTCGGGTTAAAACACAAAATACAACATGAATAACTAATAAAACAGGAAGTAGCAAGTGAATATCAGATCGTTTTAAATTAGTCAGATTTATTGCAGTATCATCCTGTAAGTATATCACAGGATTCTGGAGATGAGTTTTGAAACAGCATTGAAGGAAAGGGAATTGGTGAGTTCTGACAAAGCAAAGAGAATGGATTTAGAGAGTTTTGTTGCCACTCCAATTTTTAAAATTATATTTTAAGTATGAATTGATGTTTTGCAATTAATAGAGACTGCTATCATATGAAGTACAAAAAATATTATCAGGTACTATAAAAACCCTAATTTCTAAAATATTGGAGTTAGTGAGTTTTGGAATTGGTTGGCTGATTTCTTCATTTTTAGAAGTATGATCTTTAATTTCTATTTACATTATAATCAAATTTCGTTTCATGCCATTGATTATGTTGGCATATTGTCACTATTTATCCACACAAATTTCCTATTTATATATCCCTCTAATCATATTGCTTCATCTTTGTTCAAATAATTGGACACACCCTTGAATATAATGAACATATAAGTTTGTCAGAGGAATAGATTGAGTAATTTGTTTGAAATTCCCTTGACAAATTTTCCTAAAATCCTACTTTTATTTCTTATCTAGCAATTATTATTTTTCATTTTCATTTAAAAATGTGTTAATAATCATGCAATACAATATCTCAGGCAAATATACAATAATGCTGTCTTAATAATTATTAGGAAAAATGTTTCTTGCACATAAAATGTTAATAAAAAAAATAATGTAAACATTGTAAAGTTTTATTTAATGAATTTATCTTTTGATATAGATTGAATACAGAACCGCCTACATTTTTGAAGTTGGTTAAAATGAAGAATAAACTAATCTATTAATAATTATAACTGCACCAATAAATTTAGTCTTGGGTGTAAATTTGAGAAATGAATACTCGTACATACCTCGTTGCCTTTCCAATTTATGACTGGTTCAGGAGTGGTGAAGGATGGACTATGAAGTGATGGAGGGAACTAAATTCAAGAGTGATCGCCTTTATTTTTCGGATGTACTGACCATTGTATTTGAGCGAGTTATGATGTAGCAAGGAGTTACTCTTTTTTCCAGACTTATTGCTAACTAACTCTTTGTAAGGAGATAACTTGTGAGCAGACCACCCATCTCTACCTACACGGTATGTTAAATATATTTAAGTCAGTAAAAACCATCTTTACAAAAACTTTAAAACCTCAAAAACCTTAAACTATATAAAATATATGAAAACCCATGACATTTCTAGATGCTTTCTGCAACTTATGACTATAGTAGAAACTCTAAAATCATAATTTTTTTAAAATAAAAACAATTGACTTCAAAAAAAGAACCCGAAATAAAATTTTTACTTACTAAAAAGTAGAAAATAATTTTCCTATAACGAAAACATAATTTATCATAAGCCTATCTACCCACAACATTTTGAAGTTGGTGCTGAAACATATGGATTGAATACATAACCTCCTCTCTTTTTGAAGTCGGTTGCAATTGTTTATTTTGCTTGTTAATTATCTTATAATTCATAATCCTTATTAAAAAAAAAAAATTATTTTCTCTCCAAAATTTTTTTTTAAACTTGAAATACTGTATTATTGTCTCCAAATCAGAGGGATTGGAATGTAACTATAATGGAATCACCGGGAAGGTTTCCTCTTTCATTTACAAAAAAAAAAAATCACTGTGATTGGTTAAATACTTCAAAAGTTATAATCACTGTGATTGGTTAAATACTTCAAAAGTTATAGTGGAAAAAACATATGGATCGATTACAGAGCCTCCTCCTTTTTCAAAGTCGATTAAAAATTGTGTTTAACCGAAAGTTGGAGAAAAATATATATGTAATAAAAAAAGATTAATCACGCAGTAGTCCCATTCAGTCGAGGCAGCAAATGAAGATGAAATCGTAGCAGAAAGCTGTCATGACACTGCCGGAGATTTTCAATGCCTTAGAGGTAAGTTATGTTAGTTTCTATCTCCAGTGCTGCATTGTATTACATTATACAGTACAGTATGTACATTAAAATCCTAGATTTTTATGGTACTCCATAAATTTTATAAAGCCATGAACATATGTTTTAGCAACCATTTACATTTTAAATTTCTTATGATCAAGTCGTTCAATTCTTTAGATGGGTCTTCAATTGTTTCATTATTTTTAAGTTTCCTTACAGTTTGTTGAGTAAGCAGACGAAGCTAAGACTGTAGGCTTGTTACTATTGAAGCGATGAAAGAATATAGCAGCTAGAAATTGTTTCAAAAAGATAAAACAAACAAAAATTAAAGATTTTTTCAAAAGGTTTAAATTAACTCTATTGTACTTGTAAAATACTGTTAAAATTGTTACTTGTATAAAATCGTTACAGTACTTTTACAAAATCGTTACTTGTATAGAATCGTTTCATTCTATTGTATGTACATACTAATCTATGCATTAAAAACTTCATTTTGAAGGTTTTATTAAACATGTTCTACATTTCCTATGCTTACTCAGAATTTTAAAAAGAGCTTACTCGAAATGTCCCCCCCTCCCCGGTTACAGTTAGTGACATATCTACTGTATATAACTTAAATTATCACTGATCTCTGAGCCAAATCATATAGGAGAGCTGTCAAAGCTAACTATTTGAAATTTTGAGTATATTTCCATTTAACAACAATTTAAATATCCTGTTTTAGGCCTAAAACACTAAAATTACTGAAAATCTATTTTTTTAAATTATCCTAGATTCAGTAAGTATTTTAAGAATCTACAGTGGAATAAAATAATCTGACGTGAAGTATGCCCGCAAAATATAACAAGTAGAAGACCTAGATACAAATTTTACTGCAGGTACATAAAACTGACTGGAGTTGCAAAACGTGGTAAGTTCACTCATGATTTTCATGTGCTTGAATTACATTGTAGCTGCTGTGTTATAAAATTAAAATGACTTACTGTAATGCTAAGCCTACATACCATTTTGTAAACACTTGTGACTGTGATACGATGAGTTCAATTTGGTACTTCTGTACATCGTGATTACATTATTGGTTATTGCTTTCAAATATGTTTCTGATAAATATGATTACAATAGGAGGCAGCTACTGTATTTATAAATTCAAAGTGTTTTAGGTAACTTCACAAGCTAAACAAATTTAATTCAAACAATAAATATCTTTAGAATTAAATTTTAATATTAACAGGCTGATTCTTGATTGGCTGGTGTAGTTAATTTTGAAATATTATCTTACAATATAAAAATATTTTTCAGAGTTGATAATTAAATTACTAATCATTAAGTTTTCTTGCAAATTAGTCATTCAACAATGTACAAAAATCAATATAAATATCACTTTTAATAGTTTTATGGTTATTTTTAGGTACATTAAAAAAAAATTGACAGAAATATACACAACTTAAAAATCCCAATGGTTTATACTTCTTTCATTTTAATAAAAATGTAGGTTTTTTTTAGTAATAAAGCAGTTTGAAAAAGATTCTTATACCAGTATTATACAATTTTACAGATTTATGTCTATTGATTGTAGTTAATCACCTCCATATTTGCTCAAGTCCTTAAGGTTGAGGAAGTTATTATAATTAAATTAATGTATAACCATAAATGGCCATTGATTAGTGAAGGTAATAGTTCAACTGCAAATAAGTCAAAATACTTTATCAGTTATTTTAATGATCAAAATAACAATAATTACAGTCAAATAAATCTAGCTTAACCAAGCACCATTAATAATTTTTAAAATACTAATAAAGCACCAAGTAAATCATTCTATTGACAACTCAAACAACAGTAATAAAGTAACTTACTGTAATTAATAGAAAAACCATTTAAAATTGACATTAAAATAACAATTTTATCAAACTAAATTTTCATAAATTCCTATAGTACCTATGTTGTAGCTTTAAGCCTCAAGCACAAGGATTGAAGAAAAATAGAACCTTGAAATTGCACATATTTCTAAAGTCTTAAAGACTGTACTAGATTTTTCTCCTGTGAGTTGAAATACTTTTAAAAATAGCAGTTTTATACATTAAGTACAACACTCCTGAAATTTACATTTACATTTATGTACATTTTTCTCACAAAAGTGTTTTCCTGATAAAATGAGTTTTTTGTAATATGAAACCAACAAAAACTATATCAAAGTTAAACACAATTTAATAACACTTGTAAAAAAAACGATATATAGCATAGTAGCCTAATAATAATCAATAAACAACAATAACTCTAACTACAAATATTTAGACAACCTTGACGTACATTTCGCTAACACAGTTAGCATCATCAGAAGGTTATATACTGGAATCGAAAAACCAACTACTTCTTTGATTTGTAACCTTCTGATGATGATGTGTTAGCCAAATGTAGATCAAGGTTGTCTAAATATTTGTAGCGAGGGTTATTGTTGTTTATTCATTACAATTTAACAAAACAAATACTTAAAAACTAACAATTAACAAAGTAAATACTATCAAAATGTGAATTATGAAATTTATGATAGAAAATTATATCATTATTTTAGGTACATAAACAAAATTATTTTATCTTATTTTTATTTTACATTTAGTTGTAAAATATCCTATCACAGGGGAAACAAATAGCTGTTTAAAATTTTTGTCGCAGACCTTAAATAACCATACGATGTTGCCAGCAGTATTTATAGAAATAATACAATCTTTGACTCACATTTTAAATTAACACCATTACTCAGTTTATTATAAGTTAAATAACGTTATTCTGCACAATTATTTAAAAATACAGTAGAACCTCTCCAATTTGTCACATTTGGGACCGAGGAGGTACGAATTAAAGAAAAAGACCAATTTACGGAAGTCATGAAATTAACTAAATAAATTCTCATAAAAGACACACACTAAAACATATTACAGTACTTTGCAAAAACAATAACACTAGTACGAAAAAATGTAGTATAATAAATCTATTTACATTTCAGGTTCAAAAATAAGTCTGTTATTTTCTTTTGTACTATAGAGTTCTTTTCGGATGAAGTTTTTTCTTATACTACGTGACAGTGCAAATGATAATTGTTATTACTGTATCTAATTACAGAATGTGACTAATTACAGAGTGTTCAAATCAGAGAGCTTCTACTGTAATGAAATTACGTTTAATAACATTATGTACTCGGTTTGAATTAGAGAATTAATGTGAGTGGTTAGAATTTAGGCTAATCATGACAAGATAACCAGGATAATCTTATGAAGAATGGGAAAGGCATGTCTTGTTGAAGTATTTTAGGTTTCAGGAGTGTTATACGAGTACAGTCAATATACAGGAAGGGAACTCTTGAAATATCCAGGGTACCTGTAAAACACTAAGCTAGGCAATGTCATATTAGAGGAATGTTTACCACCATTTGACAAGGACTATAGCTAAGAGTATAAATCATTTACAATACTTGCTAGCAGTTAGACACAATTTCCCAAGAAAACTTGGTGAAAAAGTGATTAAGTTTATTGCTGGTATGTTGAAATTAATTAAGTTTCTCATCTGAAAAGATACAAATTTCAAATAAAAACCATATAGTCCTTTCCCAGGGACGGCTTCAGGATTTATTGTTTGGGTAGGCACAGTCTAGGGGAGTCATGAATACCAGGGGGGAGTTGCATCACTTTCCCCTAGATTGTTGAAATTTTAAATTGTGTGTTTGAGGGCATTTTTGTTCCCAGGCCAAGTAGACATAACAAGCTAAACAAAAGGCCAATTATTTGATATTTTATGGTTGCTTGATGCATTCTATATTTTGGTATAATATTATGAGCTTTTATTTTGATCTTATTTATATAACCAACTATTCTAAGAACTTAGCTTGTGAGCACAGTATGGTACCTTCTAGACATAAGTAATGCGATAAAGTCAGGCAACTGCTGGAACACCACTAAAATTACACCATCGCCATTGTTACGGAAAATAAATGATGAAAGTAAATAATGAAATTGGGCTGCTGAAGTCCTGATGAATGGAATTTTGGAAAATTTCCTTGTTACACTCAAGTTGTGGAACGCAGCGTTAAGCTAGTGGACCAAGCACTCAAAAAGTCGTAGGCACTAAGAAACGAGATGGTTTCATAAGATCCACTGTATCATCCAGAGCTTCAATGTTAAAGTTTGGCAACAAGTGCAACTTCTATTTCACCATTCAGAAATAGTAAGTAAAAGACGCTTTTCTAAAGTCAACAAATTATTTTATTTGTTATAATGGTTTGGCTGTAATTTTGTTTTTTTAAATTCAATCAAACGTATTATTAAAAATAAAAGATAACAAACATTTGTTTTCTTTATATCTTTAAAATACACTTGATGATAATTACATTACAATTAAATAGAGTGTAGAGTAAAAAAACAAATATGGATTGTGATATTAACACACAACACAGCATGCTAAACCACACCTTCTTTTAAGGTGCTAGTATGCGAATTTTACTGATTTTCGAGTTTTTTGCGCTACTAGAAATTGAAATATTTTGACAGTTTTAATTTGGTTTATATTATTAAACCCATTTAGTAAAAGGTTTTCACTATAACTTTATAAAATATTATTGGTTACACACTGTTAAAATACTTGTAAAATGACTGATTTTTAAAAAACAAAAGATTTTCAAGTACGATGCGCTAGCTAAGGGTTCAATATATATTTTGTTTTTTCTTTGCATTTTACTTATCTAGTCCATAAGCAAGTTTTCCGCAATATAGTGTTTAAAAAAAAATTTCCGATCTACTCTATTGTACGTGCATTAACATGTTAGTTCCTCACCTAAAATCAACATATTAAATATTGTTGGAATGTTTTGAAAACCTCTGTCATTCAGAGGTTTCTACTTACACATGTCAGATTTATACATTAGAAAGTTCTGACAATGGAGATTCTCCGCAACACTTCATCAGGATTTAATATGTTAGTGCTTGTAATAGTAGAAAATTATGACACTCAACGTACTGAATTTTTAAATATTAAAGCCTATGTTGTTTAAAGGCCAAATGATTTAGGGCCATTTTTTAAAAACACAATAGTTTAACTTGAAGTAAGAATAATTTTTAAAAAACTGTTAAAAATAAGTTCAACTATATAGACCAACTCCAACATGGATCACACAAAGAAAGAATATATTTGACTGTTTCTAATATTATTTCATGATTACATATTAATATAATATAATTCTGAAATAAATATATGTATTTATCAGCACAATAAAAATGGTAAAGTCAGAGATACAAACTAAGCCTAACCCTGCATTGGTTGTATGGATTATGATACTGTGACACCAGATTATTATATTACTAAGAATTTTGATACTACCACTCAACTATCATAAGATTAACTGTGACAAAGTGCACTTCTTACTAAATCTACAATTTTCTAACCCCAATTTCTGGCTGTGCCATTCAATGGGCCCTTAGTTTTGCAATATATCTACTAAAGCAATTCATCTAATGAATATAGTTTATACACATTCCAAAATATTGTATAACAATAAGTTTTGATTCTTAATTGACTGGGAATGTTGGAAGTATTGTAACAAAATAACACCATTACAATAATACATGTATGCTAAGAGTAGCTACAATATATTGCATAAAGGTAACACAATGAGTAAATAGTACCTATAATAGGAATATGTTGTCCTTGTATTATCTTAAAGTTATTATGAAGCTAAAAATAGCACAGCTCCCAAAATACTAATGAGAAAAAGTATTGTTGATTTTGCTGAGTATGACGTTCTATGAATAATTTAAATTAAAACTTTGTAATCAAGATTTGAATGAAATTTATAAACAAGTAATTTTTTTAAAAAACACATTGAGTCAAAATGTTTAAACCTAGTCTAGACAATATGTTTTGTATTGATAGGCTTTTTAAAATTTACTTCATTATAAAGTTTGTTCAAGTTTCTAGATTAAAAAGTGTCAAATTTTTGAATAATCATTTTTTAAAATACCATATGTAGATTTTTTAAAATAAATCTCCATAACATGGAAACCAAAATAATGTTTAGCAAAATTTTAAATTACAAATAAAATACTGTTTTTAAGGTAGAAAATGTGTACGTTTTTTAACAATAATTTTAAAGCATGGTTTTTACATTTTAAGAAATAAAACAAAAATTTTCAACAATTTCAAATTATAAAACAAAAATAATAAGTTTTAAATACAATATAATATAAAATGATACTATATTGTCTCTTAATACTATATAGTACTATGTATATAGTTTATGCAAATATAAAATTTTAAGTCATACATCCATACACACTATTTTCTGCCATGAAAAATTTAATACTTTGCATGTATATAATACTATGGTACAATAATTACTATGCTTGGATTACAAAAATTATTATTTATCACTCAATAACTAATATGACTAACGAATTCACAAATCACATCAAACTAAATCTACTACAAATAAAATACAATTATTCTGTAACTAGCAATACATAGATTCATTCATATATAATAATTCAAATCACATTTCCAAAACAAACTTTCACAGCCTAAACAAATCATATCTAGTTTGAAAAAAAAATCAATTTTTGTACACATATTTTAAACACTTACACCTCCTCTTTAATGTACTGAAACAAGAATCTTACTTGGTATATTTGCGAGTCAACTTTCTAAAACTAATAATTACACTCTCTCATTTTCAAGGTTTTTTTTTGAGACTGGCTACTTCTTGTAGTTGGCAGGTGTGTGGGAATTCCATTGTTACGTGGTATAAAGGTACTGTTCTATTTTTGGATTTACTGCACTGTGGGTTAGTTTTAGTTTTGACCTGTCTTAGGTTAACCTTGCCTATTAAGTTAAATAATTTATCATTTATTAATTTTATTTGTCTATATCATTTTTGTGTTTATAAATTTGCAGTTCTTCCCAGATTGTCCTTTTTAGGCCTTTTTGTTGTTATTTCTTTTATTAGATGTATGTTTTCTAACGCGAAGATTGTGGGGTTATTTATTGAGGGCATATGTGGTAGAAGTTCTATTATTATACTTTGATTTAAATTAGATTAGGAATGGGTTTGTGGTAGGTTAGGGATGCGGTGTTGTCACATCGTAATTTCTCCAATTCCGCGCCATGCATCTTACAAAACTTAATAAAAACTTTCACTTAAATCAAGGTTTAAAGCACTTAAAGTGGGAATTAAATTTTGAAACTTGGCATCTATGAGCAGCATGATTCTCTCATTCAGAATATTAAACCATAAAGGTAATATTTT
Source organism: Prosapia bicincta (assembly GCA_036971475.1). Classification (NCBI taxonomy): domain Eukaryota; kingdom Metazoa; phylum Arthropoda; class Insecta; order Hemiptera; family Cercopidae; genus Prosapia; species Prosapia bicincta. Next base: position 17,080,168 of record JBAIZL010000004.1, read on the forward strand.
GTTTGAAAGAACGTTAAAAAATTAGATTTAATAAGAGTTGTACTTTAACAAACATAAAAAAGTTAGTAAGCGACAATTTTTCGTATTTGTTGGTTAAAAACTTTTTGTAAGTGTAAAAGTTTGAGATAATTAGTTAGATTTTATTATTCTTTTTATTTCATGTTGGTAGGACCTTTGGTTTGCTGCTAGTAAAGTGGTAAAGTGAAAAGTTTTTAAACGCTGTGCGTCACATTTTCGCCGAGTACTGCAGAACTATAGTCGTACGTAGATTGCGGCTTTTGTTTCTGTATGCATATATTTTTAAGTATTTCTTCATAAAAATAATTTTAACTTATGTAAATAATTACATTTTTACATACAAATTAAAATGTATTTAACTAGATAATTTGAAGGTTCTCTATTATTATTAAAAATAGAACATTTTATCTTTTGTATTAATGTGAGAGAGTTTGTGTCAGTTACCAGGTACCATTTGTTTGTAGTAACTTACCATGTTCTATAATTTTGTGATAGGAATATTACATGAAAAAAAAACAACTACTGAGTCAATAAAGAATAATAGTATAAAATCAATTGTCATCAACTAAGGGTTTAAAAAATGTATTTGAACTTGATTGGAAGAATAAAAACGTATTTCATTAACAATAGAAAATTTGTAAAAGATATATATATATATATATATATATATATATAGGAGAGTGTGAGGTAATAGAAGGAATTTAAAAACATTCTGAGTTTTGAAAAAGACTGTTGAAGGGAAGCAAAGCAGAACGAAGCAAGCTACACTACTAGTACACTCACTGTACCACAGTTACATTAAGACTGAGCGAGGAACGGAAGTTTAACGACAACTTGGCAACAAGGCTCACCCATGCAGCAAGATGCGCTCCGAAGCCCGTAGTCCCCACTCTCTCTGGTTGATTTCGCCTATGTATAATCCTATTCTGTTTTAAATCCAACCATAAGCGTAGGACATATTTTTTCCAGTAGGTTTAATTTATTGATTAAGCTTCCTGTATTTTTGTATGTTATGTTAATATTCTTATTTTTTAGTATTTTAGTTATTCCTTTCATATTGTATTCTGTGTACATACATACTAATGTGGTTGTACAAACATTTTTTAGTGTTTGTGGTTCATGTCACCAAGTAAGATTCTTGTTTAAGTACATTAAAATGTAAGTGATAAGTGAAAACAAGAAAACAGTGTTGCTAAGTTGAAAACATACATATTTTAATGCATTTAGAACAATTTTTACTGAAACCAAGCACATAATAGTTCTATATTTAAAAAGCTTATAAATTAAATACAAATGTTTTCCCTGTAAACCCAAATTACAATTTATTGTACTTATATTTTCCAATTTAAATTTAATAATTAGCACTTTTCTAATTACACTACACAAAAAAACAACCATTGTAAAAGCGAATATGTTTGAACATAAACATAAAAAATTCAAATACAATAATAGTTATAATTAAAAAATAAACTCAACCTTGTCACAATGACTCTAAACAAAATGTTAAATCAAATGATCGAATTAAAACACTTTTCTTAATACCTGATCTACTTTGTTCACGGAAGAAAAACCACTGCATATATACGATCAGAAAGTAGGCCCCAATTACTATAGCTAATCAGTCACACGGATAATGGTAAGCATCACGCACTGAATCCCAGCATGCCTAGAGCATTTAATAACTTCATTTCCATTAGTACTTTTGCAGTATGCTGTGTACAGTGTCGGTTTAATGTTTAAGATAATTGATCAACCTGCCAACTGTGAAATACATTCAGTGATTCTGTTTTTGACAGCAAAGTACATTTCAGCAGCAGAAATTCTACAAGAGATAAGTGTATGGTCCCAATACGATGGGTATTTATACATTCTCCTACAGCAAAGAGCGTAAATGAATTAGAGCTTTTAAGGATGGATGGGAAAATGACGACGATGAACTGCGATGATGGTGAATTAGGCTGGTCACAGATTTGGTTAATGCTGTCATCTTAATAAAAAGAGTTATGAATATTAGTGATAGACAATTTTAACGTTAGAATTTTGAAAGAAAAACCGTCGCATGAAATTTTTTTCAAAAATGTCTAGCTTTGCAAATTGTATTTCCAAGTTTTTTTACTGAAGAACACCAAATGAAAATAAAAGATTTGTATTTTTGGACTGACAAAATGAAGGTAATACACTTTTAAAGAACATTGTCCCAGGGTCATCAGAATGTTACACACCACCTGTCAAAGTCACAACCAAACAGACAATCTGAAAGTGCAAAGTTGGCAACTATGTTTTGGGACAGATATAGAGTCATGTTAATCAAGTTATGCAATAAGGGACAACAATAATTCAGACACTTACCGTGCCACTCTGAACAAATTTTGACTTACACCTTAGAATACACAAAGAGCATGCTTAGTGGCATGTCTAGAGATCCTAGATAATTCTAGACCCCATTTTGCCAATCACACCCAAAATATGATTAGATATTTTAGATGGGAACAGACTGACCATCCATTCTACAGTTCATATTTAACACAGGGTTACTTTCACTTGTTCCAATACCAAGGCTTGATAAAGGAGTCTCTCAGTAGAATGTACTTTGTTACAGGCCAAGTCCTATACTGTGTTTGAGCTGTTTGAGGAAGATAGAACACTCCTGAGAAAAAACATCTGTTGCTAACTTCAGACTGGCCACAGGGGATGACTATTTCGCGGGACATCTCAGCAGAATGAAAATATTAGAATCCAATAGGTGCACAATACGTGCATGCCAAACATCTATTATGGACAAGGACCACCTCCTTGTCTGCAGTGGACTAGATAAGGAAAAACAACAATGAAGGGACTTACCTGGATTGTATTGGGAGGCAAGATCTCGAATGGTGTGAGCCAATTGGAAGAAGGAGAAGACTTTGCCACAGGCAACAATTATTTTTCTTAAGAAAATAAGAAAGAAATTACAAACTGAAATTTTTAAAATAAGAATTAACTACCATATCACTGATCATAATTTCCTAACAACTGACATAACTTTGACAATTTTAATTAATTAACCACCTAGTCAATTATGTTATCATAAACACCTTTACTTATTGATTGTCTTATTTAAAAAAAAAAAAAAACATATTTTAATAGTTCTGGTTAGTAACTAACCACTTGAATAGACTTAAAAATATAAATTGTGTCAATTCAACAACTGTAAAATTATATTTTGTTTAATATTTTATAAACACTAATAGTAAAAATGTTCTTTTTGAAAAAAAGTTAATTATTATAAAGTACCTATATTAATTTGTTTTATTTTTTAAAATAGCTAATTATCTAGCTAAAGTTTTATTGTTTACCTTATACAAAAATAATAATTTTCCAATAAACAGAGCAATTGCAAGAGCAAATATATGAAAAACAAAAAATTAATATTACTATTAATAGTAACTATTACTAGTAACTAATAGTAGTAGTTTAATATTAATATTAAAATAAATAAACTGGCAATACTAGTCGACTCAGAAAAATTTTAGACTGTGATTTTCCTAATGTTCATTTTGAAAATTAGTTATGTTTAGTAGCATGGAAATTTGTATAATAATATAAGAAGGTACTTACATATTATATGGAGGCCACTATTATACCGCATTCTGTGGTGGTTAGGTTGTCATAAATATGTAACTATTAATTGCCTGTTACATTATGAATTTGATGTGCGGAAGTGCTAAATAGAGAAACAAGAGCCACCGAGGTACTGTCGTAATATATATGTGGTGATTGGGAGTGACAGCAACTGGCGGATATGCGTTCAACTCAATTTTTGCTAACATCGCTTTTTTTTGGGAAGCAGAAAACAAGAACCGATCATCATAGTGACAAGTAATTTTCACAGTAAGTCAAATAAAGTCTGTCCTGTATAAATATTTAGTTTTATTACGTCCCCTGCAAAATAAACCCCTAAAAATAGTGGCCTCCGTATTATATGTAAGTGCCTATAAGAATCATAAATAAGCATCTTTTAGTTACCAAATAACAATTGCAAATTGTTGTGTTTATTGTTTCACTTCAAAAATTACAAAATACTATACACTAATAATGAATTAAAAAATTATATACTATAATATTATTTTCTTTATAAATTCTAATTCCTTAATACTTGAAAATAATCCTGTTATTCAAAATGTTACCATGTAATGGCCCACTAGGAAAAGTTTTAAAAAAATTCTTATACTTCTAGAGTTTTATATAACAAAAAACATTTGTAGATTGCACACAAAAGGATCTGTGTATTCTTTGTAATTGACTTTTCAAACCAGCCATATGTAATTTCAGGCAACATAGCCTCAATCTGTTCCATTCATAAAGTTCTTAGAAACTAAAGTGACATTTCACATACACATTTATTAGGTGTGTTTGTTTTTTTTAATCTATGACAATGTTTGAGACTAATGATCACTTAGTATTGTTTAATTTCTTTCAATAACAATTTTGTTACTAAGATTTTATTCTAATTTAATAATAAATAGACAAATATAAATAAATATTTTTTTAAAACACTTTCTAAACATTTTCTCAAAAATCAAATTTTTCAATAAGAAAAACATTATGGGAGAAACTTATTAATTAATCAAGAAATAATACAATACAATAGGAATTTCAGTTATATAAACACCTTTAAAATGATCATAGCTAATTAAATACATAGATCGTTTATAATCCATAATTTTATATACCAGTTCTTTGTTACAAAATGAGTAAATCATATTTTTGCTTTAGAATATATGTTTACATTTGAACTGTTTTAGACATTTTATTGTACCTTAAAATGCAATTATTTTTCAACTATAGTTTTGCACTTAAAAGCATAGATTTGATATTTCTCAGTTGATTTTCTTTTCTGTAATAAACCGTTGGTAATTTAGGACTCCTTTGACATGTCAACTGGTGTTAAAATGCAATTAACTATTCTACATCTATGTTAAGTACTATTGACAGTTCGTTCATTAATCTTTTAGAAATTTTAAAATATAAATATCTGCATGTAAAGTACAAAATATATGAATGCCACTTCATTTAAAATCATTCAAATGTTGTGATCATAGATATTGTATTTATTAAAATTGTATAAGAAGCCAAATAATAATTTGATCTATGAAATCTGTAACAAAGTAAAAGCAAAGGGTGAGTTATTTTAATTTAATACTATAATGAACACAATATTGAGGGCAGTATATCTTCTGAAAAATCCAGTTGAATTGCGTAAATCAGAAGAGGAAATGCAAACAAAGTAAAGATTAACCAAGGAATATTACTGGAGGCAAAGTTTCGTGGATTAATTGTTCATAAGATCAAAGTAAAAAAAAATAATAAAAAGGTAATAATAAAAGTAGAATCTACTGGAAAGTATAAGAAAAGATTCCAAGGCCTAGCTGAAATTAAAAGTGCAAAAACTAATGCAAGTTTATTTAAAGGCAAGAAAAGGTATAACTATCCTATGTGGTACATTTTAAAATCACCATACTCAATACTACTTGTGTTATTAAAATTATTCTTATCAAATAAGAAAATTAAAAACTGTAATAATATATACACAAAACTTGTATTTAATACTGTCAGTTTGATTCATGATAGGATTCAAAAATATATTTATAAAGATCTTGGGTTTGATTAAGAGTCTATAAAGATGAGGCCTTTAGAGCAGCAAATAGCGACAGCAGAGCAGTTACGTCATATCTACTATAACGATTGACCTCTCATGGAGCCATGTAAGTGACCAATAAATCTAAGAATAAATCAATTTAAATGAAACTTGAGAATAAAAAAGTGTATATAGATCTTACTCCTCAGCAGCAGCCTAAATATTAGCAATAAAATACTTTCAGGTTACAAATATCATACCATATCACATCAAAATACTCTTCGGTAGTCAACGAAAGCTTTAAGGTTGAACTTGTGACAGGGCCATGTCAGGGTCCAGGACATCATAAACGACAGACTGTTTGGCAGCTAGTAATGTGTTTTTCATGAGCATTGCTACTGTCATTGGCCCCACTCCTCCAGGTACAGGTGTAATGTGACCTGCGACTTCGCTCACACCTAAACAAACATTATACATACATTACTTGATAATGATATATTATGGTTTTATTTCCCATATATAGATATGCTGATGCAGGTTGAAACAAATCATTTTGGAAAAATACAGTAAACTCCCGATTATCCGTGGAATAGGGTGGCCTGGCAACGCCGGATAACGAATTCCCTGTATAATCCGCTATGAACAAAGAATATGCAAAACGATCGATAATCGATTATTATACCATAAGTTACACAAATAATGACCCCGGTTAATTCAATTCACAAATAATCTTCAGAGGACAAAATAAAAACAGAAAATAATTTAAAATGTCGATGTATTTGACAGATTATAACATGTACATTTATATGTCTAACTATTTACAATACGTACATAAGTATATGTCAAAAGTAAGTATGGATGTACATAAGTAAATTTCCTTTACACATAATACAAAAAAATCTGTCACTTTCGTCTGTTTTTTTGTGAGCATTGATTTAGCTTTAATGTGCGATCTAAGTTTCTTGAGAACCATTTTGTCGCACAGTGTCTACTTGTGTCACAAAGCCATAAAAATCGATAATGTATATGACAGACATGGATAATGCATATGTCATGTCCTAGACTATTTATAGCAGAGATTAGCTGACATTTGTTTACAATCTTATGATATACATTAGGTTTTTGGGCGTCCAAGCATTTTGTCATTGTCTCTTATATACAGTAGTCTGCTCGCCCCTTTTAATTCGCTGGCCCGCGTCGGGATGCTTCCCTTTCAATGTAAAAATTAGTACGTACATATTTACATATCTTTTCCCTTCATCTTAACTTCTATTAAGCCTTATATTTATTTACGTCGTAATTCACCGTTTGGAAATTTAAACACATGAATCTGATTGGAATAAAAATTGGATAATTGTAAAACAATGGCAGACCCCGGATAATCCGCAAACCGGTTAATCCGCCCACGGATAATCGGGAGTTTACTGTATTGTGGTTTAAGGGCTATGGGAATATATATTAAAATTTTAAAGTTTCTTGTTCTAATCATTTAGAACCCACTGAATTAATCACATATAATTATTGCATAACTAGTAAAAACTTTTAAATTACTTGCTGCCGTGTTTCAAAACAATCATTTCAATAATGAAGCATACCCATATCAGCCAATAAGTTAAAAGTTTTTACTCAGTTACAAAATAATTACTTATGAATAAAATTTTTCTTAAGACAGTTTATGTAAAATACATACTTTGTAAATTTTTTAAAATAAAAAGTCATTAGAATTACAAACATATACACTTTGCTTAAATATTTAAACTTTTTAACAATGTTTCATATTACAAATAACAGTCAACTGGTAAAAACAAAATGGCAAGTTTAAAATAAATTAAGCATTATTTTACACGGTTGAGATATATTTAAAATGGCAAAAAAGATCCTAATATGTACACTACTTTTATGTGTAACAATATTGTAAAACCAGTTCCTCATTAATTAGCATCATACTGAATGTTGATGTAGCCTAATAAAACATTAATGTTAATAACACATCGGCCTACTTTAATGATTCCATTTCGCCATTCAGTAGTATATCGTTTTTGTATTCAAAATCTCCTACACTAAGACAGGGATCAATTTAATGAATAAATTAAAGTTAAAGGATTAATATTATTCAAAAAATATGTGCAGCTGAAAGAAAATGGCATTATTGCCATTAATTTGACATTAGATAATCTTCAGAACTATAGTCAAAACAGGCTAGAGTTGTTTACTATTTAACCCTTTGATTAGCAACATGTGCCAGCCCTGGTATTCCCCAGGAGCAACATATTTTTGAAAGAATTTTACACCTTTTCTTTTTCTTAATGGTTATCTATATTTTTCTCTAATTTTTCAAATTATAGTAATATTTGTTAATATTTTTTGTAATTACTTATTTTCTCATGTTAACCAAACTTTAACTAACGATTACTGACAATTTCTTTGCAAAAAAATTATCTGTTAATCTTTTTTATTTTGTAAAATACCTATTCATAGCAAAATATCGCACAAACTTTCAAACGGTCTGTAAACACATGGAAAAAACCATAGATATTGAACACAAATCTTCATTATGAAATCGCCTATTCATTGTAAAACACTACACAAACTTCGAAACAATGGGTAAACATGTGAGAAAACCGTACATGTGTGAAAACAGAGCATTTCTGTATATGTACGTTCTATAATTTTTCTCAGATTAGCTTTGCAAAACGTTTACAATTTGTTTTCGAGCCTATTTCAATTAGACCTATTTTATCTATTTGTAGGAAAATAATTGGTTGACCTTCCAAGAAATGTTTATAGCCATATGGTATGTGAAGGAAATGAGTTGGGCTTCCAAGAAATATTTACATTAATATGGTATACAGAGGATATACGTCAGGCTTTCCAAAAAATGTTCAAATCAATAAAATATGCAAAGGAAATGAGTAGGTCTTCCAAGATATGTTTACATTAATACAGTGCAAAAACAATGAGTTGGGTTTCCAAGAAATCTTTATATCAATATGGTATACAAAGGAAATGAGTCGGGCTTCCAAGAATTGTTTATATCAAAATGGTATGGAAAGGAAATAAGTTGGGCTTCCAAGAAATGTTCATATACATTTCTATAAACTTATTTACTGCATTTTTAATTACCTATAGTTTTATGGTTTATTAAAACTCCTTTTTTTCAAATGCACACGAACATACTTTTGTGTAATCTGAGGGGCCGTCAGCCCCATTTACCTTGAATTATCGAAACTCTACTGTGTATACATATACAAGGTGTGGCAAGTAATGAGACTGATTTTATTGCCACACTTGTGGTAAAACTGTGACTCCAAATTTCTATCCATTTCCCCAGCATCCTTCCCCTCTTCATTGATATGTTTCCCATCGCTCTTGTTTGTTTATTTCCCTTGCTGTGTCATATTTAAAAAGCGTGTATTGGTGGTGCTTGTCACAAAAAAAGAGAAGCAAAATCTAGAGCAACGTGTTTGAAACAGCTTCGGAAACGTACGCTAAAATCATGAAAGTGCATGGTGATAGTGCTCTCAGTCGTGCCCAGGTGTTTCAATGGCATAAAGTGAGGAGTGTACAAGGTGCGTAGTAGGAGACCAGTCGAAGTGCAAACTGACGCAAATGCGCAGTGAGTGTGAGCCATAATCCATGAAGATCTGCGTTTTATGAATGTTGGCTTCGGAACTGGGTATGAACCGTGAAACAGTTTGACAAATTTTAACAGACGATTTTGGAATGAAAACGTTGTGCGCAAAGATGATTCCAAAAAACTTTCTGAGGAACCAAAGCAGCATCAAATGAATGTTGCAGAAACTGTTTGGAGAGAGTGGAAAACGATTCCACGCTGCTTGATTGAGTTATTACAGGCGATGAGAGATGGTTTTTCCAATACAACCCGGAAACCAAATGCCAGAGCTCACAATGGTTTTACTCCGCAAACCCCTTGCCCGAAAAAAGCTCGCATGAGCAAGTCGAAGGGGAAAGTGATGATCATTACCTTTTTTGCTAGCCTTGGAATCGCCCACAAAGAATTTGTTCCACTGGGATAAATCGTAAATCAAGTTTACTATTGCCAAGTACATGAAAGATTGCGGAAACGAGTCAACAGGGTTAGCCCAGACATCGAAAACAACTGGATTCTTCATCATGACAATGAGTAGTGCCGCACTGCCCTAAAGGGATTGCTGTGTTGCAACAGCCGCCTTATTCGCCCGATATGTCATCCTGTGACTTTTTCTTTTGATTCCTAGAGCAAAATCGGTGGTCAAAGGAACCTGTTTTGAGTCGATTGCGGACATCCAAGTGGCTGTGACAAGGGTACTCGGATATCCCAATCGACATATTCCAGAAATGAAACGAAGTGTTGAAAACGCGCTGGAATCGTTGTACTGCTGCCCAAGGAGACTACTTTGAAAGGGATGGCAGAGTTGTAGAATAATTTTTAAATATACGGTTTTTATGGAATCAGTCTCATTACTTAATTGTCACACCTTTAATATAGGAATGTTCAGACTAGAGATAGAAGACTGACAAATTTACCTTGTGGGAATAGTCGAAAAATGAAATCTCTTGGAAATAAATAAATAGACACACAATTAGAAAACACATTATGGTATTGAAATATTTCGATCATACAAAGATCTTTTTCAATAAAAAAAAAAACACCTAAACTTAAACAAGAATCTTACTTGGTATTTATGTGAGTTAACTTTCAAAGATTGGTAGTATCTCCATCATCAAGCATCACGGAGAGAGGGTTGTAGCAGACTGCGAGTTGTGTGGAATTTCCGTTGTCACAAGGTGTGGTGTACCGTTATTCTTCCATTTTCGGATTCACTGCAATAACGGTACACCACTTGGATTCGACAATGGTCAAATGACCGAAAGATGCCTCATCACACAAGGTAAAATTATTGCACTTAGTGGTGGATAAAAGTATTTACAATAGTAATATATTAACTTCATAAAGTCAGTGCAACGAAAAAATAATGGACAACGTAAAATATCAACAAAAAAAATGATATATATATATATATATATATATATATTTAGGTTAGTTTTGGTTGGTAAAGATTATGTAGATTTTTTGGACTAGGAGACTGACAGACTTACCTTGGTAAGAGTCCACTCTGTAGTCTTGAAATAGAAACACATAAAAGCACTTAAACAATGATATATTTCAACCACACAGTGGTCTTTGTCAATCGAAGAGAAAACACAAAAAGAAATATGAGAGAATGAAATAAAATAATTGTCACCACCGGAAGTGATTACAATTATTTTATTTCATTCTCTCATATTTCTTTTTGTGTTTTGTCTTCGATTGACAAAGACCACTGTGTGGTTGAAATATATCATTGTTTAAGTGCTTTTATGTGTTTCTATTTCAAGACTACAGAGTGGACTCTTACCAAGGTAAGTCTGTCAGTCTCCTAGTCCAAAAAATCTATCTATCTATATATATATATATATATATATATACCAACCAAAACTAACCTATATATATATTAGAATTGTTCAATCATATTATATGTCTATATATTGTAATATAAGGAGTATATATTCGACTTTTATAATTAGAAAAATATATATTAATTTTATTAATTGTGTTTACTAATTTATACATTTCAATTATTAAATCAATAATTTCAATTAATTTTGACATGACAAGGATGGTTTTTTAGTATGATGGTAAGTCAATAACGTAATTGCTTTTCATGTCAAAATGTAATGAATAATAAATTAATATTAATTCACTTTATATACTGAAGATATTTTCACACCATGTAACTTGAAAATTCTAAGCCTTTGTAATCCTTGAAGCTTACTAAAAGGAAATTAATAAAACACAATACAAATAAATATAGTTGCTGAAATAATTGTGGGTTTATTAAATTATAAATATTTTACTAGGCTGGCATTGAGGATACAATTGAAAAAATTGTAAAATCTCAATTGATGTTCTATACAGAAATTTTTGAAGGTTTACAGATATCAAATAAAGAGTTATATTACAAATTTAAACAGAAATGGCCCAAATAAATTAAATGCTTTTTGTGTATTTGAGCACTAATTTTTCTTTTGCTATAAATCTATTTTCTTTCATCTGCAAAATTTCCACCAATTTTACTTGTTTACAATTTTACTAGGTTTCACAATTTGCTTGTTCTTGCTAAAATGATCAATATTCCAAAATTTCATAGCTATTCCAAACTTAGTTCTTGTTTGTTGTTATCAAACTCAATTAACCACATTTTTATGCATCATTTATATACAAATAATTATTTTCATTATTAAATTCTAATTAGCCAAATACAACTACAAATATTTGAGGATATTGTAACTCAATTGAAGCTTCATTAAATATTGAAATTTTGTTGCTGTTCATGACGAGCTGTGTAATAAGTGTGTGTTCATAATATCAAAGTGTGATAAGTCAATTGAAGAATAAAAACAATTGAATGTTTTATAAGACTTAGAATTCATTTCTAGACTTTTAAAAATTTTAAGTTCAAAATTATAATGAGTAGAAGAAATAAAGTAAAGTAGCTAAAATGGGATTTATTATTTAGTACTTTAACATGTTTGTCTTAGTACCATAGGATTCATATCTCAGGTTTATTAGTATTTTACTCTCATACACAGACAAAAAAGCAAATTAAAAAAATTAGCTAAATAATTTTCACATTATTACTTCAAGGTATGTAAAAATAATCTACAACTTATATTTACTATGGATGCTCAAGATATATTTAACAACACTTAAAGTCAATACTATTTACATGATAAAATATTTGACAAAAAAACTACTACAGTAAACTTCCTCCAATCCGGCATTGTATCATCCGGCACAACATTTTCATAAAATATTTATTACGAAATAAGCAATAGCGTCAGTTTTATTGGAGGGAAATAGTTGTGTAATGCAGTAAATATTACGGTTGTAATATTAAATAGATTGAATGCTAAAATTGATTTCATTTTAATTGTGTAATGAATGTTTTATTTAAATGGATATGTTTTGAATTCGAAGAACAGGCGTAGCTTAAAATGTTTGATGTCAGCTACAATTCTTTGAAATGTGATAAGTACGTATAATGGATGATTTCACATTCGACCGAGTTTCGGCCTCGTCGTAGGTTCGGAAACTGCCCATTCCTTTCTCAGGCTTTGTGTGTCCCACTCTCACCACAGTTCAGTTTTCATCGTTGCTCTACTGTACCATGAATATCAGTCTAGTCATTTGTTTGAACGTCGGATGGGCGTAGTTGATTTTAGTTTTGTGTTTTAGTGCTTGTGAGATTCCTATTGACAGTGATATGGGCCCTAAGGTTAACCCAGGTTCTTCAAACAAACAAAATCTAACTCTCACTTTAGCTCAAAGGCTGGAAACTATAAAGAAACTTGAAAATGGCGTAAGTAGGCATGTTATAATGAAAAATTACAACATAGGATCATCTACAATTCATGACATTAAAACATAAAGAAAACCTGAAACAATTTATAAATGAATCAGAAACTTTAAACGATATTTTTGGAAGGCAAATGTTAAAAAGACCCAAACTAGAAGAGCTTGATTCAGCTCTATGCAGTTTTCAGCAAAACGATCTGAGGGTAAACCCATTACTGGTCCTATGAACAACTGGTCCTTAGAATCAAGCAACTGATGCCTTGAACACTTTCATAAAATTTCATGAAAGTTGCAGTTCATTTAATGTTGCTGAAATAATAAAACTCCACATCATTAGAAATGACTTAAAACAACAAAGGGAGAAAACTAAAAACCAATCCGACATTCGTGATTTGTTTAAGATTGCCAACAAGAACAACCCCACAGACTAGAGTTAGACAACAGTGCACTGAGTTTTGTTTAGCCTTTACTATTCATGTGCAATACATATGTACATACAATATACATATTTGAGCTGTTTCAAAAATACGAATTTGTTATTTGTATTGTGATGTTTATTTTTCCAATTTTGCTGATCTCAATTCTTTAAGCCGGAATATTTTGTAAACCGCCATCCCTCAAGTCCCGAACATGCCAGATTACAGGAAGTTTACTGTATCTAAATCTATGATTCTTTCAACTGAAAATGATTAAATTTTATTAATTTGAAAATTTTCCAGGCAACAGGAGAATTTTGGTGCAATATAATACCAAAAAGTATAATAACATTATTTTGCATAAAATTAAAAATTAAAATAAATTAATTTATTTATTTATTAGATAAATAAAATTAAATGAAAAACATACCTTCATAGTCTACATCGCCAACTAACTGCGACTTCCCTGTAGCTCTATCTACAACACGTGTAATTCCAACATCAATGACACAAGCTCCTTCTTTTATCATTTCAGGTCGAATTAAGTTAGGAACACCTAGAGATGTAATAAAGAATGTAGTTTCTTAACCAGTATTTATGTTTGCAGCAATACGAATTGTATCTGTATCATTTTATATATATATTAAAAATTTATTCGACACATGTTAATTTTAATTTGGCAAATATTAAGAAAGATAAAGTTCTTGTGACATAAGAGATACATATATCTTACAGACTGTAGTACATCTATATGGAAAAATAATAACACTTTGCTGACACAATTCTTTAAGAAAGAACTCTTTACATATAATTACACTATATTTTATATCTGTATTAAAATATATCTACAACATATCTGTTTAAGATATGCTAACCTCAAACTGAACCAATGAATTGAGAGGGAGAGCGTACATGAACACTTACCGCCAAGGGTGCCAGTAGAGCGAGGGCACCCGCTATAGTTTTCTGATTTTTCTATAATGTTCTTTTATAATCTGGATAACCCCTTGTAGTCATTAAAAAAATTATCTGTAAAATTCGATTATACAATCTGCAGAAAAGTAAGATTAAAAATAACTGAAACTTTAATAGTGAATAAAATATAGATTTTACAAACCTGCAGCAGAAACAATAATGTCAGCATTTTTGGTGAATACAGTGAGTTGTTCCGGAGGTGTATATCTGTGGCAAATTGTAGTTGTTGCATCCATTGCTGATGTATCACCTAAAAGCACAGTTTAATAGTTTATATAATTTTAGAAATCAGTTTCATTAATACGGGGTGGGGCAAAGCAAATACCAGAGTTTTGAAAGGCTATTATAGAAAAAAAAATTTTTTACAGAAATATTGGTTTTATTCAAATTAGTATAAAAAGCTGTTTTGTGATAACTTTTTGAAGATGACATCAGGAATATGTTGGCCATCTGTATCGATGCACTGTTAAAGCCGATGTCTGAAATTTTCGGCTGCTCATTACCACATCTTAGGCTCCACTGTAGCGATTTCCTCCCAAATTCACATCTTTTTGTGGCTGACTTCTGACCACATTCTCCTCCAGATAGAGTCCCACAGGGAAAAGTCGCAAATCCTCAAATCAGGTGAGCATGTGAACCACACCACAACACCCATAAGAGAGATGATTTGAGAGAACAAGATTTGAAAGTCACAACGAGGCCACACCTATCATCTTGTGCAAACAATTCAAAACTCAGCTATTTGATTTCCCCCAACTGGTACTTTTATAAATTACGTTTCTAAACAGTGACACAAACTGCAGGACTTAGTACGACTTATGAAGCATTAGAATTGCTATTTATTTTTGCATGTTTTTGTTACATATAAGGCACACTGTTTAAGTAGGTTTAACAGTGAGTTAGGCTCTATGATTAATGTGGTGTTTAGGCTATGTTGCTCTGAGTTGTTTTGTAAATTTTAAATAAGTTGATCATATACTTACTAAGTATTGTGTTTTTGTTGCTGCACAATGATTGTAAATTTGAGTATAAATAAACAATTTCTTAAGATTTAGCAAAGTGAATTCAGAAATACATTTACTTTAGCACATAAATGTGGAGAGAATTAATTCTTTATATCTAAATTCTCATAGCAAAAGGAAACTATTGAATCAATTATATATATATATATATATATATATATATATATATATATATATATATATATACTGTATGTATGAAGTTATTATTATTTGTAAACAATTTTTTCCACCACTAAGTGCAATAATTTTACATTATATGATGAGGCACCTTCCGGTCAGTTGACCATTGTCGAATCACTGAATTAATTTTCTCTATTTTTCTAGTGTGGTTGTTCGGTCCGTGATGTTGGTATTTATTGACGTCATACAAAGTTTCTTCATTGAGCCGCATGTATAATGTTTTTGAATAGTATGTTATCTGCATATGTTGTCTGTAGGCTCATTAAATTCTAGTGTGTTTCATGCTTATGTAATATTAGGTGTAACATTTGATGCTTTTAACAATAAAATAATGCTAAAAACAATAAAAATAACAATAACGTCATAAATTCAGTGCAAGGGAAAAATAATGGACAACGTTAAATATCAACAAAGAATATATATATATTCTTGATATTTTACGTTATCCATTGTTTTTCCGTTGCAATACAAACTAACTTTCCGTTGCAACTAACTTCATATATATATATATATATATATATATATATATATATATATATATATATATATATATATATATATATATATACACACACACACACATATATATATATACATATATATATATATATGTACTCAAAAATCCGAGTGCCGATATTTTAAGCTTCTGTATAAATAATTTGAGCCTATTTCCATTTACCTATTTGAAAGAAAATAATAAGTTAAGCTTCCAAGAAATGTTTATATTAATACGGTATGCAAAGGAATGAGTTGGGCCTTCAAGAAGTGTTTAGGAATGCAAAGGTAACGAGTCGAGCTTCCAAGAAATGGTCATACAAAGTTCTCCAATTTTTTCTAATGCGTAGGAACGTACTTTCGTGCAATTCGAGTTTCGGTAATCCGCAGGGGTCTTGGTCCCATCTACCTCGAATTATCAAAACTCTACTGTATATATATTTTATGGTTTTTATATAAATAGGAAATGAAGATTTTTTTTCTGCAGAAGTTTAAAATAACCACTGATTGATTATACAGTAAGAATCTCCAGTAAGAATGTAGAATTAAAAATTGAATTCTTGTTTTCAAGAAGAACATAACTGTATGAAAAATTGTTTTGGAAGTTTTTTTAGTGATATTTTTACCTATCCTCTTGCCTGTCTTTTCTTCATAAATTTTATATAAAGTCTAAATGTAGATTTTTCAATACAAATTACTATTTTAGTTCATTTGGAATGCCAAGAGTTTAAAATATGCACACAAACAAGCTACAAACATCAAAGTTTCATTAAAAAACTCCTTTGGGAGTTTAAATTCCCTTAATTTCAAATCAACACTCTCAAGTTATATTATACTCAAGTGTTTAAAAACCATTGTGATAATTACGTTGTCATTTTTAATTCCTAATTACATACTTATATCTCAAGAAAATTATATTTCTGTGGCATCCATCTGTCCCTAACATAATTTTTTAATACATTTTTAAAAATAAAACGTTTTTTTTTGATTTTTAGTATTTAAATTTTTTTTATGATATGCTTAAAATACCATTCACTTTTTGTATACCTAAATATTTTGTATACAATATATTTTACCCAAGAAAGATTTGAAAATAATACAATGATTTTGTTAACATTATGATTAGTTTAATAAATATTAAAAATGTAGGCTAATCAAACTTGAGTCTAAATACTGATCATTACTGCAGTTGGTGTTTAAGAGATAAGCTAATCTAATAATCTGATACAGAGCCAATAATCAATTGGTCATATATTTATGGAATCAAATTTCTTTAGTTTATTCCTAAATTATCATACAAAAAATTATTTTGTAAATATAAGTAATCAATGTTATTACAGTATACAGTAGAACCCCCATTATCTGGGGCTCTATTAACCGGGGTGACAAAAAGCTTATATTTTTTTATTTTTACATAAAGTGCTTTATACGCAATATATTTTGTACATTTTGTAATTCACTTTATTATTATGCAATTTAGGTGGTTTAGGAAGTACTTATAACAAGGTTAAAATAAGCCTTATTCCTTACCTCAATTAGATCAGTTATTTTATAACCATCTATTATAACCGTTTTCTAGGTTTAAATTTTAGGTTATATCACCAGTTAATTTGCTTGTTATAACCTTCGGTTATAAATAAGGAATGCGGCTAATGTTTATTATGAAAACAATGAATACGAAAGACTATTTTTTAACAGTTAAATACATAATTGTTACTCAAGTAAATAAACAATGAGATAAAATAAATAGAAAAACACGGCAAGTGGTTTTGTACGAATGGGTTTCGTCAACATCGACCTATTCAAACCTTCGAGGAACAAAAATGTTTAACGACTTTCTCAGAAACTCCTTCAGGCCTGTTGCCTACAGAACAAAAACAATTCAGTTGTGCTTTAGTCTCCATTTAAACTACATCTTACAAAATGTCGCAGAAAAGAAAACGTGTAGTTTTAATGCTTGAACATAAATTAAACATTATAAAACGTGTTGAAAAAGGTGAAAGTGTTAAAAAGTTGGCCAGTGAATTAAGAATTGGCGAGCAAACTGTTCGTGATATTTTAAAGAAAAAAAAGACATTTCCGACTTTGTCTCATCATCGGTGCAAACAATGTGTCCTCAGAAAACAATGAAAGAATCTTCATTAAAAGACTTAGATGAAGCCGTCTACCAATGGTTCATTCAAAAACGTGCTAACGCAGTTCCTATTTCGGGGCCAATGGTAAGTGAAAAGGCTATATGGTTTCATGAAAACTTGAAAATTGAGGAGCCATTCTCTGCTTTTCAAGGATGGCTACACAAATTCAAAAAAAGACACGGTATCAGGCAGTTGGCTATTCAAGGGGAGAGTCTTAGCGGTGATAATGTTTCAGCCACATTATTTATTGAAAATTTTAACTCTTTAGTCAAAAAATTTAATTTAAATCCCGATCAAATTTATAATGCTGATGAATAAGGATTATTTTGGAAAATGCTTCCTTCAAAAACTTTAGCTGCTTAATCCGAAAAATATGCTCCTGGTCACAAAACTAGCAAAGAACGGCTTACAATTATGACATGTTGTAATGCTTGAGGAGATCATAAATTAAAATTAACTGTTATTGGAAAAGTGAAAAAACCTTGATCATTTAAAGGAACTGAAATAAGATGTCTTCCTTGTGACTATTACAACTATCCAAAAGCTTGGATGAACCAAACAATCTTTTCGTCGTGGTTTAAAGATAAATTCGTACCTTCAGTGTGTCACCACTTGAAAAAGAAAGGTCTACCTCTTATAGCTGTTTTATTACTCAACAATGCTCCTTCCCACCCAGCTGAGTCGACTTTGACGACTGAAGATGTACAAATTTTTGTTCATTATCTTCCACCAAACGTCACATCCCTGTTCCAACATGGATCAAAGGGTAATATCCAGTTTAAAGAGAAGGTACAAAAAAAATTCCCAAGATTTCTCCTTGAAGAAAATAACAGCAAAGATTCAATAAAAGAAATTTTAAAAAAGTGGACCATAAAAGACGCCATCATTTCAGTCTGTGAAGCCTGGGTAAATTTATCCTCCAAAACATTGAAACTTTCATGGGGGAAAATATTGGAACAAGATGATGTTGTACAAGAAACCTCAGAAGAACTGAAAACAGAATCATTTCTTGAAATTTCCAAAGCTCTCCCGGATTTCATTCATGTTGATAGGGATGACATGAAAAACTGGCTGGAAAATGACAGAGACGAAGAGGGATTTGAACAACTGAGTGGCTACGAAATAGCAGATCTCCACAGAAAAGATGTGCCATCTTGATTATGCTCAGTTTGATTACGAAAACTCGAGTGATGAGAACGAAAATTCGCTATTCGTTACAGAAAGAAAAACAGTAAAACATAACCATGCATTGGAGGCAACAGAACTTCTACTAAATTATTTTGAACAGGAGAACGCTGATTATAACAGAATTGTCTTACTACGGGCTATGAGAACTGATATTAGAAAAAAAATTTTAATAAACAAACTAAAATTACTGATTTTTTCTCCAAATGAAAATTCAATATGTACATAGGTATGTAAAACAGTATTGTACATTCATTATACATACATACATATGTATATTTTATTTATTGTACATACATAGTTTTGTATACATACATATGTACCACAATTTAATATACATAGGTATGTACATATGTGAAAAAACGTTTGTTTTTTAATAAAAGTGATTTTTCGGATACATTTCTTAAATTATCACTCTTATCTATCACATTAAGTCAATAAAATAATGTATTTCCATTATCCGGGGTTTTCGATTATCTGTGCACCTCCAAACCCGTCATTACCCTGGGAGAACTGAGGTTCTACTGTAATTCCTGTTATACCCACGAACATGCTGGATAAGCAAATGTGTTTGGTTATTAAAAATATATTTATCGAAATACATCGATATTTGTTTTCTCCCATTTCCACTGATGGACATGT
>JBAIZL010000004.1:17105251-17420251 GCA_036971475.1 Prosapia bicincta
AGACTTAGGCTAATAAAGCTTAATTTTTGTAATTCTTTGTGGAGGAAATAAGAATTTGTAATTAGTAAGTGACTTTGTAAAAGAAAATAAGGAATGTCATATTAAGATATTAAAAAATTATTGTAACAAAAGCAGCATTGAATCGTTATTTCTTTTAACTTATAAATTTTTATTAAGATTATAAAAGGAAATTACCAAATTATTACATTTGGCACACAAACGTGGGGCTCGATTATAAAAAAATTTAAGAATTAACCTTAAGGCACTTTAGATAAGATTATTAATTAAATATTTGTATTAATATTGTTTACTTTTCAGGACTTTGCAACCATAAGTCAATAATTTTTTTAATTTTCAAAATTTAAATAGCATAAAGGGGAATTTTGAAATTTTAGATAAAGAAATAAAAAAAAAATGGAATCTGAAACAGGTACATATAATTTAAGGGGGGAGAAAGCAAAAAAAACAGAAAAATTAGAGGAATATAACAAACATAGTAGGTCTAGGAAGGGTACAGCAATTGAGGAAGCTGCAAAAGGAAAATATGTGACATTAAAAGAAAAAATAAATGAAAAAGAGAAAGAAGCTACAATAGGCCTAATAGAATTGGAAAAAGGGACAAGCCTAGAAATACTAGAGACAGAAACGGAAGGCACAGATATGCCTATAGAAGAGAGTGAGGTGGAAACCCAAGTAGATGAGGCTAGGGGATTACCACTGATGCAAACAACAGAAAAAGGGAAATAATGAGAATGAAGATTTAAGGGAGATGATGAGAACTCTCATGGAAATGAGTGAAAAAGGGAGAGAGGATCTAAATAGACAATTAAATATAAATAATGAAAAAATAAATAGACAATTAGATAAGATAGATGAAATAAAAGGGGAAATGAAAGATATGAGTGAGGATATGAGGGAAATAAACAAAAAATTAGAGGAAAATAGAGACGAAATGAGAGAGATGAAGGAAGATTTCAAATTCATAACACAGGAAATAAGGGAGGAAAATAGGAAAGAAATAGAGGATGTGAGAAGAGACTTAGAGGAAAAAGATAGAGAATTAGAGGAGAAGATTAAGACAAGTTTTGAAGAAACAAAAGAAATAATAGCTGATGTGATAGAAATTAATAAGAAAGAGATAGAGAAAGTAGAAAGAATACAGACTGATCATGGAACCCAGTTTAATAATAAGAAATGGCTGGAGTATATTAAAAATAGAGAAATGAAACCAATATTTTCTCCAATAAGGAGGCCACAAAGCAATATCGTTGAGAGGGTGAATAAGGCGATCATTAGATGTTTGAGAACATATTGTCATCATAACCATAGAGAATGGGGAAAATATGTAGAGGTTATTAACCAGGCAATTAATGAAATTCCTCATGAGACTACAGGATACACACCTAACCAGCTACAACTAGGAATTCAGGATGAAAGGTTTTGGCAAAAGGAAATAAAAAATTTTGGCTGGAGTTCAAAATTAATAAATTTAGAAAGACATTTAGAAATTGCTAGGAGTAGAATTAAGAAGAAGGCTCATAAGAGAGCAGAGAAATTTAATAAAACTCATAAAATAGAAGAATTAAATGTTGGGGACAAGGTATTAGTAAAAGAAAATTGGCAACCACAGGGTATAAGAGGTGAGATGGCAAAATTATTTTATATATATGATGGACCTTATGTGATCACCAAGAAATATGGCAAGGCGACTTATGAAATCAAAGATGCTAGAAGCAATAAAATTAGAGGAATTTTCCATATTAGCTTGTTAAAGAAATTTTATAAACCAAGGGAGGCATACCATGGAGAATCAGATAAATTTCAGATAGAACAAATTAAATATTGTAAGGCAGAAGTCGAGAGAAAGGAAAATAACAAAGGATAATAAGATGGTAACAACAGGAATGACTCAGGATATAAAAGTAATTAGGAGAAGGAAGCGAATGTAGGAGGGATAGATAACAAATAAACCGGAAATGACAATGGACCCGAAATGACTTAATAATTAAACAAACACTTAAAAAAAAAAAAATAAATGAAAAATAAAGAAATAAAAATATATAAATTTAAATAAAAAAGGAAGGGAGATATTAAATAAAGGTAAAGGAAGCAATATGAATAAACTCTAGGTGACTATGTGTATAAGAAAACGTTAGCAGGAGATAAGTTTTAAGGGATGGTAACTATATCTACGATAATTTATTGGAAACTTCGTCGAATAATGAATAAAAATAAATATGAATCTATGTTAATAAATATTGAAGCATCGTTGTAATAAAAATATGGTAATTGTGTATTTAAACTTCGTCGTATTGTAAGGGAGAATCTGCGTTGATAAATAATGGAACTTCGTCGTATATATATATTATAAAAGAAATATGAATCTATGATAATAAATATTAAAGCATCGTTGTAATAAAAATATGGTAATTGTGTATTTAAACTTCGTCGTATTGTAAGGGAGAATCTGCGTTGATATATATAAGTATTAAAACGAAATTTATATTCGTTGATATAGGGACAGTGTAATCGAAGGAGCTATAGATATGATCAAATAGAGGATATGGGATTGCAACCTTTAAAAAATATTAGATGTTAAACTTCATACAAAATAAACTGAAATGATATAAGAAAATAATTGAACTGGATATTGAAAAATAAAAATAAAATAGGAAGGGATGAATGAATAAGAACAAGGACCTAACCTACAAACAACCTAGACATGCTATGACTCGGTTAGGCTAAAATTAAGAAAGAAAAAAAACACTGTGTCAGAAGATAGATTATATAGATAAATAAAAAGACTTATGATTGGAAAGATTCCATTCTATTAAAATTAAAATAAAGAAAGAAAAAGAAAAAGTTTATAAAATAGACTCTAAGAATCAGAAAATGATTAATGTACTAGATGTTAAGAGTAAGAGTATTGTTGATTAAATGTTAATTGTTAATTTATTGTATTGTTAGGAGTTAAGTATATCATATGTAATTAGAGGGCAGCAGACAAGCAAGAAGGATAGAGTAAGAGTTTACTCCCAAAATGTGAAAATTGAGAGTTAAGAGTAAGAGGATTGTTGATTAAATGTTAATTGTTAATTTATTGTATTGTTAGGAGTTAAGTATATCATATGTAATTAGAGGGCAGCAGACAAGCAAGAAGGATAGAGTAAGAGTTTACTCCCAAAATGTGAAAATTGAGATAAAAAAAGGAATTTTGGAATCAAAATTTGGGGACTATGTAACATTTTGAAGTAATATATATATATAAAAGGCACTTACAAAATAAGATAAATATATATAAATAAATTCAGTATGTAAAAAATTACTAAAATATACCAGGAACGAAATGTAAACATAACCTAATTTCACTTGTGTAGAAAATGCACACGGCCACATTTTAGATCTAATCACAAGATTTTATATAAAAAGAAAAAAAACACACACAAATCACTATTTATAAGAAAATGTATTAAAAGTAATTGGTAGATAACAATTTAAATAGAACAATAGAACGTTATAAATACACTTAAAACTTTCAAACAACAAGCTAGTGAATGTTCTGTAGTAAACAAGATGGGGAACGGATTTGTAGAGTTGCGTGCGCATGACCGGCAAAAGATATTCGTTTTAAATATTTCTCGTGGATATATAATCTAAAACAGTTTGGGAAATAAGATTTAAATGCAATTGTTTTGCAAAGAAATTTAAGTGCAGTTGTTAAGAAGAAGAAGTGTATCAAAGGCGGTGAACATGACATCCGTAAAGCTGTTACTTACAAGGAATAAACGAGAAAATAGCGGAAATTCACGACTTGGCCATTTTATTGCTAAAAAAGGTAGCGTCAGTGGGAGTTGGAACAGAGCATTTGAACGAGGAAGACGTGTTCAGAATTGGCTGTAGAAATTTTATTTTTTTAACTGGTGCGGAAAGTGTAGTATCGTATTCAATCCTAATTACAGAATAACATTAAGCCAAATCATTGAACTGATCGATTAAGAAGACATTATTCAGGAAATTATTTAATTAGAAACCAAATAACTTGTAAAAAATTTTAGCTTGTAAGAATTGTAACTTAGATATTTTTTTGAAAGTGCCAACTCAAATTTTATTATTCAAAATTTAGAAAACCCACCTATTAACCCGAGATAAAGAGAGCTCAAGCTCAAATTGAAGTAATTAAATCAAATTCAATTAATATTAAAATTTATAACTAAACTTCTTGCTGCCATAAACAAATTTTAGACTTAGGCTAATAAAGCTTAATTTTTGTAATTCTTTGTGGAGGAAATAAGAATTTGTAATTAGTAAGTGACTTTGTAAAAGAAAATAAGGAATGTCATATTAAGATATTAAAAAATTATTGTAACAAAAGCAGCATTGAATCGTTATTTCTTTTAACTTATAAATTTTTATTAAGATTATAAAAGGAAATTACCAATTATTACAATATATATATGTATGTGTGTGTGTGTGTGTGTGTGTGTGTGTGTATCTTAAGAACGGTACCTAACCTGTTACAGCTTTAGATTTTCAATCTTGTGTTTGCCGCTATATAAAACTGCAGTTATCAGTTTCAGTTTTATACATTAGATAGCGCTCAATTTGTTCCATTTACTATAGACTCAATTTGTGCCATAGCATTTCTACAAACCACTGGTGCAGCTAAGATGGCCGACCGCTCTACACTCCTTGTTCACTCTTAAGTTTTAACACCAGAACCGCCTCACCAGAAAGGAGCTTATCATGAAACTACTCAAAAGAAGGACTTCAAATCTCAACAATGTCAGGTCGCATAGTAGTGGAAGTGTAAACTCGCTTTAAATTCAGTGAAAATAGTCTTATAAGTTCCAACCTCAATCCGCCATCTTTCTCTGTTGTTTAATGAACTATGGTGTAATCGCTACCATGTGGTACTTCACTGTAACAAAGCTTTGTCGTTTGCTGTACTTGACTATGATATTACAGTGCGTTGTTTCTATGCAATATTCGTTATAAATTAAACATTGTGCCAACCGCGAGTATAATAATATAAACCTTCTTGTGTATGTAAACTTCATTTAATTTCATGAGTGCACTCATCATTAAGAACTCATGTGCTTTAATATATTTAATCCCCATTAAGTCTTGCAGAGTATTGTGAACAGCCCTTGGAAGTGCTTGAAAGTCTAGTGTATGCAGATCTGGGTAAGCACTATATTGATAAGGCTTAGTGCTAACTTCATCCTAAATATTTATTTTGTTACTCAGGGTTATTGCTATAACTTAACTTTTTTCCTATTGTACTTAGAACGGGTGGTCCTCCGGGGGAAAGATTTAGTAATCTTTCAATTAATTTGTCATCAATTAACTAGGTATCAAAACCAACATTGGTCCAATCCAGGCCTAATACTTGAACATTTAACTGCATTGCAGTCCAGTTTGTTTCACACTTCAGTTGATAACTCAATTCAAAATAAGAAGTTCAATTATTCATTTAATTTCAATTGTAAAAAAAAGAAAAGGAATATAACACAGACTATCAACTTAAAAAATTAAGTGATATCCTAAGAAAACTTGAGCTGACTTAGAAATCATAGACAATGACAACCCCTCTGAAGGCATGTTGATTCAAATCCGCGGGACTCATGAAAGTTTCATGAGCCACTTTGACAGGTTCGAAAACTCTATTACTAGTTCCACAACACAAAACATTGACAAGGCCTTTGAAATCAAAACTAATTATCTTAAGATTTACTTCACTCTCCTCAATAAATACCCAACCACGATAAAGTCATAAAGGGTTTAACAGAGCAACCGCACCCACAAGTGATCCCAACCAGCTTAGTAAACCTCAAAATACCCATGTTCTCTGGTATAACAGAGTAGTGGACAAACTTCATTGCTATGTTCAGTTCTCTTGTGCACCATAATGGCTGTATAGACCCATGTTCTCTGGTAAAACAGAGGAGTGGACAAACTTCATTGCTATGTTCAGTTCACTTGTGCACCATAATGGCTGTATAGACCCAGTACATAAATTTCAATACTTAAAAGGTTTGTTGCATGGTGATGCCCTATTTATTATATCCGGACTAGTTATTTCATCAGAAAATTATGATATCGCATACCAAGCATTGCAGCAGCATTACGCTAATCCCAGACTGCTAGCCGACTTCTATTTTCGACAAATTTATAATTTCACTAAATTGCAAACCGCGAACTACAAGGATGTTAACCAATTTCTTTCTGTTCATTCTAACACTGTCAGCGTGCTTAAGGCCATTAAAATGCATGACCTGGCCGACTTCCTATTGTTCCAACTATCCGTAAACAACCTACGTTACAAAACCCGATTGGACATTGAAAAACAAATTAGGGATGTGAAAAATACCCACTTATGCCCCACTTAACAACTTTGTCACAAAACAAGCATGTGCAATAGAATTACTACAAAGAAATCCCGAGAGCCCAACACCGCAGGTTGAACACCCACTAGGCTCATGATGCTGATATTGACAACTGCAGCTGCTAGAAAAACTCAGAAAACTACGCAGATGAAGCCGCAAGACTGAATGAAGCTCATCACAGCACTACAGCACATCATGCCACAATGACTCAACCACAGACTTTGGGACTACCAGTGATCTGTCAACGCATACAGCCCACCCCCAAGAGTGCCCACACAGCAATCATCACAGACAAGACAAGGTTTCCCCAGACTGCGCTTGCCTACCGACCAACCAACCCGCCTCGTAACGATCCAGCCGCAGCACAGTGTTTCTATTGCTCAGCCATTCACAATTTGTTTTGTTGTCCAGACTTTCTTAAAATAGGAACGTCGTGAGTCTATACGATATATGCAGCGTTGTTTTAATTGTTTCAGCACTCACTACCAAAACATATGCAAATCATCCAAGACTTGTCAACATTGTAATGGTAATCATCACTCATTGTTACATGATACAAACTCAGCTTCACAGCAACGACATTACACACCTCGACAGCCAAGCTCACCTCGAAATCCGCACGCCCTCTTCTGTAAACTTAATGCTGCTTCCGCCTTACTGAGCACTGCTCAGGTCATTGTTAATGATTATTTTGGAAATCCACATCTGCTTCGGGCAATCATTGACCCAGGCAGTCAAATATCTGCCATAACAAAAACCACAACCTCACTATTGAGCTTGCCTACTCAGCATCCAAATCTTTCTTTGATTGGGGTCAATTTTAAGACTACACGTATATCAGAATATGTATCCCTACAAATCTCTTCTAGACATGACACGAATTTCAAAATTAATGTTGAAGCTGCAGTACTACCTCACATCATTGACATTCTTCCATCAACCGCACTATCACCAAATAAATGCGCTCGTTGTAAGTATTTGCCACATACTTATATAGTACAAGTATATCGTCAGCCCCACGCCCTCACTACAATGTTGGCCACATGTAATGACTACACACACCGATCCAGAAAGATCAAAGAAGTCATCCGCACCAATAAAGATGCTTAACACGATGAAGATTTACGAAAGACTACCATAACTCGTGACACTTTTAAGAAGATTTCAGTCAAGTAAACATTCTTTTCGCCCGTCAACACCTCCGGACTGCTCAGGGTGGATGGTAGTCATCATTCTCCACTAAACCACTCATTTCATCAAATTTAAGCAATTTTCCCTCTGTAAATGTTTTATCTCCTCTTTCTGATTTTTGAAAAAGTGTTTCTAGTTATTTGTTGTCATAATTAAATCTGCATTATAGAGAAGAGTTAAACATACACATTTAATTTATTCATATTTAGGTTAGTTCTGGTAAATATCAAAGTGTGTTAAGACTTTATTTAACCCTTAGCACTCGGATTATTTTTAACATGTTTTGCTTCCCCACTTGTAATTAAATTGAGACAAATACCTCACCTGCAAGTTGCATTATTGTTTATGGGAAACTTTGTTTTCTCTTACATGATTTTAGTAAACTATGCTATTTTTATTTACGAATATAGTATATATATGATTTTATTATCTTATTTGTAGTTTTGCAGAGTATGAAATCTTTTAAAACAGTCTCCCGCATGAAGTCCTGGTTTTCTGCTGCATGTTTTGCAGTAGAAAACCGTTTCCCTTCTGCCTCCTTTTATCTTCCTGTTACTGCAAACTACACAATCCTTAGAACTACTTTTATCATTGGAAGAGATTAAATGTAATTTCCCATTCAGTCTCTCTTCCTTGTCAGTAGTTGATGGCCGACCCCACTACACTGGTTATTCCTGATATCACCAACGAGTTCCCTCACCACGTTTTGGCAAAACCATGTTGTTTAACAGGGTTTTCTCTCCTTTCCTTTTTCTGTTATAGATAATAAAACTGTTTACTGCAGCTACATCAAATAGCCAGGAAAACATTTTCCTCTACCATTTATTTGTTTGTCTCGTAAAACTGTATGGTTGATTATAGTGATCAGCTAAATCTACACCAACCATAAACTGGTTATATTTACAAATAACTGTTAGTTTAGTTATTTTGTTAATGAAACTGAACTACATTCTGATAAATCAAGATCAAGTGAAAGATCAGGAATCCAGTCTATTTTTATGATATACTTGTAGATAAGTGAAAGAAAACAAAAATAATAAATCATTTTGAATGGATTTTCTGCCCTTTACCATCCAGCAGAAAAAAAAGGATTGACACAGATGTCTAAATTGCAACACAAGTCATCTATGTTTCGGAAATATAAACATCATTGACAAATGTCAGTTTTTTTCATCTTAAAGAAAAAGAAGGTTTTAGTGTTTCTTTTCTTCTATGTATCTATATCATGAAAACAGACTGGGTTATTATCAAAGCAAATACATTTTAGGAATTACGGTAAGCTTATCGGATACTCTGAGGAAGTCAAATGCAAATTAACTAAAATACCAGGTTTTACCATTGAAGAAAAAAGCCAAAAGGTCACAAATTGAAAAAATTAAAACTTTTTTAATGTATTGAATCTACCTTTCTTTTTATCTTTGACAGCCTTACCAACATAAAAATAAATAAGGTCTAAGGTGAATATCTGTAGAAATAACAAGATCGCTTTTTAAGTAAACTGACTAGGTAAAAAAAAAAACATCTTCTTATCATAACCAATAAAGTTGAGTAACAGTGTTTTATGGTTACACGAATGATTATAAAATTTTTAACAAAACTGATAAGCCCATATTAAGTAATATTTGTATGACCATTAAATAGAAAATGTTGCAATTTAAATGAAGAACCATAAGATGGGACTTTGTAATCTTTATAGCTTCAAGATTGGGCTTGTTTAAAACCCTACTAATCTTAAACCACAGTATATAAATACAATGACTGCCTAGGCAGTAAACAGATATTTTTCAATATATTACTATTTCAATTATATTCTAATATCTTATAAAAAAGCAGAAACCTCAACATGAATTACAAATGCTGGTGTCTTTTATTGATTAATAAAGTGGGTTTAACAAAACACATTTAAAAAATGTTTTTAACACAGTCAATACCACCAATCACTTTTACTTTCCTGCCTGAATTTAAATAGGAAAAAATTTTTAAGACACACTTTTCCCTTTGATAACTTACAACATAGTCACTTTCATTTAATTTTTAATTACTAACAGATGTTAAAAATAAGAAACCAAGCAAATATTAGCTGTTCATTTTATTATAGAATTTAGTATTAAGTTCATTCTCAGATCAATATTTAAAGGATGTGCTTTTACTGAAGTTTTTTCTTGTTAATGATAACAAACATTTTCAAGGTATAGGTTTCACTAGTATATGTTTTGTCTCCTCTTAAATTGTAATAGGTGGTGTTACATGTGTTGTTTTCAGATTATCTATGATTTTTAAAAGCATGTTGGTTTAGTATTAATATGAATCTGTCATTTTTATTATTTCATCTATAAAATAATTGTGATCATTTATGTCTAAATTATCTTTTTACATTTCTTGACAGATATTATTTTAACAGATAAGTTGTACGTTTTCTTTATTCTTCTGTCTGCTATTAAACATTTACATTTTAGTTTTTATATTGCTTTTTTTCTCTTTGTAATGATGAGTGTTCATTGTTTTATTAATTATTTGTTAAAATAATTATTCTATAGAAATATATTTTTTGTTTTATTAATAACCATCTGCTAACCTGATCTTTTAATAAGTTCCTGGACACCCAGAGGCGTGCAAGGGATCAATGTCTTCATGTCTAGGCAGAATCTACCAACGTTGATTATATGAAAACCATCAATATCTTTGCTTGGGATGATGGCATTACAAACAGTTCTCTCTGTTATGTGGTCTGGTAATGGAAGCTAGAAAAGTGATTTTAATGATTGATATTTCTAAATAACTCTTATTTTCATATAATTTGGTATTGCTTTACAATTAATTCATACCTGAACTAAAATACCATCCACTTCCGGATCGTTGTTCAATACAGCAATATGCTGAAGTAAATCTTTTTCTAAAATTGTTTTAAGACAATGAATAGTTTTTGTCTTTATACCTGAAAATTAAATAAATTTTTACAAAACATTATTTAGATTTATATAATATTTATAACTGAAATTAAATAAACTACATTTTACTCTTTATTATAAACTTAAATAAAACTTACGTTACTTTAGATTAAAAAATTTAATACAATCAAATTTAAAGTACTATGTAATTCCTTTGTTTTCTTTTATGTAAATATTTTTCAAAAAATTTCTAAACCTTAACACATTTGGATACTTTTTTATGTAATTGAAGAATTTTTAATTTTTTTATTTTCATATTCAAAAAATTAGTTAAAAATGGTAAACCCATGAATATATCAGTTGAGAAAATACTGGCTGATTTAATGGAAGAAATGGATAAAAATTTTAAAATAAGATAAAAGGTTAAAATTTTGATATATAATTTTATTTTCATAAGTTAATTTTTTTGAAAGCTTGGTGAACGAGTTAAAAAATTATTGAAAATGTTTTTTATTTGTTTGTATCAAAATCTGTTGTTAAAACAAAGGTGCTAGGATTTTTTTTTTTTTTTAAATGAAGACCTGGATGACTAATGACTGTTATTGTCTATGAATGATATGAAAGGATTGTTTATATAGGGACAGAGGTAAAATTCTCCAATAGAGGATATAGGGGAATTATGTAGATGCAGGGGAACCTATCATGTAGGTTTTCATCACAATTAAAAGAGATGTCTACCGTTGTTTGGCTCTTTGTATAGAAAAGGTTAAAAAAGTACATGGAATTGGGAAATCTGTAAAGGAATTAGGAAGGAAAAGTCTATACTGATTCATGATTCTCTGGTACTAAGAATAAGGTAAAATTATGGCACCCTGTGCCATAATAGGGACCTGAAGTATCTGCTTTCAACAATGTCTATCCGCTACCCAAATAATAACAATAATGGGAAAGAAAAAACAATTAGCTTTTGAAAAGTCTCAGTCTTTTAACATACATTAACAAAGTTGAAATCTATAGGCAACAAAAATATCTCTATGTTTTTAAGTATTTTTAAAACATCGGTTCCAAGACCTAATTTCTCTTTTTCTTGTGCTAGTAAAAAAAAGACAAACGTTTTACTAATAAATTATTAACTTCAATTTAAATGATTAATATAAATATATGTGTATGTGTGTGAGTGTGTGTTAATCACTTAAATTGTGGTTAATCATTTATTAATACCATTTTAAGTCTTTTTTTATTACTTATATTATATTAATATATTTTGTACTTCTTTAAATAATTAACAAATAATTAGCAGAACTGGAACAAACTGATTAGGTTACATTGAAATAACACAAGTAAGCAAGTTACAAAAATGCTGAAATGAAGTTTAAGGTAAATGACAACCAATCACTTTTCCAGGCCATTGTATGAAGTAGTTGAACAGAAATGTTTAAGAATTTAATACAGGACATTGTAATTTAATAACAATAACACTAAGTATTAATGAAAAATCAAATAAAACATTTAAAAATATAAATAAATTGTGTTTTCAGTGATTTTAAAATAAGAAAAATTATAGCAAACACTAAAAACAAAATTAAAGAAGCCAATAATTATCTTTTGAACACGATAACTTTTTTCTTGGCAATTTGAGTCGAAAATCATTTTTAAAAAAATCATGTATATTTTTTAAAATCATTTTGTATAAAAATATTTGTTGAAACATTTCAAATCTCTCCTAATATGAATGGTTCAATTTTTTGGTAGTTTAGGTTCTTATTTTCTAGATTCATTAAATTAAATATAAAGATATCAAACTCGTTCGAAATTTTAAAACAACATTTTTCAGAAGCTATATATTTAGCAACTGCAGTTCATGGGAACTGCAACATAATTGTCATCGAATAGTTATTTCTGTTAGTTACATTATCAAAAATATTGTATGGACTATATTTTCTTAGCCCAAGACAAAAGTCTTGTCTGTGACTAACAGCATTGAACAATGCTCTGATCTAGTATGAAATGCATCTGCTGAAAAAATATCAGTAAGCAGTGTTTTTTTGCCAAGTGATACTAAAAGTAGTAACTTAAAAAACCTCAAGATGTACAACTCAAAAGCTGCAAGTTATTAGTTGCTTGACAACATTTATATTTTATGCAATGTGTATCCATGCACACACAATATTTGAAACTCACCAACATCTTTCGCAGCTTTCATCTTGTTTTTTACATATGTTGTACTTGCAGGATCTTCTCCAACCAATATTGCAGTTAGTTGTGGAGCTCTGTTACCTTTTGCAATCCATGCTTCTGTTTCAGTTTTTAGCTCATTCAAAATATCATTAGCTATTTTTTTCCCATCAATTATTTTTGCCTTATTTCTGAAATTATTGCAACATTTAAAAGCATAAGCAATGGAACAATCAAAATCAAAGATAATTTTATGTTTGTGGATTATTTGTCAATGACAATCATACAAATTTAAACATTTATATTAAACAAATTATTGACTTGCCGAACTTATAACCCAAGTAAATTTAAGAAGAATCTCACTGAGACAAAATTTATTCTTAATCTTTGTTAATCATTCAACAAAGACCATAGTCCTTGAAAAAATTATTTACGAGAGTGAAAGGCATCTGTGAGAAATTGATCAATGTTTACTCCATTGGAAACTAAGAAAATTATAGTTCTTAGACTATCCACTTTTCTCACCTTTCCATCTGTGAGAAATTGATTAAAGTTTAGTACATTGAAAACTAAGATAATTACAGTTCTTATACTTTCCAATTTCCTTATCTTTATCTTATGAAACTATGAAAAAGTTACTGAAACTTATTTTTGAGAAAATTAAATACTGACTTCAACACACCAAGAATTCTGCAATCATACTTATACATAGATAAGTAGAATTGATTTTTATTTAGATGAAAACTAAAGCAATTGGTTTGCTTATCTACTGATCAATTCTCAAAACCAATGCTGTACAATAACAATTGATTTTAATTCTGCTTATTACAGAACACAATGTGTCTTCTGCTGCACTGATTTTCAGTATCTCTTGTTCAAAATCCCAGCATTTTTTTTTATAACACCATCATACATATGTACACGCTCGCAGGTTACGCGTACACGCACACACACACATATATATATTAACAAAGACTTGATTCAGGAAATTAGTCTGTGTCCTCTGTTTTATTTTCTAGATCTTTCAGAAACCAGGAAAGGGCTTTGCAGGCAAGCCTCTTACATCCATCTAACATCACAGAAGTAACATCTCTGATTGACTGCAGAACAATTAGATGTGCTGATATATTTAAATCCTTCGAAACAGTTAACTCCACTAGAATTAAACACTTCATGCTCTTAGAGTAATAGTAAAATCAGGATTTGCAGACGTTATGACTAATTCTAGAAATAATGTGTAAATAACAAATTATTATTATGTCTGTCTGTAATTATAGTTCCCAACAGTTATACTCTCTCCTAACAGAAATTCTGAAGCTGAGTTACACTAGGTGCTTTCGCTCTATTCCTGGCAAAGTAGGTTTTTTTTTGCAGAGTGATTTTGGAAAAGGAACTAACTGTTCTTGTTAGTTGGCCATTTTTTTAAGATCATTTTCTACAGCAGTGTGCAGACATGTTTTTTTCTTTTCTCTCAATAGCAAAATTCAACTGCTATTTTCTTCCTTTAGGTTATTTTCACTATTCCAATCTCCTTAAAATGTTGAAGTTATTTTGCGCATGAGTTACATTACAAAACATAATAGCAGGGTATTTTTCCTTTATAAAAATATGTTTTCTATTAAATTTAGGCTTATTGAGGGCAGAAGCTTTTGTCCCTATTTCTGGTGAGCGTATTTATTAAGCCTGATCTACGAGAAGACGTCACTAAAAATATCACCAGGTTTGATAGCTATTTTGAAGTGTATTTAGTTTAAAGGTGCACATCTTCTATTTTAATTTATTCATTTCTTCACTCTCTTTGATTCAAGTAGATTTCCCATTACTTTTTTAAAAATGAGTGGCCCTCTGGCAATTTGGTTATTTCTCCTCTTTTCTATTCTAAAAGCTAAATCAGCTTTTAAAATTTCATACACTTTGTAGTTTTATTATGTTATGCAAATAAGCATGTGTATTGGAAGTTTATGGCGTCTTCAATATTACCTTTAGTGAAATTATTATTATTTGACAAACAAATTTATCCCAACTTTATTCTTTGTACATATGTAATAATGTAGTATAATATAAAAGAAACTTATATACTTTTGAGTGCCTTGATACAATTAGGTTATTCCAATTGTTAACCCCTATTTATTGAAGTTTCTTGATGTAATCATCTTGCATTCACTGATTAAACTAAATTTAAACTACTTAACTAAGTGAATACGTTATTGCTTACTTCCTGACGCGTTTCAAAACGTTTGTTCCCTATTTATTATCTTAAAATAATTTTGTCTTATTTAGAACATATTTTTTAATAGAAATATAAAACGAAACAACAGGAATGAACCTGCATTTGGTCATATATAGTCTATATAATCAATAATAATGTGTACCAGTGACCACCCTAGACATTGATAAAAATCGCTTGAAGTTATCAATATATCAGTAAATGTGTTATAAATGTACTTAAATTATAAGTTTAGGATGTTGTTATTTGTTCATTTTATAAACATACTTAAATTATAAGATTGGGGTGTTAAACTCTTAAATTTTGTAGTCCATTACGTTCGGTGAAACTTAATTAATCACTTCAACATTAGTTTATGACAATCTGAACTTTAAATTTTGTAAATTTGTAAAACTTACTGCGATCTTCAT
Organism: Prosapia bicincta; assembly: GCA_036971475.1. Classification (NCBI taxonomy): domain Eukaryota; kingdom Metazoa; phylum Arthropoda; class Insecta; order Hemiptera; family Cercopidae; genus Prosapia; species Prosapia bicincta. The sequence continues at coordinate 17,120,529 of JBAIZL010000004.1, forward strand.
CAGTCCCTTCTAAATTCGGATAGTAAAAAATAACGTAAAAGTGATTAATTTGGGCTGTTATTAATTCGTTCAAATATAATGTGGTAAATGTTTACAAGCGCTGACCTTCTGTACTATATTATACTTCATGTTAAAATACTTTAGCACATTCTACTATTAGAGATTACATATTACACTCTAATTTTCAAAACTAGCTAAATTTACAGGTTAATTGTTAAACTTAAAATAATGTTTTTTGACACGGTTCTTGAATTACTCTTTGTTTTCCAAATACAGTTTATTTGGCAAGAAAAAATTAACCTCTTTTACTTTTGACTGTATTAATTTTATTGTACACTTTTGATTTTGTCACTTCTCAACATATAAATATGTACTGAGATAAAGGGTTTAAAATATTTTTGTTTTGTTTAAATTTAATTACATTTTCTAGAATAAAATATTTTACTTAAATTCATCAAAAAAAAAAAAAAAAATGGATCAAATGATACAATGCAAATTAATTAATTTTACAATGCAAATTTTTCATCTTAAGAAAATCAAAAAGGATATGTCATATTCCAAACATCAAAGCCTCTTCATTGTCAGAGCAAAAAGTTTTGTAATTATTATCTTAGATCAGCAACTACCGCTCTGATCAGCAAAATTTTTCTTTACCTGTCAGTTTGACCATGCTGAACAAAAATCTGAAGTTATTTTACAGTAAACATAAATTAACATAAAATAATCTAACCTAACATTCTGATCACAAACAAATTTTTATTCTCGTTAGAAAGGTGGAAATCTTAGCGGCAAACTAAAGTCACATGACCCGCAAGATTTTTTTCTGATTGGTTGACAGATGCCACGTGACTTTTCAACTGAAATAGACGTGAATCTGTGTTATTTTTAGCGGCACACCAAAATCAACCATCTTGATGATAGCAGTCAAGGGATCTGAAAGATGCATTCTAATAGGCCGACAGATGCCGCCTTACTTTTCTACCGAAGAAGCTTGTATTTAGTGTGTGTGTGTGACAGATCAAGCCACAAATTATTTTTTGAAGCTTGTTCGCACAACATACTCCTGACGTAGACGAACTATTTGAAATGATATTACTTAGTGAATATTGCGGATGACTTCAAGTTTAGGTATGGGAAGGTTGTTTCATTGCCGGAAAAGTCTGGGTTGAGGGTTTCGGCCAAGGTAGGTTCGTTTTTAGAGCAAACCAAAATGAACATGAACTAACTTGGTGCAATATCAACTTTGTTCCCACCAAAATAACTCCCAGGTAAGCAACTAGGTTCGGTTTATTTTATGTTTGCCGTCAAAAATAACTTCAGATTCAAGTTCAGCACGGTCAAATTGACAAGGTTTAAAAAATTTTAACGAACAGAGCGATAGTCGCTGATCTTAATAATTATCATAACTTTTCTACAGAAGAATTCATTAAAATACAACTGTCTTTGAATAATAAATGCATGATAGAATGTTTCTAGTTACTATTGAAAATCATTTCAGATTTTGTCTACATTTATGGATAGGCAATTTTCAAGAGGTTAAATGCCATAAAAAATTAGGATCAATTAAAATTTGTATTGCAAAAATAAAATAATGAATCTATTTTCAATAAACCCTACTAAAATTTAATTAATAAAGTTAATGAAATATAAAACTTACTCATTAATTATATGTATCACAATTGAATTATTTTAAATGTTTCACTGAAATTAAAATAACAAGAATGAAACAACAGCAAACATAAGAATACAAAATTTATGTACACTTTAAAGTAGAAAAACACTATTTACCTAAGTGAAGTCGTATGAAAGTGTGTAACATTTTTAATCAATAACTTCGATTCTTTAAAATTCTTGCATGTTTGTAATAAACAACATTTTCTTAATACGATCGACATGACAACTTATGTTATAATAGCTGAAACTAAGATATCAACTTTTCAGAAATATTCGATATTATAGTTTTCGGTTTCTTTATTGGTTAGCTCTCACGTTCAAACCAAAAGTAAACACCTAGGTCACGTTTTAGACTCTGTTTATAAGCCAGCTGTTCTTTAGGACCTGAGAACGAATGGTTGGCAACTATAGATTGAAATACAAAATCATGCTAACCAAATTTGTTACACAGCTTGACTATTATTCACATCCAATTTAATATTATATTTTTAAAAAGTAGCAATAGAGATAATGTCAACAGGAAGAAAAGTGAAAATTTAATTAATTAATTTTTCATTTCCCATATTAAAGGGACAAGGATGCAAATAGATACGAGTAATAACATTAATAAAATTATTGATGAACAAATGAATATCTACAGGATTATATTAAAACAGTTTATTTTATACACTTTCTGAAAAAAAGATAGAAGGTTCCTAATTTAATAATTATTTTTTATACTCTACTATTTTTTTATTAATCACTTTAACATTAGCCTATGACTATCCGAACTTTAAATTTTGTAAAAACTTACTGAGACAAAACGTTTTCCATAGCTATGTGGCGATCTTCATAAGTGTCGCTATTTTGTAATATAAAAATATTATTATTAATAACAAACATTAAACTAATTTCATAGTTTTATATTAGAAAACTAACCAACATGGAGTTTCTTCGAAACCCTATAGAAAACTTAACACATTTTAATAATTACTGTAAGGATTTATTTAGCAAATTAGTTTTATAGAATTTTTTTAATGTTTAGAATTAACTAGATGCCTTGTGACAATCTGCTTACTATAATATTAAGCTACCAGTGTCAACCAGTGTTACCACAATTATAATTAATAAGATTAAGTAACATAATTCTGGAGGAGCATTGTGGATTTTAGAAACAGACTGCAGTCTTGAAATGAAAACGTGTTATTATTATTTTATAAAAGTTTTATTTTATCCTTCTTTGATTACAAAACACGTTTAATCGTTATCAAAACCTTGTGTGATAAATTTTAAATAGGTAGCATTAATTTAAGGCATGATATGCTCTGCTAACACCAATTACAATTATGTATAATCTTTTCTCTAGTTTTTTAGAAAATCATGAGCAGTTATTGACTGAGCATTGAGTCGTATCAACTCATGCTCAGAAAAGTGCAGTGGGAAATATTTTATAAAGGTGAGATATATTAGATAAGTCGTGTTCCTATTGAAGTGAATGTATATTTCAATTACTGAACTGTTAATAAAATTTATATATTGAGATTAGTGTGTGTTCAACATATGTATTTTGGGGGTCATCATCAGGATCATGATTGGTATTTTCATTTTAGTAAAAGTTATTACTTCATATTTCAGCATTCCCTTAACCTTATTTTTGAAATGTCATCCATCAAATAACAGAAAATATTTTAAATGTACACCTGAATTATAATTATTTTTATATTAGAAAAGGTTATTGTGTTTTACATGTGAATACATAGTAATACATACCAATACATATTGATACATGTATTTTATAGTCCATTCATTTGAAATAAAATAATATTTGTTAGTTATTCCTTGCCAGAGATATTGATATAACATTTTTCTCTTCAGTATAAAGTCCTCAGAGACAAAGGGAAAATAATAAAACTCAAACTTTATCAAATTTCAAAGTAATCGCACACAAAACTTATACACACAAGGTTTCTTTATAGAAAAGCGTTATCTTATACTACATAACAATATAGCAACTAATGTATCTGGTTTGTTGAATAAAAACACTGTAGATCCTTTGATTCACGCATCAACCGTGATTTTATTTAACAAACTTTTGTGAGTGTACATCTCATCAAAAGTATCTGGTTTGGTTAGAAAATAAAATAACTAACTGGTTGGGTTATTGGGCACCTCCTGAGATTAAAATAGGAAATTGTTCAAAAACACGTCCTAGGATGATATGCACAACATTTTTTTAAATTAGATGGAAAGTAATTTTTTATCAGTTTAAAGTTGGGTAAAAAATTCAGTGCGGAGTAGTAAGTTGTGGAGCGTTTGCGGAGTGATACAGTGACATCACACTATCTCTATTCATACCTTTTGTGTGTTGATATTTCAGAAACAACGTTTTGGCTAAATTTTTATAGTTTTTGCATACATATATTTAATTATACCTATAAAGTCTCCAGTTAGGATAGATTTGGTTGAAATTTTATACATTACTATATACCTAAGTTAAAATATACCAATAAAGTGTCGAATCAGGATAGATTTGGTTGTAATTTTATACATTACCTAATTGTTAAATGTATAAATTGAAACCAAATCTATGCTGACTGGATACTTCATAGTTATAATTCAATATAGATGTATAAAATTAATCTTCCCTGGCAATAACAAAAATAATAGTTATCAATATAGCTTCAGGACATGTTTTTGATTCATTTCAATCTGCGTATTTACCAAAGTTTAGATTGTAAAACACCAACTACAGTTTTGACATCACTGTATCACTCTACGGACAATGCACAACTTACTATCCGTACTGAATTTTTTACCCAACTTTAAATCGATAAAAAATCAAATGTAATCTTTAAGTGACAAAAAAAAACAGGACCTTAGGTTTTCTGATCTTTGTTACTAGTACAAATAAAATAATTAAATTTAACTAACCAACATAAGATATAATTGAGTTTAGTTGTGAATTAAGGTGATAAATAACTGTACGCTAAGTCACAGTTATACTAAATTTAGATTCAGTTGTGATTTTTTAGTAGTGTCACTGATGATATAAATCATCGAAACACATGTGAATATAAAGTGTTTGTTTGACTCTTGGAGAGTAAAGACGTTTGTTGTTCCGATAGTGGAACAGATAAGAAGAGAAAAGAGATAACGGCTTATGCTGTCTGTTTAGACTGGCTTTAATGCAGTAAAGCTATATAGGTACTAGTTACAATTAATAATTTATTCACTTTATATAATTCATTGAACATTTTTATCTAAATTCAACTTAACTGTAATAGTTTTTTTTAGTCAACATAATTTATTACTGTTCCAGTAGTTTAAGAACTATTGAGTAGTTTCAATTTAATACTTATAATTATTAGATATTTTGTAAATTAACTTGATTCCAGTGAACGTGTTTTTATCTAAATTTGATGTGGGATAAATATCAATCACCAAATGGAAATGGATAACCCGTTTCAGAAAAGTAATAAAATAGAAAGATCGCCAATGCGAAATAGAAGTAATACAGTATCTGGCAATAGTAAAATTAATGAACAACCCTTACAGAGTATATCAAATCAAAGTAGTTCATTCACTAAAATTTCATCAGTGTACCAATCTCAGGGTGTGCTAGAGAAATCAAATTCGTTGGAGAATCAATTTCAGTTACCCGGGTCAATGGCAATGCCCAAACAAAGTAATCTTCCGGCAACATCAGTACACAAGGATAGGCTACACGTTAATCAAGTAGCTAATGAGACATCAATGTATATCAATAAACTAAAACAAGAGCTAGAACGAGCTCTAAATAAAATAAGAGACCTGGAAACAAATATCGAAACTGAAAATTAGAAATGCCAATGAATGCAACTTAGAAAGTCCCACTATTTCCGAAGAGGAAGATATAGTGAATAGAGAAACAGCCTGGCTCATACGTGGCTCTAAAAAAAAGCTGCTTAATCTCCTTAAATAACAAGGGAAACAGAGAACAGTATATATCTGAACAAAACAGCAAAAATAACAAAACCGCCCCCACTAGTAGTGGTAAGCAAAGTCAGACAATTGAATTAAATAAAACACTCCTTAAACATCAATAAAATAAACTACCGGACCAAATGCTTCTCCAACGACCATGTAAAAATAAATGTAGATACACCAGAGGAGTATAGGAAAGTAGTAGAAATAGCTGAAGATAGGAAGTTGCAATGGCACACCTATGAAGATAAACAAAATCAACCTATAAGAGTGATGGCCAAAAATATGCAATCAAGAAGAAATAATTCAAGAATTAGCAGCACAAAATTTTAAAATCATAAGTGCTGAAGTAAAAAGCAGAAAGATAAAGGAAGGCCTGGTAGACTTAATAATGTTCATATTAACATTCAAATATATTGGAGGACAAAAAGGATTACAATATAAATTATTTGTGCCATTTGAAAGTGAGAATAGAAGCAATAAGAATGGAAAGACTGATTCCACAATCTAAGAAATGCCAGAGATATGGACATACTCAGAGATTTTGTGGAAGGGATCTAATTTGCATTAGATGTCCAGGACATCAGCCTTCTGCACAATGTACAAAATCGAAAGAGGTACTACCTCAATGTGCTAACTGCTCAGAACATCGTCTTGCAAACTACAGAGGATGTGAAGTAGCCAAAGGGCTGCAAAAAATAAGAGAAATTAATTATTTACCAAAGCTTCAATACTAAAGAAATTTTATCAAATAGAGTAAGAAAATGCATCAGTTATAGCCAAATGGGAAACCTGAAACAGTTCCAAATCTAAGATCAATGAACCGAGATTTAGAGATTTAAAAAAATGTTACAAAACATGATGGAAATGATTACTCAAATTTATACTAGATTCGACACTCTGGAGACCAGAAATAATGGACCTATTTCAAAACGTTATAATTAATTTTGGGCAGGGGAGACTTAAGGATAGCTACTTAGAATGCCAATGGAGTTTTAAACAAAATGGAAGAGATCGAAGATTTCTAACTAAACAAAAAATTGATATCTGCCTGATATCGGAAACCCATTTCACGAAAGAGTCATAACTTAAGATAAAAGGTTTCAAAGTTTATCAAACCTACCATCTAGATAATAAGGCTAAAGCTGGAACCGCAATACTAATAAAAGAATCAATAAAACAACATGAAAGATGTCATCTTCAGACTGAAAAAATACAGTTAACCTTAGGGAGTATATAGTCTGCTAAGCAAAATCTGATAGTAGGAGCAGTATACTGTCTTCCTAGACAATTTTAAAACATCATTATAAGGCAATCCTCCAAAGAGCCGGGGAAAGATTTGTACTCGGTGGTGATTACAATGCCAAACATGTGGACTGGGGAGCAAGACTGTCAACAACTAAGGGTAAAGAGTTAAGAACAGCAATTAAAGAACTAAGTTCTGATTTTCATTCGACAGGAAAACCAACATACTGGCCAATAGATAAGGATAAAATACCGGATCTTTTGGACCTCTTTATAACCAGAAACATATCAGCAAATTTCATAGATATTGAGGAAAATTTGGATTTAAACTCAGATCACTCAGCAGTGATACTAACGTTGAGTGAAAAATTCAACAAGAAAGAGATTGTCAATATTTGGTGAACAAAAACACAGATTGGGATAGCTTCAGACAGGAACTACAAGATAAAATTGAACTAAATGTCCAATTGAAGACCAAAGAGCAACTTGACAAAGAATGTGAACGATTTATAGTGATTATACAAACTGCTGCATAAAATAACACAACACAGACTAATTATGTCACTAAGGGAAACAACTACCCATTAGAAGGAAACTAGTTTCCGAAAAAAGGAAAGGCAAGAAAAAGATAGCAGCAGTCCAGAGACCCAGTAGACAAAACCATTTTAAATAACAAAAGTTAAAGAGGTTAATCCGGAAACTGAAACAGGATTCTGTAAACTTTTTTTGCAGAATATGGATGCAACGAAGGAAATTAATTATTCCTTTTGGAGAGCTACCACAAAAATCCAGAGGCCAATTACTTCAGTACCTCCAACCAAGAAAGACAATGGAGGTTGGGCAAAAAGCAATGATAAGCAAAAAGCAGACTTATTTGCAGAACACTTAGCAGATATATTCCAGCCCAACATAATGATAAACGATTATGATTTGGATGATAGTATCACTATGTCAGAAAAAATACCACTGCCAACTATAAAGGAAGTGGATCAAGAAATTCGGATAGGTCTTAATTCCATAAAAGCCCCAGTATTTGATCTCATCATCGGACAGATATTGAAAGAGCTCCCAAGAAAAGGAATAGTCATGCTTACTTATCTTAATAATGCAGTATTTAGACTTAAATATGTGCCAGATATCTGGATGGTAGCAGAAGTTGTAATGTTACCAAAACCAGGAAAACCTCCCAGTGATATTAAGTCATATAGACCAATATCGCTACTTCCTTCAATTTCTAAGTTATTCGAAAAGTTCTTACTGAAAAGGCTTAAACCCGTCATAGATGCTAAACTAAGATGGAAACGCCACATTAAGGAAAAGAAGGAGGAATTAAATATCAAATACCGCAAGCACTTAACTGTGGGGATGTGCAAAGGAATCTAATGTAGAAATTTTCCAGATGTTCCAAAATAAGGTACTGAAAAATATGGTTAATGCCCCTTGGTATGTAAAAAAAAAAGATATTCATCGAGATCTAAATATTTCGATAATAGTAGAAGAAATAAAGAAGATGGCCAAAAAACATGAAAAGAGACTTCACCTTAATCCAAGTACAGTGGCTCTTCAACTTCTCGATAACCAACATGGTTAGAAGATTGAAGAGAACCAAACCATTTGAGTTGGTGTAGTGTTATGTTGTGCTGTGCTAGATCTAATATATGTAATTGACAATGTCTAGACAAGAACTATAGAGTTAATGGGCACTTTAGTTATATGAGTATTTAGGTTAAGATAATGCATGAAAAGTTAATGGTTGGTCTATAAGACCAGTTTTTATAATTACAAACAAAAAATGATGATGTTAGCTAATTGGGTAGTATTTGCAAAATGTGAGTCAACTTCGATATTTTTCATTTTCATATATGTCACTAAAAAAATATTTTCTAAACACATAACTGTTGATTTTAGTTGTAGCAAAACATTAAAACTTCTTAAAAATTGTATATTGTGAAACATAATTTTTTCTATAAGAACATATAAAATATATATTGCTATATAAAGAAGAAACCGTGATTTATATTGCAGGAAAATAATGAAAAATGTTTTATGTATGTGTTTAATTTTCAAACATAACCTCAATGTAAGAAGTAAAAAAACATTAAAAACTTAATATTAAATGCCAATACATTGGCACCTATTTGACATTTTGATGGGAGGGGTAGGTCAAGTGGGGTTCTACTGTAATTTATAAAGTAATGTTTATTAACTGTTAATATTTAAATAAAGATATTTATTTTGTTCCAGTTGTTACTATTAACCTGAATAATGGGAGGAAAAAAGAAACATAACCAAAAATCTAATAAACCATCTAGTGGACGTTCTGGTTCATCTGAATCAGGAGGCTCTAGAGCTTCTTCTGTGACACCTTCAGGTAAAAGAGTGAATTCAGTAAATTGAAAGGCAAACATCCTCAAAATTGACTTCATGTTTAGAATAGTTTTAGTTTATAGTTGCCACGCTACTTTATGGTGTTATTTATAGTTGCATGAAGAACATAAAGAATATTTTTATAATTCTTTTATTGTATTGTATTTAATTACTTCAACACTATGTTATAAAGATCATAATTTTTTTCCATACAGTGGATGATGGAGTTTTTCTACTAATTGACCTAATATACTGTGTCCAAGATTTCATTCTACTCAGCCTAAAGATCCTCCATGCTTTTGCTTGTATTTTCTTTAATTATTTTGTTTTTACTTTTATAAAAGCTTTTTACTTTATATGATGTTTTGATTTGAATTTCAAGTTCCAACAATTTATTCATATTTATCTAAATTTATTCAATTTATTGCCTTATTTTAGCAGATCTTCATGATTGCAGCGCTTTTTTATGCCTCTATGGTAAGATTCTATAAACAACCTTGTTCTTGCAACATTAACGATCTTAAAATATCTTTATATTTTTAGAGCCTATTTTGAGGCTATGTATTTTAGGTTAATTTTGTTTTTAAACATATTTTAACAATTACGATTTATTCAAATTAGGATTAGGCCTAGTTTACCCTACTTTCATTTATTTGGTCCTATTTTACTATTTTTTGTTTTGCTTATTTAGAATTCTTGCAAATCTAGTTGCTTTGGCCTAAATGCCTATTCTATACAATTACCAATATTTTTGCAATGGTCAATTTGGTCATTGCAGGACACTCTCTGACCAAGAGCTGAAGCGGCTGGCAGAGCAAGCTCACAGTAGCACCCCGGACTCAAGCTCTAGTCTTTTCAGCACTCCCTACGCACAACGTTTCTGACCAGTCAAAAATCCCTAAAAGAAGGTGTAAGTCTTCATATGTAGAGCAATTGTGTTATAAATGTTGTGTGTGTAGAACGTGTAATAGAGTGTGTAATATTGAAGTGAGTGTTGTTAGTAGTATGTGTTTGACTGGGGTACTGAGAGGGACATTAAACCCCTCCTTAGTTGGTGTGGCTAGTACACACCCCTCTGCAGGTTTGATCAATACTACTACTACTTCTGAAAACATGTTACATTTTTAGAATGTTCTATTCAGCACTAGCTCTGATTCCAGTATCTTTACACATATTTCAAGATTGTTATTTCATACCAAAACTAATTTATATAATATTGACCGTCCCATGCAAGTCAGTATTTTGACAGCCCATATCATGTTTGTACGAAGTTATTTATACTGACTTGATGCAGCCATCCAACGTCCATCTCATCTATTGCAATCTCTCAAGGCTAAGTACTTGGTTAAATGGTCCCAGCTATACTTTAGTAAAAAGAGGAAAGATCTGGCCAGGACTATAACACCTTTGGCTCTTAGTTACCCATATTTTCAAAGAATAAAAGCCTCTGATGGATTATAATTTACATAAGATAATTATTGTTTGATAAGAATTCAGAATGGTTAATTATAGTACTTTATTTAAATAGATTAAATATTTAAATAGATTTTAAAATTTTTGTTTTAAAAAATCATAACTTTATTAATTTATACAAACAATTATTTTATAAAGTGTTTTTAATTTTGCTAAAATGTTTCAAATATTGTTAACAGCATCAAAATGTCTTTGTCCTCATTCAAACAAAGCCGTAGATCAAGCATCTGTGAGAAAAAATTTCAAATTAAGTGGTCAACAGTTTATTTGCAATGACTGTAAAAAAGATGGTGGTGCAGGGTCCTTAAATTGTGAAGTAAGTACTAAGTGTAGAATGTCTTATTTTACCATTTATCTGGCTTTGACAAAACCAAAATATTAGGTCTTATTTTTTTACGTCCTATTTTTTCTAATGCTCAAGAATGTTTTCTGTGTAATTCGAGTTTTCAGTAATCTGAGGGGGTCTCGGTACCATTCACCTTGAATTATCGAGACTACTGTATTATATTCTTATACAAAAACTGTTACTTGCTTGGTATTGTTATAGTGTTAGTTTTATTTTATACAAATAACTTCTCCAATGCTTGTTTGAAAGTAGGTTTTACTTTAATAATTGAGTTATTTATGTACTTTACTCTATTTCTTTTATATTATACTGTATATTGTCACTTTAAACATCCATAGCAATATTTGTATTATTTGTTATGTATATCAAATAGATTTTTCCAGTTTTAGCATACTGAAAGGACATTGAATTCGTAGAAAGACACTTAAAAGGTAAACAAATTTTTAATCAGGAAATAAAAATTATTTCTTCCTGATAATTTAATCAAATATTACTAAACAGTAATCACTATTTACAAATGATTAATATCACGAAACTTGTTACATTTAATTACTCTACTAATATTGTTTAAGGACCCATGGGTGTGCTTACGTTGTGGATCTTGTTGCTGTGGACTTAAAGAAAAAAATCATATTTCTTCTCACTATTCAACTCCTAGATCAGATTTACACGTGCTTGCTCTTTCTCTGCAAGAATGGACTTTGTTGTGAGTTATTTTGTAATATTTATTTATAAACATTAATGGTTTCAGTTCTAATCTTAGTAACCTTATGAGTTATAAATGGTTTTATTGTTACTTTAATTATTTATCTAAATTAATTTCATCATTATGACAAAAAGTGGATTTTTTTTGCTAATTGATATTGATTGAGTTTTTCAGTTAATGTCTATTAAAATTGCAAATAAAATTTGATCCGGTACTGAAATGTCCAGTTTGATACAAGCGGTGCTTGTGATAAATTGTATTTCGGAAAGTGACTTGTTTTCATATAAGAGTTGATTTGGTTCATATTTTATTAATGATTTATGTAAATTTAGGCTTAAATATAAAATTTGTCATTTTTAATGTTTTTAATAATTATTGTTTTTTACAATTTATTATAAATTTAATAAATAGAATTTTCAATGTATAAATAATGCTTGCTAACGCCATTGATTAAAAAAATGTGCAACTGGCAACAATGCTATATCTCTTTTTGCTGTTACAAGTTCATCTAACTCAAGTCTTGTAAATAATAAATATTTGAACAAAATATTATTTCCAGAAATATATTTTATTTCAACAAACCGTTTTAATCATAGAAAATTAATAATTAATTTATTTTCTATGAAACGGGAATGTTAAAGTCAATTTAATATCTACAGATAATTTTGTAATAAAAATCTTACTGAATGTACTAAACCTTGTATAATAAAAATTGCCGATTCTTTTATTAATAAAGATATAAGCTTCAAATGATAACTTTAAATAACATCAAACATATTTAAATCAGCTCTAAAACATCAGGATTTGTGTCTAAAATATAATACCAGGTAATAAAATATATGCTTTTAATTATTTCTTAGTGTGCTATACAATTATATTATTGTTATTTCTTGTAACAAATTTAACTACAAACTCTAGAAATCTACTAGTAAATCTACTGATTTTGGATTTTTTTTCAGATGTTTTCGTTGTAACATTGAGATTCCTAATGACTGTAACAAGAAAATTGGGACTCTGGTGAAAATGTTAAAACAACAATATAGCAAGCACTTGAGGACGATTCCTGATGGTATGTTGTCTGATTGACCCATTTAACTTGATTGATTCCACAGTGGAGTTTTGGTGAGCCAGGCAAGCTACGTTTGACTCCACAATGGAGCCAAACATTTTCCAAAAATATGTCAAAATTTTGAATAAAGATTAGTTAGATTCTGCTTGACTGACTCAAGGAGGACAAATAGTATCTAATTTTTTGCTTTGGCAAATGATTACACATGTGTAAGAAACTTTGAGATATCTGTCTTTGTCTGGAAATTCATATAAACACAAAAATATTTAGTGATTTCCACATTCCTGAAATTTTAATATTTTCAATATTTATTTCCATTGTGAACATACTACTAATTATTCATTTTTACATTTTTTTATAATTTATACTTTCCAAAATGTAGGACTTGCTTTATTGTGTGAAAAAGGTTGTTTTGGGAAATACAACCTATTGTCCACGTGTACTGTAACTTTATCTCAAGGTATAACATCTGACTTGAGATAACTAACTAGAGTTATAATCAAAGTTAGAAATGGGGCGTATCTCCTAAAAACAACCATCCTCAATTACAGTACAGTCTCGCTAATCCGAGCTCTGATGATCCGGACGGCCCAAAATTTTTGTTTAGTTATAGTATTTTACAGTGCACAATCAGTCTGCCGTCCACAAAAATATTTATTTTTTATACGTCTATATTTGTTATTTTTCAAAGGGGTTTTCCTACTCTAATAGAGAAATAATATAATTTATTCATTAAAATATGAATTTACCATATTATTTGTTTCTTTTGCCTATTAAAGTAGGAAAAACGTTAATTCACATTATATCTCCCAACACTACAACACACGTGACATCAGAGACATCTTGCGATAAACGAAAGATAAAGGACCGCTGACTAAACGGATAGACAGTCTGGCGTCAGGTCAGTTGTGTTGTCGGACGGATGCCACCTTTACTGCTTCTCGCAAGATTTCTGCTCGGTTGTCATTTAATTCTAGTGCGATATTGATCTGTGTTTTTTATTTACGTCTCGTTCAGTGTTCAGTGAAAATGGCGACTAAACGTAAGTCAGTGACAGTGACAATAGAAATAAAAACTCCAAGCTTTATTTCGTATTGATGGAGGTGAATCGCCTACTAAAATTGCAAGAGTTAGGCGTGGGAAAACAAACTGTTTCCGATTGGAGAAAAAGCGACAGGAAATTGAAGATTTTTTTGCAAAAATGGTTAGTAAAGACAGTTTAGGCGGCAGAAGCACTTTAAAAAAACCAAAAAATGAAATCTTAGATAATGCTTTGTATGTTTGGTTTTGCCAACAATGGGAACGGGGTGTTCCATTATCGGGTGTAAATTTGCAAACGATCGCGCTGAAACTGAATGAAAAGTTAAAAGGAGGCCCTAATTTTACTGCCAGTGTGGGTTGGCTGTCACGGTGGAAGGAACGACACGGCATCCGTCAACTCGGAATAAGTGGTGAAGTTTTGTCAGGTGACAGTGATGCCAGTGAAAAATTCAAAGACAAATTTGGCAAGTTTCTCAGAGATGAAAATTTACAACCTTGTCAGGTGTTCAACGCTGACGAAACCGGATTAAATTATAAAATGTTCCCAAAAAAAACTTTAGCTTCCAAATTAGATTCAGTAGCAAAAGGCCATAAAGTTAAGAAAGAACGTATGACTTTGCTGCCCTGCAGTAATGCTTCTGGCGATCTAAAATTTCCACTTTTGGTGATAGGGAAATCCGCAAAGCCTAGAGTTTTTAAAAATGTAAATTTAAGTGTTATACAGGCCCAATACAAGTTCCAAAAATCAGCGTGGATGAACAGTCAAATTTTTAAGGACTGAAGTTTTTTGAAAACTTTTGTTCCAACAACAGAAAAGTTTTTAAAAAAGAAAAAACTCCCTCGAAAAGTGGTTGTACTAATTGATAATGCCCTATGTCACCCAAATGAAGAATTGCGTCATGGTGACATTTTTGTTAAATTTCTTCCTCTTAACGTCATGGCTCTCATTCAGCCGATGGACCGAGGCGTGATAGAGACTATAAAACGGCAATATAGAAAAAAGTTAATTTTATCGCTTTTGTAACAACAACAAGCAGATCCAGCTACACAATTTATTGAAATTCTTAAAAAAGTGACTATAAAGGATGTCATTTATATGGCTGCAGAATCGTGGGAGGAAATTCAACCGTCTACACTCCAAAAGAGCTGGAAAAAATTGTGAACTGAAATGCCATAGGAAAGTGAAAAACCGAAAGTCTACCCACTAATGACGACGCGGAATTTATTCAGATTTTTCAACAATTGGAGGGTTGGGCCGAGTTGATTATCAGTGATAATGACATTGGTTATCAAGTGCTCAATCATCACGGTGTGCACTGCAAACGCAGAAACTGACAGCTCGGAAGAGGAGGACTACACAGACGAACCGGTCAGCCCAACTCATGATGGGGCGGCTGCAATGCTGGAGGGGTTGATGACCTACTTTGAGAAACAAACTGATACGTCAACTGCGAAGCTACCGACCTTTAAACGCCTACGAGATCGTACTGTGAACGACGTCATTCATGTTAAAACAAAAGAACATTACAGACTTTTTTCACCAAGTTTTTTAAAGTATATTTTTGTTTCAGTTTCATTTTTGTTTGAGTTTTTTGTGCGTTTATACAGTATAGTGTAAATAACTTTATGTGAATACATTTATTCAACGAGAAAGATGCTTTGATATTTATTCATGTCACACCTTTTCTGTTACAATTACAGGATTTTTTGCTAAATAAGCTATGAAATACTGTACTGTATAGCTATAGGCTAGGCCTCAATTTCACTATAACTACAATTTCAATATGTTTCCCCGCCTAAAACACATATTGTATGCATTTG
This sequence comes from Prosapia bicincta, assembly GCA_036971475.1. Classification (NCBI taxonomy): domain Eukaryota; kingdom Metazoa; phylum Arthropoda; class Insecta; order Hemiptera; family Cercopidae; genus Prosapia; species Prosapia bicincta. The sequence continues at coordinate 17,136,213 of JBAIZL010000004.1, forward strand.
TTTGGCTTTTTCCGTCTAATCCGGACTTTCGTTGACCCGGACAGGTTCCGGTCCCATCAAGTCCGGATTAGTGAGACTGTACTGTATAGGGGAATGAATATTTTTTAATTGAATTTTTTGTTTAGGTGTTTCAGAAATTATTACTACAGCAAAAAAGGCAGAAACTTCAGAATCAAAATTACAAACCACAAATACTAGTGACATTTGCAAGAAAAAGTTTGTTAATTCATCTTCATGTGTACCTCGCGTTAGGGTAAGTTTTATACCAATTATTTATTGATTTTATTTCTACAAAAAAAACTTGCCAATCAATTCGACTAAATAATTTAAGGAAACCATTAAAATTTCAGTTATTTTAATTAGTAACAGGATATCTCAATTAAAAAACATTTATTAAAAACAAAACTTTAAGAGTTTATAGTTTAGGTTACCTCACACACACATACATGTAAAGTTTTAGTTTTGGACAGTCTCTCTTCTCCGGGGTTGTGCCCATAACAGACAATTTGTTTTCTATATATGAAAGCTACAATGGTTTTTTTTTAATTCAAATATGATCCTTGTTTGTCTTTTCACATCCTTTTTAAAACTGATGTTCTTAAAACTCATCTTATAGGACTTCCATTTCAAATATTTTTCTCTTTAAATGTTTTTTATTTCTTTCCATGGTTCCAGTGCCTCTTTTTAATAACAATTTTTTATCATTTTTTTATAGATTTTTCTTTTTTCTTTACTTTTGAATGTGAAATGATATTTACTAATATCACCAAAATGTAACTATCAAGTCGTTTAAAGTGAAGATAAATAAATTATCCATATTATAAGAAAAGAAAGTACAAGAATTTCTGCCAAAATGGTCTAACAAAAAATATTACTTTACAGAATGTGAGGTTTGAAAATTTCATACTCCTTCCTCCAAATCCATTTAACTTATAACTATATTCATTTCAGGTTTTTAAAAAGTCGTCAAATGTTCAACACTCACAAATTCTTACAACTGATAGTTTAAAACAAGATATATTATTACTGTTTTTTTTCTGTGATATTAGTTCTGTTATTAACAATGTTATAAAATTACAGGGTTTGTCAAACCTGGGAAATACTTGCTTTTTCAATTCTGTGCTACAGTGTCTTGCACAGACTAATGGGCTTGTGGAGCTGTTAAGAGCAATGGAGTTTCCTGGAGAAAAGTTTATAATGAAGATTACAGAAGAGGAGTCAATCGTAAGTCTTGTAATTTTATTATCTTCTTTATTATAGTTTTATATTTATGGTAGATGGGCGAGAGGTATTACTCTGTATCTAGTATAACGATGAGTGCTTAAGCGAATGAAATACAAATCTTTTTCCAAATTAAAGTGGTCGGTTTGACAAAAATTACAAACCACTGTATACTTTACTGTTGTTACGTACATAATTGTTATTTTGTGTTTATTAACTTTGGTGTACTGTAGTTTTTTTCTATCACAAATGGAATATATTATTATTAAGTGAGTACCTTAACTTCAATTTGTGTAATTAGAGTATTGTAGCTCAGAAAATCTCCGTTTTATACAACAAGTGGCTATAAAGTAACAAGACTTTTGTTGTAACTCATTCAATTTTTATTTGTTTACAACTTTCATTTTATCCTCCTCAATATACTCCTCTCCCCTATCCATACACTTCTCCATTTGAATTTTCCGTTGTTCGAACCCGTGTTTAAAGTCATTGTCCGAAAGGTTATTCACGAGCTCCGTCGCTTTTTCCTACACTGTATCAAATCTTGTTCCTTTTAGGCTTCCTTCACTTTTGCAAACATAAGAAAGTAACACGGGGCAAGGTGAGACTAGTAGGGTGAATGCTCAGGAAAACACAGGAATACCATGCTTGGCCAAAAATGACTTCACAACCAGTGCACTGTGAGCTGGAGCATTGTCTTGATGCAGAATCCACGATTTGGTTTTTCACAACTCTGGTCGCTTTCTTCTTATTCACCCTCGATGGGTAATTAAAACCTCAAGATAGTACTCTTTATTCACTATCTAGCCCTCAAGAATCCAATTTATGTATACGACTTACGGGTGTGATAAGAACAATCATCATTGCCTTGAACTTTGATTTCAACATTCAAGCTTTCTTCAGTGGTGGTGAATTTGGGCTCTTCCGGTCCATTGATTAGTGCTTAGTTTCTGGATCATAAGTAAAATGGACCATGATTCATCACATATAATGACTCTCTCTAACAGTTTGGGAACTTTTTTGATAGTTTTCAAGTTGTCAAAGCAAATTTCTAATCATGAGTTTGTTTTGTTCATTCGTTCGGTTTTTGGGCACCATTTTGCCACATACTTTTCTCATGTTGAAATGTTCATATAAAATTTGTCGAACTGACTCCTTATTAATGTTTACAGTTTCTGCCTATGCACGAATACTTAACTTACGATCTTGATGGATAACATTATCCAACTTTCTCAGTGGTTCCATCTGTGTTTTAAGTTTATGGCCATCATGAGCGTGGATCATCTTCTCATCCTTCTTTAAAACTTTTATACCACGTTTGACGTGGTTCAAAAACCCGTGCAACATTTTTTCCCATACATTTTTTGTAAGAGAGAATGTGCCTCTGTGGCAGATTTACCAAGTTTCACTAAGAATTTCAAGTTGCAATTTTCTTCAATCAAAACACAAACCATTTTTCTGACGAGCGAGAAAACACGGTGTGACACTAACAAAGGCTGTAGCCCGACTGAGCAAGCTATGCTTGTACAACTGGCTGAGAAGTGGAGGGGTGATGTCAAGGAATACAACTATATAATAGGGAACTTTAAGACTTGCACAGCATGTCCCACAGAGGTCCAGTCTCGTTACTTTATAGCTGTTCCTCGTTTATCTCTTTCTCTGTTCTGCAGGCTAAACATTGAAACTTATTTTATTCAGTAGGGTTATTGTACCTAAGGCTTCAATATTCTGTATTTTTAGAATATCATTCAATTATAATTTCTGATTTATCTGGACTTTCCACAGTCGATATTGCAGTTAATCTCTGGGATGAATGCAGTTCTACTGGATTATTATTATTTTTAATAATTTTTCATTCCAATGTACAAGAGTTATTGTTTGTGTTTCAGAATACTGAACTTGACAAAGGCTTTGGGATTATAAGTGAGGCTTTAGCTTCTACTTTAACTCAAGTAGCAGGATTGAATGCTTCAGGATGTGGAGACAAAAATAATAGCAATTTTGTTGTAAACCCTAGACAGCTGTTGACAGCTCTTCGGAAGAAATGTCCTCAGTTTGAAGGTGGTGATCAACATGACGCCCATGAATTACTGAGGCATTTACTAGATTCAGTTAGGATAGAAGACTTAAGAGTACGTATTCTTAGTCATGAAATACTATTTTTCTTTATTTGCTAGTCTTTTAATATGTTAAGATAAATGTTCTAGAATTTAAAAAAAAAATCAATTTGTTGCTAGAAAATGTTCAGCTTATCAAATGACCAACATTAATTTTGTCAAAATGTATTGTAACCTAGTAAATTTTTAATTCTTAGAGATACCATAGAACTATTTTAAACCATGTTGGATTATCGTCTAAAGAGAAACCTGAAGAAATGGACGAAAAGAAAAAGAAGAGAGCTAAAATTTTGGACCAACTAGTTTGTGAAAATGTACTTATTAGACCAGATCACATATTTAAAGGTATGTTGATAAGTAGGCTGGAGTGTCAGACATGCTATCATACTTCAGAACGAATGGACAGCTTCCTTGATCTCAGTCTGCCAGTTACTCCTGAAAAGGTGAGTTTTTATTTAATATATAACCTCTATTATGTCTTTCTCTATATTTACTTCAGGTAAACAACTCAGTCAGGTTTATTGACCCAGCAACATTTTTCCTTATGGTGATCATTAGTACAATACCACTTCCTTAATTATTCCTTCCCTTTACCCATTGTTCTGACCTGTCTCCATCAAAAGGGTAAGCATTTGATCTAAATGGTCATCTGGCAAGTTAATTATAAACATTACAAAAACAATAAAACTCTACTTTATGTGTCCTGTCGTCCTGAGAAAGTATTAGGACACACTAGCTCTGAGTTATATTTCTCTTCTATAAATTTGCTGACAGCTTTTCTTACGTGTTTTCATTATTAACTCAACATATCAGAAGTGTAGTAAAATAAATTATAATACTTTTTCATTTGAAATAATAATTATGTATAATGTAATTAAAATTATCATTAATAAGATGAACTGGTAAGGAATTTAACATGTAAATCTATTGTAATTTGAGTAATAATAAGAAACTATAGGTACAGCCTAAATACAGTAAAACCTCTCATATCCATAACAATCGATATCCAAAGATAATATGAAAATAATAAATTAGATAAAGTAAATGTCTTTATTCCATAAAGTGCCTTGCCAGTGGCAGTTCTCTGGTGCCAGCAGCCGGCTCTTTGTTTGTTCTTTTCCGACTCAGCCAGTAGGGTTTGACTCTCCGTATCATTAAGTACACTAGTGTTCTATGGAGGGCAAACAAATGCATGGATCTACACATCAATCTTTTGGGATTGGTTCAAGAATCACTTTGTCCCTTATGGAAAAGAAAAGAACTTGCCGAGAAAGGCCATTTTATTACTCCCACAAATCAGCAGATGAATTGAAAGTGGAGATATAAAATGTTTTTTTTTTCCCACCGAACGTAACATCTTTCTCCCAATCAATAGAATAAGGCTTCTTGGAAAATCTCAAACTGCTAAATTGTTGTAAGTTTCAAACAGTTATAATTGTGAGTATGGATGGCGGAAGAAGTATTCCCTAATCCCTAAAAAACGTAGACTTGTCTAGATGTCGCCTTATGGATTGTAGTAGATGTATTCAGGCCGATAACAGTAGTTGAATCATGGCAAAAACTCTTGGATCATAAAACAAACACTGAGGGAGTTAAAAACGTATTCCAAACGAAAAACCATGCTAGTGAAACAAATTAATTCGTTTAACTTTTCCAATACATTCCTAGTTGTAAGGACATGAACAAGGTTGGCATGAATGAATAGATGAAGCTCATGAGTTTAATACTAGTGATATTATTGACTTAGTAAAAACACAGCCATCGCCTGCCAAAGATGACGAAAGAAAACAAACGATGAAGCATAGCGAAGTTTTTCAGGCTGTAAATTGTTCATACAGTTCTACATAGATATTAAAATATAATTACAATTTTCAATATGTTAACTTATTTAATTAAAACAGTCATATATCTACTTTCAATTGGAATGGTTGTGATTATGTAGTACAATAAAAATATATTCCAGTCTTTAAGATTTTAAATTTTTTGCAGCCACAACCTCCTTCTGTTATTCGTCGGAGGAATTATAGTCATAGTGGAACAGATGAAGACATGGATCCATATTTCAAATCAAAACAAGAAGTCAGTCGGGGAAAATTTGGGCAAAGGAAAAGAGTGCGTATGAAGCCACAGTTGAATCACACTATCAATGATAATGAATCAGAGGCTACTATTGCAGAAGAAGATAAGAAAGGTAAAATTTTAACAATTTCTTAACCAAACTAGTGTTTGCATCATCCTTTTTAAGTACATAAATACCTCGACTTACACTACTCTGTCTTATGCGATTCCCAAGTTACGCGGTTTTAAATCATACTGTCCGAACTACGCCGAAACTGGCCTGTTCTGAAAGAGAATGCTTATGAAAACTTTTATAGCTCATGAAGAGAAAATATTTTCAGGTTTTAAGGCCGACAAAAACCGATTGACAGTAACATTTGGCGTAAATACAGCTGTTGACTGTAAGTTGTAATCTCTCATAGTTTATCGCTCAGAAAATCCAAGGGCATTAAAAAATATTTCTAAAGCTAGCTTGCTCGTAATTTGAAAGTCGAATCGGAAGGCTTTGTTAACAGCTTTTTTTTGAGGACTGGTTTGGTCATCATTTCATACCTCAAAACAAACGTAACTGTCGGTCTAAACAATTGCTTTTTAAAGTAATTCCTATTAATTGACAATGCACCTGGTATCCTCCTTCTACTTTAACTAATTTCGACACACTAATTTCAAGTGTTATTTTTGCTACCTAACACACAAAAAATTTGCTTCAACCGATATATCATCGAAACATTTAAAGCTTATTATAGAAGAAGATCATTTGTGCATCTGCATGAAGCTATGAGACAGAACAACGAGCTCTCTGTTGAAGATTTTTGGAAACAATTCAATGTTTTAAATGCTTTGAGAATCATTGGACAATCTTGGAATGAAACTTCACAAAAAACTTTAATGGTGTTTGGAAAAAGGAGTGTAATTTTTTTTCCACTGAAACTCCACGGAATCAGTGCCAGAGTCTGGTGAAATTGCTGATGTGATTGAAGACGTCAGTGTGCCAGACAACTAAATTTTAAAGTGGACAGTGATGACGTTCAAGAACTGCTGGATTTACACAACCAGGAACTGACAATTAATTGATGAGCTCATAGAAATGCGTGAGCAAGAGCAAGACCTTAAAAACGCAGATTCTTTAGACCCAGTTGAAGTAGAAGATGAAATGACGGTTAGAAACTTGACAAAATGCCTTAGTTTAATTGAGTAAGGCTCATAAACTTTGGAAAACATGGACTCCAACGATGAGCGTATTTCTGCCACGAAACAAAAAAATTAGCGAGTTACAAGGAAATTCTATGTGAAGAAAAATCTTAAATTCTTCAAACGAATGTACTAGATTTTATGAAGCCTTCTATGTCAAAATATATATATAAAATATATATATATTGATATTTTACGTTAGTCATTGTTTTTCCGTTGCACTGACTTTATGAAGTTAATATATTACTATTGTAAGTAATTTTATCCACCATGATATGTTGATCAACAGCCTTCCAGAGAAGAGGATACCAAAAAGACTCATTGAAAACCAAATTCGTTCAGCACAATCCTTGGTTCACCCCAAACCACAAACAGAACAAAATAAACTGTCTTTAATAACAGACTACTATCCTGGTCTACATAAACTCAACAAGATATTGAGAGATGGTTTCAAAATTCTTCAAGCTTCCGTCCACACCAAAAATCTTTTCACCGATCCACCTCAAATTTGGTACAAGCAACCTCCCAACTTGAAAAACATCCTAGTACATCCTAAACTACCACACCCTGATGCAGAGAAACCACACAAACTTCCTCATGGCTCCTTCCCATGCAATAGACCTAGATGCAAGACATGTCCAATACACTCCTCAGCAAATAGTTTCAACAGCCAAACAACAAAAATGGTCTTCAAAATACAGGGTCATCATAATTGTACATCGAAAAATGTCATATACCAGCTACAATGTAAATTTTACTCAGCACAGTACATAGGCCTGACCACGGATGGTCTGAATATCAGAATGAATGGCCACAGACATGATGTTAAAATTATGAATATGGATAGGCCAACAGCTCAACATGCTGCGAGTCACAACATCACAACTTTTGATGACTGCTATACCACAAAAATAATTAAATCACTCCCCCCTGATTGCAATCCCTCAGAACTGAGAAGGTGGGAACTATCATACCAGTGGTATACCAAGTCCAGAGAATCCCCTAACCTCAACATCAGATAAATCCATTCACTTCTTTTCCTAATAGCCTTATCAGACGTCTCCAATCTCTTTCTCCCTGACAGACTTATATAAACTATAATCACTCATATGCTCATGGAAACAATACATTTATCTTTAATCTGTGACATTTGATTTCTACACAATCTGTGATTACAACTTATATTTATTTTATTTCATTCTCTCATATTTCTTTTTGTGTTTTCTCTTTGATTGACAAAGACCACTGTGCGGTTGAAATATATCATTCGTTAAGTGCTTTTATGTTTTTCTATTTCAAGACTACAGAGCAGACTCTTACCAAGGTAAGTCTGTCAGTCTCCTAGTCCAAAAAATCTAAATAATCTTTACCAACCAAAACTAACCTATAAATATATATATATATATATATATATATATATATATATATATATATATATATATATATATATATATATATATATACATATATATATGTGTGTGTGTGTTTATATATTTTTAGTTTAGTTTTGGTTGGTAAAGATTATTTAGATTTTTTGGACTAGGAGACTGACAGACTTACCTTGGTAAGAGTCCACTCTGTAGTCTTGAAATAGAAACACATAAAAGCACTTAAACAATGATATATTTCAACCACACAGTGGTCTTTGTCAATCGAAGAGAAAACACAAAAAGAAATATGAGAGAATGAAATAAAATAATTGTAATCACAGATTGTGTAGAGTAGAAATCAGATGTCACAGATGCACAGATTAAAGATATATATATTGTTTCCATGAACATATGAGTGATTATAGTTTATATAAGTCTGTCAGGGGAAAAGAGATAAGGCTATTTGGAAAAAAAAATGAATGGATTTATCTGATGTTGAGGTTAGGGGATTCTCTGGACTTGGTATACCACTGGTATGATAGTTCCCACCTTCTCAGTTCTGAGGGATTGCAATCAGGGGGGAGTGATTTAATTATTTTTGTGGTAGCAGTCATCAAAAGTTGTGATGTTGTGACTCGCAGCATGTTGAGCTGTTGGTCTATCCATATTCATAATTTTAACATCATGTCTGTGGCCATTCATTCTGATATTCAGACCATCCGTGGTCAGGCCTATGTACTGTGCTGAGCAAAGTTTACATTGTAGCTGGTATATGACATTTTTCGATGTACAATTATGATGACCCAGTATTTTGAAGACCATTTTTGTTGTTTGGTTGTTGAAACTATTTGCTGAGGGGTGTATTGGACACGTCTTGCATCTAGGTCTATTACATGGGAAGGAGCCATGAGGAAGTTTGTGTGGTTTCTCTGCATCAGGGTCTGGTAGTTTAGGATGTACTAGGATGTTTTTCAAGTTGGGAGGTTGCTTGTACCAAATTTGCGGTGGATCGGTGAAAAGATTTTTGGTGTGGACGGAAGCTTGAAGAATTTTGAAGCCATCTCTCAATATCTTGTTGAGTTTATGTAGACCAGAATGGTAGTCTGTTATTAAAGACAGTTTATTTTGTTCTGTTTGTGGTTTATGGTGAACCGAGGATTGTGCTAAATGAATTTGGTTTTCAATGAGTTTTTTTGGGTATCCTCTTCTCTGGAAGGCTGTTGATATCTTTCTATTGAAATCTTCCAATTCCCTATCATTCGAACAGATTCTCTTACCCCTGATTGCTTGACTGTATGGAATGGATCGTTTTATGTTTATTGGGTGGTTTCTGTCGAAATGGAGATATTGTAGGTGGTTAGTAGGTTTGATGTGAATTCCTGTGTTGATATTTCCATTCTGGAGTGTTACCTCTACATCCAAAAAGGTGGTGGCTGATGTAGATTTCTCCCAGGTAAATTGAAGTGTGGAGAATTGTGTCAGGCTGTCTAAAAATGTCTCAAGTGTTGAAGCACCCTGTGTCCAAATTAGGAAGATGTCATCTATATATCTATACCAACATAATGGCTGGTGTGTTTGTGTCTTTAGAAAACTTTCTTCCAACAATCCCATGTACAGATTTGCGTACGATGGTGCCATTCTGGTACCCATTGCTGTTCCCTTTATTTGAAGGTAGTTCCTTCCCTCAAACTGAACGTTGTTCTTCTCGAGGATGAACCTGGTCAGGTTCACAAGAAAAGGTGTAGTGGGAGAAGGCTTGCCTGGGCGTTTGTTTAGAAAATTCTCTATTGCAGATAGGCCATGTGCATGAGGGATGTTGGTATAGAGAGAGGTGACATCTATGGTGACCAAAATAGTTACCGGGGGTAGAGGTACAGATATTTGTGAGAGTCGATCTATGAAGTGATTGGTGTCCTGGGTATGTGATGGAAGGTTCTTTACATATATATATATATATATATATATATGTATATATATAATTAGATTTTTTGTTGTATTATATATTTAAGATTTGTATACATACACATTTTCTTCCAAATTATTAGTTTATTTAGTCTTTGGTCCCAATTAAACATAATTCCTATATGATTGTATGTAAACTTATACCGACTTGCACGAATTCGACACACGGTTCTTGCTCAGTCCCACCTGTTGCGTAAGTATGGGGTATTACTGTACTACATTTTTTTATAATCCATTTTAAAAACCATAAAGTTCACAAAAAACTTTTACATATTTAATAAACTCTTCAATAATGTCTATACAGCTCATATAAATTGTGTGTACAGAACTTATATTATGTTAACATGTACTATACTCTGTGCTTGAAAACGTTTCTAGTTTTTCCTCTACAGTTTGAATATAATAATTCCCATCTGCTGTAAAGATGCCAACTCTTTAAAGGCATTTGTCAATTGGTATTGCTTCTTCCTTTAAGATATATAAATTTCCTGTAAAAATAAAACGTATGTGTTATATTAATCATGAATTACTGTGAAATGTATTAATCATGAATTACTGTGAAACTAATTTATATTAAAAATACAAATATACATTTGCTGTAGGGAACAAATTTCTTCAAATGTTATGAATCTGTTTTCTGTGCTTTGCATAAGTGTCATTACTTTCCTCTAAGAGTCGTTTCAATTTCTTGTTCAGTCAATGATAATTGAAAATAGTCTGACCGTAGGCATTCAGTAACTCCATTTCTCCCGCTTTCCAACCCAATGAAAATGAATTATATTTGGCTTTTTACACTTGTTTAAATTTTCCTCCTACATGAGTGTAACAATCTTCATGTAGAACTTTAAAACAATCATTGGTATGCAAAATGAATTTTCCAAATTCCCTTAAAAATCATTAACAGTACACAAAATTTTTACTGCTTCATTTGGCATACAGACCAAGCACACTCTCAACAACTTGGATTTACAGTTGTTAACTGCATTCAAACTTCAAATGTTATTTTGTGCTATGCATTATAGAAATTCCATTATCTGATTTCTGTTTGTCCACTTATATTAAACACAGTATTCCTTATGTTGCATACTGCCAGGGGTTTTTAAAGATTTGCAGAACTTACTCCCTTGGTAGAATTTTATTGTTGTTTTGGTGTCATTTAGTTTTAGAGAATATCAAAAGTCCCGACAATACCACCAGCTAGCAAAACCTATCAATGGTGTTACATGTGGATTTTATGCAACAGGGCTGGAGACGTTTTGTTTTCAGTACAAACCACCTCAAACATACACGTAATATAACAGCACTAGAACTGTAGCAATAATTTCTAAGGGCTTATATAGTTTATGCATACATTTTTACAGTCCTGGTTCTTTTAGGTACATTTTTATTTTATGAAAAGAAAAACTGTCGTGTTTATTGATTGAACCTCCATGTAACACCTTACAATGCTGAACCTTGCACTTCATCTAATTCTATCTGTTCATTTATGTTCTCAACAGTTACGGATTCAGATTCATGTTCACAAACCACACAAGACACCATTACCATGGAGTCTTCTAAAATGACTGTGCAAAAAAAATCTCGTCACAGAAAAAGTCATCCCAGTGTTATAAATGAAACTCATCTAGAGAATTGTGAGAAAGAGGATAATAAAGGTATGATTTTAAAAAAATAAAATAAATAAATGTTTACGGATTTGAATTTTCTATCAAAATTTATAATATTATTCATTGCACATTAAAATAACAATTTTGATGAAACATTTTTTGCATGGAAGGTATGTGTAATTTCTATTGTTAATTTAAATTTTTTTTTAAATTAATGGTTGTTAGGATCTGAGGAGCTTTTTAAGGGAAAATTTAGTTCTTTGAAGGGATACAGAAACATTTACATAATTACAAAGTGCCAGAACCACTAAAAAATTGTTTAATTTCATATTTGAAATATTATTTTAGCTAGAGAAACTTACAAATTTTAAAAGAAACGCAGGAGTAATGTTTAATACAAAATATCAGACAATGCTGCATTATGTGAAGAATTTATCTTGGATAAGTTTCAAATAGAGTTCATTAGTGAAGTATAATAATTCAAGTCTGGTTATCATGAACTCTTCTGGTATCACTTGTTTTAAAGAAAAAACTCTTGAAGTGGCAAAACATAAATATCAATCCGTTAGGGACTAGTGATGTATATTTCATACCTTTACAACATTTTCTTTCTCTATGATCAAATCATTGCATTTAGCTTCCGAATACAGGGATAAGATAGTAATCTTCATAAAACATATTTTAAATAGTGATTGTCCAAATTTAATCAGTGCCACATAACTCTACACGTCAATATTTTCTGCAAAAATAAACAGGAAATTTTTTTGCTCCTGTTTGTTAGAAGAGTTCAGTTATGTGTTTTTGATAATTCTTATGACAACCAGAAAAACACTAAAACTAAATATTTTTAAAACATTATTTATTTTAATGAAGTATTAAAATTTTACTAATGGAAATTGTATGTATTGTGTGTGAGTGCGTGCTATAAAAACACTTTTAAATTACCAATATTTTACTTATTCTGTTGTAGGTTTGGTCAGTATTGTTGAACCAAGTGATGCAGATGCTGATGTTGAAGATAATGAAGATGGTGGGTGTGATGAAAATCGGTTGGAGGTTTTGGAGTCTGGTTATAGTTCAGAAAAACAAGCTTCTCCACGAACTAGTCCTTTAACTCATAGCCCTGGAGAAGAGTCAGATACCTTTCTTGCCAGGTCACAAACTCAAAAAAGATCTGAATCTGGTCTTGGATCCAGCACTTTATCAATTCAGGAACTGACTGTAACAATTCCTGATTCACAGCCCCATTTGAATTTAGATTTAGTTAGCCCTAATTCTACGCATGCTAATGCCAGTCCAGGTTCTCAAGAAGGGAGTTCAGATGGTTTACAGATCGACCATAACAATAGAAGAAGTGATGACATTTTAATCAGGAGATATGACAGTTGTAATAACTTCTTTCCCTCGGATGATAATTGTATTAGTAATTCTGCAGTGTATGAATGGCAGTGTAATCCCTTCTCTGATCCGAAAAAGAGTGATTCTGATCCTGAGAATATAAAATGTCTTTCAAACAACAGCAACAATAGTAGTTCAATTAGTATTCCAAATACTCCACCGGGAAGAGATAGTAGTATCTCACAATCAAGTCAAGACATTAATGCAAATTGTTCATCGAAAGACATTTCTGGAACTGTAATAGAAAATACCCCTCTAGACGATTTAGAAATAGTTCATGGTGAAAGCTGTCAACAAGGAGAACGACCTGTATCTAGATTAGAATTTCATGAAGCAATAGCAAGAAGTAGCCCCGTTGACTTAGTAAAATCCTCTGGTATTGATACAGATTTTTTAAATTTACAGTTGGAAAACTATAAGGCAGAAAAGTCAGAAGAGAAAATTTCAGACGATATTCCTCCAATGCATTCACTCTTTGAACAAAGTGAGGATGAGTTGCCCAAAATGAATGAATCTAGTAGTGTAGTAATGAATGATCAAGAAATGGTCTTTGTTTTGGTCAATGGTAGAGTGGAAGTTATATCTGAAGCATCAAATCCAAAGATCCAATCAAGTGAACCAACACTTACAACTGAAGATGTAGTTACAAATAGTTCTCTTACTTTAGCTCCGAGGTATACATTTGAAGAAGGCGAATGTTCATTGCAGTCCTGTCTCAATCAGTTTACAGCTACTGAAATAATGACTGGCAATAATAAAGTTGGCTGTGAAAGTTGTACTGCTCGTCAAGCTAAACGTAAGTAAAGAAATTAGAAAGAAGTCATTTATGCTAGAGATTAGTATAAAGATGTTTCCTTATACTTAGTTAAACTATAGAAAATATCAGTCTGTATTCAACAAATCAAACCATAAATAAACAATATGTTATACAAATGTATTATTCTAATAAGTAGTTACGATTTTTAAAAACTATGAAATTTAGTTATATTATTATAATTTTCTAAATAAACATATTTTTAAATTTGATAACAAATGTTATTATTTGTTTTATTTTTCTTATTTTTTAAATTATTTATTGCTATACATCTAATTTCAAAACAATCATTTCATTGACAAAGCCGACGCTCTACACCCAGCGATTGCTCAAGGTTGCTGGCCGTATGATTTATGAGGAGGAGAGAGGTTTGGGTTCAGCAAGTTGTTTACTACATTTAATTAGTGAATTAAAGATGATTACAACAAGAAACTTTAAATCTATTTAGTCTTTCTTGAAAATGAGTTCATATTTATTTCATGTTTCAACACTAAGATAAGGTTCTAACTTATATTGAAATAGAAGGGTTTTAAAGGATTGAACCACAGAACGCTGTATCCCCTACTTGAAAAAACATTGACAAAAAAAATTGTCACAGATACTTAAAATGGCATTCAATATCAAAACGAATACAGTACCACTTACTCCAGTTCAGCTACACTTGAATCTGCTGCCAGAAATTCTGGCCTGTACTATCCTTGAGTATGCCATCACATATCCCCTCACCTCATCTAAGCTCAGACAAGTTAACATCTCTGTTGTTACGTGTTATAAATACGTCTTAGTTTTGAGTAGTTTTGATTGTGTGAAGCCAAAGTATTTTCTTCTGTGCTGTGTATGTATTTTTAATGCATAACTAGTGTTAAAAGGTTATGTTCATATGTTGGTACTGAACAAAGACTAGATGCTTTTGTCTGTATTGGACAAGTATTTATGGTCATCTTAGTTCCAGGAAAAACGTCTCTTCACCTACAATTTTAATGTTCAATCTCTACCCATAATTTCAACTTTTTTGTTTCGGATGTTGGTAGCGCTGACACACTTTCGTGCATGGATACCGAAATAATAGGGTCAAAAATATATTGGTAGATGAGTTTCTTAATCATTATTTTAACAACTAAGTTAATTTTAAAATATAACTTGATTTTACTTTTTTTATTAGACTAAATATCAGTATTTATAATATATTGTTTGATCATAATGCCTAGGGAATAGGTATGAGGTGGCCAAATTTGCTGTAACTAGAGATCCATTGAAGTATCAGTCATTCGAGATCACTCTAGTCTTTATGTCACAAGTAAAGAGAGGAATCCAATCCTTATAAAGTAAACACCTTTCCATATCAATCAAGTATCCTTCTCAAAATATCCAATAGGTCTCAATTTAGAATCCCTAGTTGGAAAATTTTGCATGCAATAGTAGGTTTCTGTTAGAAAAGTGACACCATTGCTTAGCTTGCGACTGTATGGGAAGAAATTTCTATTTTTGCCTCATATGTTGAGCTATGTTTGGCTTCGTAATATTACGGAAGCCAAAATCTGTTTGCTAAGATTGAGATAAAAATCATTAAATCATTGGTTTTTATTGCTTTTCTGGAAACCACAAATGCTTTGTAAATTATCATGTCCATCAAGTAAAAAAAAATATATTCTTAACATTTAAATAAATGCGGTCGATTTGAGAGTCAGGTACAACTATTTATTTAAACAGGCAACGTGGCAATAACGGCTACATTTTCATCATCAGGTATTATTCCTCCTGCATTCTATTAAAAAATAGCACTGTGACATATCCTTAGTATATTTATGATAGCAGTGCATATACATTTTCATTAACTTTCAACACCTTTGTCCATGTTTACTAGCAACAATCTCAAGAAAGCTTGAATGTGGGTCCTGAGAAGTAACAGATGCACGGGAAAAATTTCTCTGATATAATGCTTTTTACTTCTGGTACTTCTCAGGACCCACATTCAAGCTTTCTTGAGATTGTTGCTAGTAAACATGGACAAAGGTATTGTGAGTTAATGAAAATTTATATGCGCTTCTTTCATAAATATACTAGGTTTATGTCACGGCGCTATTTTTCAATAGAATACAGGAAGTATAAGGCCTGATAACGATAATGTAGCTGTTATTGAAACGTTGCCTGTATAAATAAATAGTGTATCTGACTGGCAAATCAACCACATTTATTTCAACAATAACATTTACTAGTGTAAACTGATTAATAAAGAAAAATATTGTTATGGAAGGCAGAAAAATGTATACAAACGTTCCTAACAAAAGTGAAGATGAGTATATTAATAATTTAAAAAATTATTTTCATTACTACATTAATTAAATAGAATACAGTAGAACCCCTCAAATCCGAACCCCCGTGAAATCCAAACATGATTTGATGAAAACAAAATTTTAAAAAAGTAATAAAATTTAATGAAGTATGTACTGAAAGTATGCTACGTAAAACAGGACTGAGATGTGCAATATATTGGAATTGACACTGTAAAAACATGATATAAAACGAAGCCCCATACTGTACTACTATATCACTTCATTAACATAGAATTTATTGGCAGTAAAATAAAAATTACAAACACTAAACTATATGTTTCACTTAAAAATAAAAGACACAAACACTTAACTATATATTTTTTAAAAAATCAGTAACCTTCATCTGGCGAAGAGACGTAAAACTTCTCGAGGATGCAATGTTGAGCCACCGTTGTATTAACATAGCATCATTGGGTGTTGCAGGTCCATGTTGTTCTACGTAACGCAACACAATGTTGAGAGCGTCGGGATGAGTAACAGCATTTGTAGAGGATTCTTTTTCCTCACTATCGCTATCTGCTATACTGTCATCGTGTTGATCCTGGATCACAGACACCATGCCATGCTTTTTGCAGCAAGATTATCAGCTTATAACTTCCCCCTGTTTACCGTTAGTTGTCTAATTCCGTGCCTTCTTTTCCATCTATCCAACCATCTATTGCTAGCAGTAAATTCCAGAACTCCTTTCTGCATCTTTTGAGTAATCCATAAAATACAGCAATGCCAATTTTTTCATTCGCAGAAACTTTCAAGTGATGGCGTTGTTCCAAAGACTTTTTACTTGTAGCACTGGAAAACTTTAATTTTTTATATAGAAATATGTAATGAAAACTCTTAATATTGTTCATTAATAAAAAAAAGCAATTCTGTCATTGTTCATTAATAAAAAAAAGCAATTCTGTCAAATGCAAAATACACAGCAAATCCGAAATACAAATTTTTTCGGCAAATCGAACTTTTCCAAATCCCAACAGGCTATATCCCCAATTCGTTCGGATTTGAGGGGATCCACTGTATAATAATTGAATTTGCTTAAAATACTATAAATAAGTTATGAGCTTAGATTTTAATGATTTTATAACATCAGTTTCAGGGAACAAGGAAATTAAGACTATATATACTCCCTGCACAAAGCAACTGCTGATTAGTTCAATACCGCCTATTATGATCTTCCATTTCAAGAGATTTGAAGTTCAGATGTATTCAATACGTAAAATCTCTAAACACGTCAAATTTCCTTTAATTCTTGATATTGCCCCCTTCTGTTCTGTCAAATGTAAGGTGAGTATTGCTATTACAAACTTATTGTTAAGTACTTACAAATTTATAACTTTGTTAAGTATTGTTTTAGAGGGTCATCGAAAAAGAATGCCCATATTTTAAAATTTTACTACTTTATTTAACTAATATTTTTATTCTTGTATTTTGTAGTCCATTACGTTCGGTGAATCTTAAATAATCACTTTAACAATAGTTTATGGGTATCCGAACTTTAAATTTTATAAATTTGTGAAAACTTAATTAGACAGAACGATTTTGATCGCTATGTGGCAATCTTCATCAGTGTCTTCTGCTTGGAGAAAAACGTTCTGTCTCAAATTTAAAAAATTTAAAGTTTGAATAGTCATAGAGTGATTAAATAATATTTTTATTTAATGTCTGTTAATAACTATTATTTTTTTATATAGGCTAATGACAGATCACAGACAATTAATTCAAGCTTTTTTAACACTCGTTGTTGAAAAAGCATGAATTAAATGTCTGTGATCTGTCACTAGCCTAAAAAAAAATTAATATTTTATTTAAAATAGACATCAAGTTAGTTGTGGTCTTGAAGTGAAGATGATGAGTGGGTTTTTTTTCTACATACCTTAATAAGTTTCAATTTGCGAATCATTAGTTGTACGACAGTAATCCAAACGATAGTCTATTTCTTCACACGTGCAGCTTGTCTGGTGTTACTGTTGCTTTATGGTTTGGTGCATCACGACAGTTATAAGTTTGTCTAAAATTATGTTGCACAAGCACAATTGATTTTAATTTAGTGTGTTTTTCAAGTATATATAATAAATTTTGTTTTCTGTAATGTCACTGAAAATCAAATTTTAAACAAATTTGAAAAAATTTATAATTTAACTATTATTATTTATATTTACAGGCAGTTGAGCCAGGACAGACACAAATACTTTACTCATTATATGGAGTTGTAGAACACAGTGGGACTCTACGAGGCGGTCATTATGTAGCCTATGTAAAAGTAAGAAAATAATTCTTTTTTATTCATCATAATAAATATATGTGTGTGTGTGTGTGTGTGATGAGGCACCTTTCGGTCATTTGACCATTGTCGAATCACTGATTATTTTTCTGGTGTAGATGTTCGGTCCGTGATGTTGGTATTTGTTGACGTTACACGCATTTTCTCTTGATCTGCGTGTATGATGTTTTTATATAGTATGTCTTCTGTATATGTGGTCTGTAGGTACATTAAATTGTTGTGTGTGTTTTTATAAATGTGGTATTTTTCTAATGAGTTTGATTCTATTGGGTTATTATTTATTTCAAGTATGGTTAGGTTATTTTCGTAGTTTGTTATTTCATGTTTATGTGATATTAGGTGTGCTGCAACATTTGATACTTTTGTATTTTTATTTTTGAATGCTCTGTAATGTTCTTCATATCTTATTTTAAATGATCTGGTCGTTTTCTCTATGTAAAATGCATTGCAGTCGTTACATGTAATTTTGTAAACTCCTGATAGGTTATGTTTTTCTGTATTTGTTTTGTGGTTTGTGATATTAAGATATTTTATTATTTTGTTGTTTGGTTTGTATGTTGGAGTGTAATATTCTTTGTTGTACAGTACAGTCTCGCTAATCCGGTCTCCGATGATCCGGACGTCCGGCTAATCCGGACGGCCCAAAATTTTTGTTTAGTTATAGTATTTTACAGTGCACAATCAGTCTGCCGTCTACAAAAATATTTATTTTTATACGTCTATATTTGTTATTTTTCAAAGGGGTTTTCCTACTCTAATAGACAATTAATATAATTTATTCATTAAAATATTAATTTACCATATTATTTGTTTCTTTTGTCTATTAAAGTAGGAAAAACGTCTTTGAAAAATTATATTCACATTAGATCTCCCAACACTACAACGCACGTGACATTAGAGACATCTAGCGATAAACGAAAGATAAAGGACCGCTGACTAAACGGATAGACAGTCTTTCCGTCTGGCGTCAGGTCAGTTGTGTTGGACGGATGACACCTTTACTGCTTCTCGCAAGATTTCTGCTCGGTTGTCATTTAATTGTAGTGCGATATTGATCTGTTTTTTTTATTTACGTCTCGTTCAGTGTTCAGTGAAAATGGCGACTAAACGTAAGTCAGTAACAGTGACAATAGAAATAAAAACTCCAAGCTTTATTTCGTATTGATGGAGGTGAATCGCCTACTAAAATTGCAAAAGAGTTAGGCGTGGGAAAACAAACTGTTTCCGATTGGAGAAAAAGCGACAGGAAATTGAAGATTTTTTTGCAAAAATGGTTAGTAAAGACAGTTTAGGCGGCAGAAGCACTTTAAAAAAACCAAAAAAATGAAACCTTAGATGATGCTTCGTATGTTTGGTTTTGCCAACAACGGGAACAGGGTGTTCCATTATCGAGTGTAAATTTGCAAACGATCGCGCTGAAACTGAATGAAAAGTTAAAAGGAGGCCCTAATTTTACTGCCAGTGTGGGTTGGCTGTCACAGGTGGAAGGAACGACACGGCATCCGTCAACTCGGAATAAGTGGTGAAATTTTGTCAAGGGGACAGTGATGCCAGTGAAAAATTCAAAGACAAATTTGGCAAGTTTCTCAGAGATGAAAACTTACAACCTTATCAGGTGTTCAACGCTGACAAAAGCGAATTAAATTATAAAATGTTCCCAAAAAAAACTTTAGCTTCCAAATTAGATTCAGTAGCAAACGGCCTTAAAGTTAAGAAAGAACGTATGACTTTGCTGCCCTGCAGTAATGCTTCTGGCGATCTAAAATTTCCACTTGGTGATAGGGAAATCCGCAAAGCCTAGGGTTTTTAAAAATGTAAATTTAAATGTTCTACAGGCCCAATACAAGTTCCAAAAATCAGCGTGGATGAACAGTCAAATTTTTAAGGACTGAAGTTCTTTGAAAACTTTGTTCCAACAACAGAAAAGTTTTTAAAAGAGAAAAAACTCCCTCGAAAAGCGATTAATTTATAATGCCCCATGCCACCCAAATGAATAATTGTGTCATGGTGACATTTTTGTTAAATTTCTTCCTCTTAACGTCACGGCTCTCATTCAGCCGATGGACCAAAGCGTGATAGAGGCGATAAAACGGCGATATAGGAAAAAGTTAATTTTATCGCTTTTGTAACAACAAGAAGCAGGTCCAGCTACACAAGTTATTGAAATTCTTAAAAAAGTGACTATAAAGGATGTCATTTATATGGCTGCAGAATCGTGGGAGGAAATTCAACCGTCTACACTCCAAAAGAGCTGCAAAAAATTGTGGCCTGAAATGCACAGGAAAGTGAAAAACCGACAGTCAACCCACTAATGACGACGCGGAATTTGTTCAGATTTTTCAACAATTGGAGGGTTGGGCCGAGTTGATTATCAGTGATAATGACATTGGTTATCAAGTGCTCAATCGTCACGGTGTGCACTGCAAACGCAGAAAATGACAGCTCGGAAGAGGAAGACTACACAGACGAACCTGTCAGCCCAATTCGTGATGGGGCGGCTGTAATGCTGGAGGGGTTGATGACCTACTTTGAGAAACAAACTGATACTCAACTGCGGAGCTACTGACCTTGAAACGCCTAAGAGATCGTACTGTGAAACGACGTCATTCATCGTTAAAACAAAAGAATATTACGGACTTTTTTCACTAAGTTTTTTAAAGTTTATTTTTGTTTCAGTTTCATTTTTGTTTGAGTTTTTGTGCGTTTATACAGTATAGTGTAAATAACTTTATGTGAATACATTTATTCAACAAGAAAGATGCTTTGATATTTATTCATGTCATACCTTTTCTGTTATAATTACAGGATTTTTTTGCTAAATAAGCTATGAAATACTGTACTGTATAACTATATTTAGGCCTCAATTTCACTAACACTACTATTTCAATATGTTTCCCCGCCTACAACACATATTGTATGCATTTGTTTGGCTTTTTCCGTCTAATCCAGACTTTCGTTGATCCGGACAGGGTCCGGTCCCATCAAGTCCGGATTAGTGAGACTGTACTGTATATATTTCTTCAGGGTGTCTAGTAAAATAGCTTGAAGAAATTCCCTGAGTTTCCCCTGACTTTTCCAGGATGTCTAGTAAAATAGCTTGAAGAAATTCCCTGAGTTTTCCCTGACTTTTCCTCTTTTAAATGTCTATAGAAAGCCCAGTTTACATTGATATCTGAAGGATCTTGGATAAATCCAGACTTTGAAGAACGAATTGAGTAACTCTTTTGCTTTTGTGTCTGTAAGGAACACAAAACCAAAATATCGAGCTTTCACTTCATCCGTCTCTGCATCCTAATACCTAACACTCAAATCCATTTGGGCTCTTTGTGATATTTTGTTTAAACTTTCATCAAAGCCAATTACATAGTAAGAATTTGAATTTAATGATGTCTTAATGATGTTTAATTTAATATAATTTGATAAACCGAATACAACACTATAGGAAATGTTATCTTTCCCCAATCTCATGTTCTGTGCAATGGTGCTATCAGGGAACATCCTTAGAAAGAGGCACACTACCTTCTGCATTGCGTAAAGAAGTGTTGCATTACTAAATTCACGCACCATATAATCTCTGCTTCAGTCACTTTATCTTTTAGTTTATATTTATCCTAAGGAAGGAGGGGAGGTAATGACGACATCTGCATGACGCGCTTGCCCGCTACGGCAATGAAAACTGGAACCTTCCATGTTGAAATAAACAGTGTACAAATAATCACCGTCAAATAAAACACACACTATCACGAGTCTAGACAAATAGCTGGCTACGAATGTTTACACAGCGTTCTGTGTGGTCAGAAACAGACTGAGTTATCTGTTATCCCCTCCCGTCGATATGATAACAGAACCACTGCGCACCCCAAGGCCGCGGTCCAGGCTAAAACCTCCCAGCTGTACCAACTCGACACGTTTAATATTTATTGACATAAGTCCTGAAGTCATAGCATTGGGCTTATCAAATAAATAATGGGCATCTAAATAAAGAAGTGTTTTTTCCTGACTGCCCTGCCCCTAAACCGCTGGCTTACAATACCAAATATTCGAGAGCAATGGCCACTAGTTTTGTTTCTAACCAAAATAAATATTTTCCCGATTTTTTAAAATTTTCCCTGAATTTTCCAGAATCTTAAAATTCCCTTACTTTTCCAGGTTTTCCCGGTTTTCCCTGTCACTTGACACCCTGTTCTTAGTTTTTCTATTTTGTTATTGGTGTATTTATATTTTAGGTAGATTTTTTTATTTTTATTATTTTTGTGTTCAGGTTGTAGTGTTGTGTTGAGGTTAGGTTTTTGTGTAAATTTATTGTATATGTTTTTTATAAGGTGTTTGTTGTATCCATTTTCTATTGCTATTTTTGTAATATTATCTAATTCTTCATTTAATTTTTGTTTGTTATCTTGTATGTATTTTATTGCTTTATTTATCATGTTACTGTAAGTGTTAATTTTGTGTGTCCAGGGGTGGTTAGATTTGTAGTGTATTGTGGTGTTGTTGGATGTAGGTTTTCTGTGTACTGTAGTTTCTATTTTATTGTTATTTATACTATCTTGTGATGTCAAGATAGTTAATTGCTCTGTTTGTTTCTGTTTCGACAGTGAATTGTATGTTTTCGTTGTATATATTTAGTTTGTTTAGTATTATGATGTGTTCGTTGGGAATGGTGGGTTGGTATATTACAAGTATATCGTCTACGTATCTTGTCCATAGTAAAATATATGTGTGTTTAGTATAGGTTTAATTATTATTTGTTCAAAGTGTTGTAGATATATTTCTGACATGACTGATGATATGGGTGATCCCATGGGGAGTCCAGTTGTTTGTTGATAGTATTTATTGTTAAATTGGAAGTAATTTTGGTTACTTGTGTGTTTTGTTAGTGTTATAATACTATTTATTGTGTTTTCTTTTTCGTTATTGTGTATTAGTTTGTTTTTCATTATTTCTATGGTTTCTTCTATTGGGATACTAGGGTACATGTTAGTTATGTCATAACTTATTATTTTAGTGTTGTTGTTTATTTCTATGTTTTTTATTTTATTAATTAATTCATATCCATTTTTTATATTGTATGTGTTGTTGATTTGTGTTTTAGAACTTATTATTTTGTCTAGTATTTTTGCGATTATGTAGGATGGTGCTGTTTTGAAATTTATTAGTGGTCTAAATGGTGTGTCGGGTTTGTGGATTTTTGGTATGCCTGTTAATATTGGTGCGTATGGTTTGAATGGATAAAGTCTTGTGAGGTATTTTAATTTATTGTTATAGTTTAGGGTATTTCTGTGTGTGACTATTAGGTTTTTTATTGTATTAAGATATTTGTTAGTTGGGTGTGGGATTTGTTCGTATTTGTTTTCTTTTTGTGGTTAGTCATTGAATTGATGTATTTGGTATTTTCTATTATTACTGGTGTGTTTGTTTTATCTGATTTTAATATTAAGTAGTCGTTGTTTTCTAGTTTTTCTTTGAGTTTTATAATTTCTTTTTTATTTATATATTTTGGTTTTTTTTCGTTTTTATTAGGTTAATTTTATTATTGATGTTGTTTCTTATAAGTTCAGTGTTTTGGTGGGTAATTTTATGGATGTTAGATTCTGTGTCAACTATTATGTTTTTTATTATTTTGTTTTTATTAAAATTGGGTAGGTTATATTTGAATGCATTTGTTATTATTATTTTTTCTTTTTCCGTGAATTAGGTTTCAGTTAAGTTTATGAATTTTTTATTATTAGACGTGTGATTTGGTTGTTGGTTTGGTGTTAGGCTATTTTTGAGGTTATGTTGTTTTGTTAAATTTTCGATTTTTTTGTCATGTCTATTTTCTGTGTTTTATTATTATTATTATTTATAAACACAATAAATAGATATAACGGAAAAAGAAAAAATAATAATAACAAATGCATTCAAATATAACCTACCCAATTTTAATAAAAAACATAATAGTTGACACAGAATCTAACATCTATAAAATTACCCACCAAAACACTGAACTTATAAGAAACAACATCAATAATAAAATTAACCTAATAAAAACAAGAAAACATACTATATAAAAACATCATACACGCAGATCAAGAGAAAATGTGTGTAACATCAACAAATACCAACATCACAAACCGAACATCTACACCAGAAAAATATTAGTGATTCGACAATGGTCAAGTGACCGAAAGATGCCTCATCACAACAAGGTAAAATTATTGCACTTAGTGGCGGATAAAAGTATTTACAATAGTAATATATCAACTTCATATATATATATATATATATATATATATATATATATATATATATATATATATATATATATATATATATATATATATATTTAATATTGTCCATGTTTTTCCGTTGCACTGACTTTATGAAGTTAATAAATTACCAATTTTGAGTAATTTTATCCACCATTAAGTGCAATATTTTTACCTTGAGTGATGAGGCACCTTTCGGTCTTTGACCATTGTCGAATCACTGATTGTTCTCTGCTGTGGATGCTATGTCCGTGAAGCCGGTGTTTGTAGAAGTTACGCGCACTATTTCTTGATCTGTGTGTATGAGGTTTCTGTATAGTATGTCTTCTGTATATGTTGTTTGTAAATTCATTAAGTTGTTGTGTATGTTTTTATAAATGTGGTATTTTTCTAGTGAGTTTAGTTCTATTGGGTTGTTATTTATTTCCAGTATGGTTAGGTTATTTTCGTAATTTGTAATTTCGTGTTTATGGGAAATTAGGTGTGCTGCAACATTTGATACTTTAGAATTTTTATTTTTGAATGCTCTATAATGTTCTTCAAATCTTATTTTAAACGTTCTGGATGTTTTTCCTATGTAAAAGGCGTTACAGTTGTTGCAAGTGATTTTGTAGATTCCTGATAGGTTATGATTTTCTGAATTTGTTATGTGGTTTTTGTTACTAAGATATTTTATTATTTTGTTGTTTGGTTTGTAAGTTGGAGTGTAGTATTCTTTGTTGTATATATTCGTTATTTTTTCTATTTTGTTATTGGTATATTTATATTTTAGGTAGATTTTTTTATTTTTATTGTTTTCGTGTTCCGGTTGTAGTGTTGTGTTGAGGTTAGGTTTTTTTGTGAATTTATTGTATATATTTTTTATAATGTGTTTGTTGTATCCATTTTCTATTGCTATTTTTGTAATGTTATCTAATTCTTCATTTAATTTTTGTTTGTTATCCTGTGTGTATTTTATTGCTTTATTTATCATGTTACTGTAAGTGTTAATTTTGTGTGTCCAGGGGTGGTTAGATTTGTAGTGTATTGTGGTGTTGTTGGAAGTAGGTTTCCTGTATACTGTAGTTTCTATTTTATTATCATTTATATTTAAAGTAATGTCGAGGAAGTTGATTGTTCTATTTATTTCTGTTTCAACGGTGAATTGTATGTTTATCAGGGATACCTAAAATCCATAAACCAAACACACCATTTAGACCACTAATAAATTTCACAACAGCACCATCTTACATAATCGCAAAAATCCTAGACAAAATCCTAAGGTCTAAAATACACATCAACAACACATACAATATAAAAAATGGATACCAATTAATTAATAAAATAAAAACGATAAAAACAAACAGCAACACAAAAATAATAAGTTATGACATAACTAACATGTACCCTAGTATCCCAATAGAAGAAACCATAGAAATAATAAAAAACAAACTGATACACAATAATGAAAAAAGTAACATAATAGATAGTATCATTACGCTAACCAAACACATATGTAACCAAAATTACTTCCAATTTAACAATAAATATTATAAACAAACAACAGGTCTCCCCATGGGTTCACCCATTTCATCTGTCATGTCAGAAATATATTTACAACACTTTGAACAAATAATAATTAAACCTATAATAAACACACACAATATCTTACTATGGACAAGATATGTAGACGATATACTTGTAATATACCAACCTACCATTCACAACGAACACCTCATAATATTAAACAAACTAAATACATACAACGAAAACATACAATTCACCGTTGAAACAGAAATAAATAGAACAATCAACTTCCTCGACATTACTTTAAATATAAATGATAATAAAATAGAAACTACAGTATACAGGAAACCTACTTCCAACAACACCACAATACACTACAAATCTAACCACCCCTGGACACACAAAATTAACACTTACAGTAACATGATAAATAAAGCAATAAAATACACACAGGATAACAAACAAAAATTAAATGAAGAATTAGATAACATTACAAAAATAGCAATAGAAAATGGATACAACAAACACATTATAAAAAATATATACAATAAATTCACAAAAAAACCTAACCTCAACACAACACTACAACCGGAACACGAAAACAATAAAAATAAAAAAATCTACCTAAAATATAAATATACCAATAACAAAATAGAAAAAATAACGAATATATACAACAAAGAATACTACACTCCAACTTACAAACCAAACAACAAAATAATAAAATATCTTAGTAACAAAAACCACATAACAAATTCAGAAAATCATAACCTATCAGGAATCTACAAAATCACTTGCAACAACTGTAACGCCTTTTACATAGGAAAAACATCCAGAACGTTTAAAATAAGATTTGAAGAACATTATAGAGCATTCAAAAATAAAAATTCTAAAGTATCAAATGTTGCAGCACACCTAATTTCCCATAAACACGAAATTACAAATTACGAAAATAACCTAACCATACTGGAAATAAATAACAACCCAATAGAACTAAACTCACTAGAAAAATACCACATTTATAAAAACATACACAACAACTTAATGAATTTACAAACAACATATACAGAAGACATACTATACAGAAACCTCATACACACAGATCAAGAAATAGTGCGCGTAACTTCTACAAACACCGGCTTCACGGACATAGCATCCACAGCAGAGAACAATCAGTGATTCGACAATGGTCAAAGACCGAAAGGTGCCTCATCACTCAAGGTAAAAATATTGCACTTAATGGTGGATAAAATTACTCAAAATTGGTAATTTATTAACTTCATATATATATATATATATATAGGAATTTTTTGGACTTGATAGGAGACTGACAGACTTACCTAAAGGCAATAGTCCAAAACTGCAATCTCTTGGAAATAAGCACATATAAAAAACACATATAAAACACTTAATACACTTTTATTTGAAATATTTCGATCAACATGATCTTCTTCAGTCAAGAAAGAGAAAACAAAACCATATATATATATATATATATATATATATATATATATATAGTAATTTTATCCACCATTAAGTGCAATGACTTTACCTTGTGTGATGAGGCGCCTTTCTGTCACTAGACCATTGTCGAATCACTGATTACTTTTTCTCGAAATATATATATATTTTAACTTTGCAACACTGTTTTCTTGTATTCACTTATCACTTACACTATAATGTATTTAAACAAGAATCTTACTTGGTATATATACAACCTAACTTTCAAAGACTAATTATGGTATTTTCATTCTCGAGCATCAACTGAAACAGTTTCATGATGACAATGAAGACACAGTAATTAATCTTCAAAAGTTAATTCGCATATATATATAGAATTTTTTTGTGAGTTTCAGAGGTGTGTTTTGACACTCCATTTTCAAGCTTGCAAAACGATTTGGAATTGAAAACATATCTCTGAAAACCAACTCACCAACTAACCAGTAAAGCTGATAATACTGAAAGGTGTAAATTAGTAGTACAGTAATCCCTCCATATCTGCGGGGGTTAGGTTCCGAAGGGTTACCACCGCGGGTTGCAAAACCGGAGATAATTGTACCTTATTTGAACAAAAATTTGGGGGTTAGGTTCTGAAGGGAAATTTACAAATAGGAATACAACATAACTGTTTTAAGTATAGTTTTACTAAGTAAATATGTAGAGTATATGCAACATTTAGGATGTCTTAAAAAATTTAGTTATAGTGGTTGTTTTTTCTTTTTTCAAACTCGTTTTGAACTTCATCATATGGGAGTATAAGCTCCTGGAGTCCTCTTTTAAATCGAAGGGCTCTTTCCATAACGGGGAACCATCTCTAACACGTGATTCATAAGCGGCGTTGCCATTTGGCGGATCTCATGAATGGTTATGGAGGAAAATCCTGGCTTCATTTCATGATCATCAGGATCTCCATATTCAGCGTGATTGGCTACCATTTTAGGATGTCACCATGTCCTACTTTTCCGCTGTTAGTTCCTCATTATGACCTTGTTTTGTGTTTACTTATTTGTTTTATTTATAACGGGCAAAGTCAGCGGATGGTGATACCGTGGATATAGAGGGATTACTGTATATATTTCTTAAATTTGAAATCCAAGATAAGTTATGTGTTTTAACTCCAAGAGTCTTCAGTAACTCACTTTTACTCAGCCTAGGGTGACGCCATATTAACCTATTGCGGATTATATAATTCTTGATCTGAGTGTTCTAGCGACACGATTTAATCCTTTGTGACAATTTATCATGACAACTAAATTATGTTGCTCTAAAAAAACAGTTCCTAAGATATGAGAAACATGTTGTACATGCTTACCTGGAGCATGGAGATGATAACACACAAGGATCATACAGACTAAACACTCAACAAACAAAATACTTAGTTTATTGATGCGACGATGAAAATCAATGATGAGAATCTGACGTCCGTACTGCCGCTAACCTTATTTTCTAAGGATGAGATATCTTCTTCAATGGGAAGTAACAGGTTATATTAAAGTAATGTTCTATCTATTACCACATAAGTTATAAGTAAGAATTTTTGAATGGTTAGTGTCTTATAGGTTAAAATGTGTCCCCTACTGTGCTTGTTCAGAAGAGTAGAATAATTAGTTAATTCTATTTCAGGTTCGCTCCAAAAAAGATTCAGAAAAACAAGTACCAACAGAATCAGATTCTAGCAAATGGTATTACATAAGCGATTCAAGAGTGAGCGAAGTCAGTGAAAACAGAGTCCTAAATACTGAAGCATATTTACTTTTTTATGAAAGACTTGTTTAGACCTATTTTAATTTGATTAGGTTATATTTATTTTTGTCTTAATGAGCCATTTCCGTATAATATAAAATGGATGATTCTAAGACATTGTAGGCATTAAGTAGACTGTCAGTTGAACTATATATATATATGTACATATTTACTTTATAGATTTTATTGTTTTTATTAATTTAAAGCAGTTATTATTTTATATTTTTAAAAAAACTCATTCTGTAAAAAATAAAATCGAAATGTAAAATATAAAGTTTACTGATAGAATAATATTTTCCAGTTCTAAATAAAGACTGATTATTTTAATATTGACGTATGTCAATTTATTTCTACAATCAGCTCTTTCATTTTTACTGATGACCAAAAGTTTCTTTCTTGAAGTGTAGAACCTTGGTGCTTAATCTTACATTTAGCGACTTCAAGAAAACAAACTTATATTGACCTTTTATATATAAGTACATCACATTTATGTTTAATTATATTTGTTTGGTTCAGTTGATGAAAGTGTACCGTTAACGGGTAGTTTTGGTTCTTCCAAATTCTGCACAGTATGTTTGTTTTATTACACAATCATGTTAAAAATACTTCGCTGCTGAGCACTAAAGTAAAACCTTCCCCAGGAGTATAATTTTATCTTACCAATGTGTTGATATATCCATTTAGGCTTTTGGGAAGGTGTTCTAAGTAGAATTTTTGTATTTAAATAATGTCATAAATCATAATATCTCCAATGTTTGGAACTAATTCAACACTTGCTCAACTGTTCATAATATCCACAATAACATTTTCTGAAAACAAATACCATAATATGCTTTATAAAACAGTACTACAATAGCCAAGTAGCTTTTGTTATTTAACAAAATTAAAGTACTATCCTAATTGTAAATATCAGTTTTGGTATTTTTCAAGGCAGATTTGAAGTGCACTGAATATTTATAATATTTCTGAGATTTTGGCTGTTAGTGGGGTTACTTACTAGGAACCACTTAACTCCATTTTATCTTTAATTATTGGCCTTTGTTGATAAGAAATTTCACTCATAATCTGCTTCAGTTTTAGAATCTTCTCTTGAATAAATTTCTATAGTTTCTTGATATAACGTAGTTAGTCTGTAATCACTATATTCTCTTTCTTTAACACATCTGCTTCTAAATGTTAAAACTTTGGATCACTTGCCGTTTTTTTAATAAAATAGAATTAATTAAAATCAATACAAATAATATTACTTAGCATATGGTAACAGGAGTTGCATAGCACTCCAAGCATGACAAAAAAAGTTATAGATTCAAGTTAAATGCAATAAGCTTACTAATTTGTGTAGTTCTTCTACTGTTACTGAACGGCTTTAGTGGCAATAAGCTGGAAAAAAATACAGGATAAGAAAATTAGCTCACTGGAGTTATCCATCTCCTCTGTTACTAATGGAGCTTGTTTTCTGATGCTTCCCTATTCGATTTCACTTATTGACGCAAGTAACAAATGCTAATGTTGTTACCTATAGCTTTTGTTCAGTTAAAAATCTCTACTTGTTACGCTTGTAGAACAAGGTCTTGTTAAAAGCATATTTAAATGTTAATAATGGTGTAATAATGGTGGAAGTTTTTATTGTGTCACCCATGTCCCATCTGTTTCCAACTTTGACTGATGCGACTTTTGCAAATTTTATGTCATACTTATTCTTAAAATTGTTCATATCCATTCAAATATTTTTACCTCCAGAACAGTTGTTTGTCTGCATTCATTCTAATACATGTTTCTACAAACATTTTATACTTTACCTAAAACATAAAACCAATTCTGATAGAAATATTAATATTTTATCTACCTCTGGGATAAATACAGTGTTCATACCACCCAATAAATATTTAAGTGTCCGTCTATGAGTAGTTTTGGTTTTTGTAAGCAGAATTTTTTTAAATCCTTGAAGCATCATGGATTTGTTGATTTGTCTATGGCAGCAAAGGTAGCCTATATGCACCTGGTTTGTTTCTGTATACCATGGCTGTAATGTACTATTTCGTAGCTTTAAATCCATGGTCTGCTGTTATTTTTATAGAAACAAGGGATTTTGTTGGGATTTCCTTCCAGTATAACCAAGGTTTGTCTGCATTGTAGATGTTACTGTCCTTATAAGCCTTGTTTACAAGCAACCCCTTGAAAGTTCTTTGAACTTTTCAGCAGAGTCCGTGTCATCTGAAAGCTTTTCCCTGAATATCTATCCTCAAAAGGTGGAATTATTTTATCACATATTGCCGAATTGTTATACGCTTTTGTTGGGAGAGCATTTACCACCAAAGTTATTAAAATCATCTTATTTGATTCCATTTTCACGTAAGCCACTGGTTTTTAACTGAAACATTTGTACATATGTTAGTATGTTACACTTGCAATTATATGGACAGACAAACAAATACATATATTTAACATATACCGAAAACCTATCATCAATACTACCATTCACAACTCGTCAAACCACTCACACCAACATAAACTAGCCGTGTACAACACCATGATATATTGCCTATTAAAAACACCGTAGACAAACAACAACACTACCAAGAATTAAACACCATAAAACCTATAGCACAAACTAATGGACACAACACAATAATGATTGATAAACTTTACAATAGCCTACAAAATAATCTCAACTCAATTCCAAATACGCAACTTGACAAACACATGAAGTTAACAATACCATACAGATCACTCAAAACTCATAAACTAACCAACACTTTTTGTAGATACATTTACAGAATAGCCTACTCACACACAACACCCTCAACAAACAATTTAAACCCATCAGCATAAACCAAGACATACAACTCCGCCGGTGTTTACAAACTAACTTGCAGTTCGTGTCCCAGTTTTTACATAAGCTAAACAAAGAAGTAATTTTACACACGCTACCAAGAACACATAAAAGCATTCACAAACAAAAACTCCCAATGAAACTTCGGTGAACGTTTCATATCCACAATCCATAAACATAACTTGAAACATACGAATTCTTCATAAACAAAACAAAATATCCAACAATATACAACCGAACAATATGAAATATACAAACATTTCAAACTACACCCTACACACATACTCGACTCCCAATTACATTATAACTCACATACACTTTTTGACATTATAACCTTTAATTCCCTTTAAAATACGCCTACATCCCTACCCTAATATCCAGCCCCCACTCTAACCTAAAACAACCAAGAGGTCAGTTACAGTCTGAGTTGACAATGGGATACATCTCCCAAAATGGACGTCCTCAATAATTCAAAAAGTAAGTGCTACTATAGGCAAGTATATCATACTAACATATATACAAGGGTTTTAGTTAAAAATTGTCATTTTGATTAGCTAGTTGTAGATATTCATAATATCTGGACAAACTAATTTTTTTAAAGTTAATTATTAAGTTAGCCAAATCATACTACATATTTTTAATAATAACTAAATAGAGTAAATAATTATTCACTTTGGCAAGCAAATTTAGTCATTATGTGAATATCTAGATTATTATTTACAATCATTGATTGATCTGAGCCACAGTATTTTGAAACTATTTCTGATTATAAAATTGTTTAGCTTATAAACATTCAGGGTGCCCAAGGGAGAAACTTTCAGGGCCTTACTCAAGTGAAACTAGTGAAAAATGTTCAATTAAAGATAACTCTAGAAGCACTTTGTTAACTTGTTACACCTGTCAAAAGATTTTACCTGGATTTAAGTTTCGCCAATTCAATAAAACCATACTAAATTTGTAGGGCGTTATTTGAAGTATAAAATTTAGTGGATTATATGTAAAATGAACTGTCAAATTGAATAAAACTGATCCCAAACTACTGACTACAGTAATATTTAAGTTATCTAACAAAATACCTGGGTCTATTATAAGAGTAATGATCATGATGTTATTGTGACAAGACTATCCATCACAGTGAAGTAAAAGTCGCCAGTAAATGTGGTGGAGGTATGCCCTTCTAATGCAGCCGGTCACCAGTTTCTTCCAAGCAGTTTGAGTGGAAAGACGTAAAGTATGTCTTTATTTTGTAACGGCACGATGAAGCAATTCCTTGAACAGCTATGCACCATCAAGTTTGCGATTTGGAAAGAATGGAACCAAAATATTCCACATGCCAAAAGGCCTTTAAGAATAACTGCATTTCAAAGTCAGCACAAGGTGTTCAAGGAGGGCCAGGAGGAGACGGTAATGAATCCTGTTCTGAGGAAGGTATCGTCTGTTTTGAATTCATACCTCAGGGAGAAAATGTCAACCCAGCCTTTTACCTGGAGGTAATCAAGAGATTGAAATGCCGGGTTGCATGTCTCAAGGCAGACATCAACACAGTCAAACTCCACCATGATAATACCCCAACCACACGTTACCAACTTCTTGGCCTGGAGCTACCCTCTTGGTCCTCAACCCCCTTACAGTTCCAACTTGGTTCTGTGTGACTAAACTGAAGAGAGATGAGTTGGGTAGGAAACATCTTACTACATTCCTAAGAGAAATTCCCGTCGAGAAGTTTTATGGTGTCTTCCAGGCGTTGCAGACACGTCTCCGCAAGTTTAAGCTGGGGAAGAGTATTTTGAAGAATTTTAGGCATTGGTACTTATACGATCAATAAATTTTATATTTTCTTGACAATGTGTATAACTTTTAAGATGGATCCTATACACAAACCCCTCTCTCAAAAAGCCTGCTATATTTAAGTTTAAGTACATTTTTAAATAACAAGTACTGTATGTACAGTTTGTAAATAAAACTTGTAGAGAACTTAATTCTGAAGAGAATGATGTAAAATAAAGCTTTATGTATTTCTTCTGATAGTTTAAAATTACTGTATCTATAGGTCTGGGACCTGTTTGATTCAGTTTGTCAGTTCATTTTATATAAAATCTACTAACTTTTACACCTCAAATGACACTCTGCTAATGTTAGTACAACTTCATTGGAGTGAAGAAACTAAAATCGTCACCTGATATTTCAAAAAACTAATAGCCTGAGGTATAACTTTTTAGTCTAGAAAATTAAAATAGGTTTTATTTTGACATAGATTAGCTTCATATTTTTTCTGAACCGTTGATGTGATCAAACATTTAAGACAAAGGGAAATTGATCCCAAAAGTGATAAGATTATTATTAAACATTGGTTTTATTTAAAACTACAGAACATTAACCACTTTATATTTTTAAATAACAAATAAATATGACTATTTTATATGAATAGAATTATTTACTTTTGTTATCGTATTTAAGAAACCCAAATTAATCTCTACGTTAATCAAATGTGTTAACAAAAAGTTATAAATTCTTACAAACCTAGTTTATAACAATGGGTGATCTGTATAGCATCATAAGACCTTTAAATAGATTATTTATATTGTATTAGGGCATCAATAAATTAATAATTATGTGAGGATTAACAATTATAGTAAATGGAGACTTTTTTACATTTAAGATTATATATTCTGGATCTACAGCAAGTAACCAATAGATAAAACTTATCTTTGATTACAGTAAACACTAATTTTTTTTTCTTACTGCTAAGATGATGGAAGTGGGATTTTTGCTGTTTAATAATTTCTTACTTAATTATTATTATAAACTCAGTTTATGAGGTGAAGAATTCTTTTTATTTGTACAAAATTAGACCATTTTGAAGATATAATTGGCCAAAGATTGACACCTTTGTTCCAATCTTATTATAATAAATGACCAAGGTTCTACTCTGTATGGTACTTTTTTAAAATTATATTTAAAAACTTATCTTTGTTTATGATTAGGGTAATATTTTAAATAAAAGCTTGCATATGAAAATGACTGGAAAAATATTGGTCACTGAGCTTAGGGATGAATTAAATGTATTTTTTAAGACAAACTGTAAAGGTTTTTGTGATTTTTCTTGCAAATATTTTAACATTAATACATCCATCTTGTCTATGTCTTTAATTTCATTATCAATTTTAGTGCTTTTTACATTCTTGTTTTTACTTTATTACATACTACTGAAGCATTCATTACATAAAAAAAAAATGTTAATCTTTACAGAATTTACTACTTATTTCTTTTATGCACCAAATTTACAAATGTTTCATTTCACATTTTACAACTAAATTGTTAAACTTAATTGGTCAAAATCAGTGATTAATGTATGTAACATAACCTAGAAATAATTTTAGTTATGTAATTAATTGAGCAACGATTAAAGTGTTGCAGGAGTCTGAATGTTTTTCATTTATTAGGCTTTAATAAAGTCAACTCCAAGACTTACTAAAATTTAACAATTCCCATAACCAGTTTCATTGGCATGAAGAAGTTCCAAAGTTTTGTTTAAGGTGTCAGAAAGTCTTGGAAAAATATAGTAAACCATTACTAATTTACACGAGTTGTAGAGCTAAAATTGGACATGAGTTTCTTTTGTTCAGTATTGGTTAATAATTTCTTGCGATCATTAGAAAAAAAAATATCTTCTGTTCCTTAGTTACATCAGTGATTAAGAGAAACAGTTTTAACACTTAACAAAGATAAAATATAAATAACTGGACTGAATCTGCCTTCTAACCACACTAAAATTTAAATGACTTGGTTGTCCTTAAACAATCTAAACTAGTTTTTGATTTTTTTAACCAGAAATTAAAATTATTATCTCATCATATGAAAGTAACACACTTATATTTACCTGGTAAATTTGTTAAATTTTACCAAAACACATCTATAACGTTACCAGTAATTTGTTCGTGTTCCGTTTAATTATACTTTTCTCTATATACTTAATGTCATGATTAGCTTTATAATACAGCCTTCAATTTCGTACCTAAGATTTACCCTAGCACAAGCTGTCAAACTGTAGAAGCTCTTTTGTGAAGCAGCATTAAACAATTAGATTTAACTATCTGATGTAAGAGCCGTAAATTTATTAATAACATTGTTGCATTAAAAAGCAATTAAGAACACGGTCACCCCGCTCTCTCCCTCTGCCTTTCTGACTCCCTGCCCCCTGCAATAACCCCTTGTTTAATTTTCACATTTCTGTTAACCATGTGGTCGTGATCGAACGGGTCATCTCGACCTCCCACAGCAACTATTTAGGTTGATAAAAGTCTTGAACGTGTTATTTTTATTTTACCATTAAAATCTCTTTAGTTTGTTGTGATTTAAACATTTTGTTTAGACACTACAGTTTGGTATATAATAAAACATATGCACAATACAAACTGATAATGGAAAGCGCACCATAATACTAGTTTAACCTTTCTTTGCCAATTATTATATGAAGACAGAATTGTGGAATCGATTCAGATTTCTTCTTAGGATGCTAATGTTTGTCAATTAGAGAATTGGTAGGCAGAGAATGGACATTGACAAATTAACTTAACTCCATTTCAAGAGAATTGTTGATATTGTATTAAGCAAGTGCAAAAAAAATTTTTCTGTGAGTAAGTATACAAGAATTGATGAGCTGTAGGCCTTCCAATACAGATAAGGTTTTAAACAATATATGAAGAACAAGCCGGCTAAATATTGATTAAAGGTTTTTCCCCAAGCTAATTCTCATACATTTTATAAACTAAACATGTAAGTATATATTGGAGAGGAACTACTGGGACCTACTTCCCTCAATATGATGTAGCCTCAGTTGTTTCCAGACTGGTAGAACCCATAAGTGGAATTACCCGAAATGGAACATTTGATAATTAGTTCACCGGTTTTCCATTGTGTAAAGAATTACTGACAACACACAAGCTAACATCAGTTGGTACTGTGAGTCAAAGAAATAGCAAGAGAGTTTTAGAGATGAAACAGGGATGTCAATTTATTTATGTTTGGCTTTGGCAAGAACATGACTCGTTTCTTACCTACCCAAACGACAGAAGATGTTCTTCTCATATCTACCATGCACTGCAGTAGGAAGATTAATGAAGTCGCAGGTGATGCCAGTGTTCAGGAGAATTGTCCTCCTGCTATGTCTGAAATTGGAACAAACACATTCTAAAACTTTAATCTTCAAAGTGAAGTTCAAAATTAAACGGCAAAAAACCCCTGTAAATACATTATCTAGAGTTCTGTATCTATCTTCATTGTTCAATTTCAATCCTTTAATTTGTTCTAGGTATAGATCTAGCTATAAAATCAAAGCTCATTTTCATTATCCAATTTCTTAAAAAAATTTACCTCTTAAAAATAGTGAAATCTATTTTTTTAACTTAGTTATGCGTCCTATTATACCATACAAACTAAATAAGTTGAACTTCCCCATTGTATACTTCATAGTATTACCATCTTGAAAAACTAATACTTTTTGCACTACATTTTGTTTAATTTTGCCATAAATGTATAACATTAAATAAAATTGACCAAATCATGTTATTCATTACGCCCATAAGTCAAAGATATCAATCAATTTATAGGCAAAGGGTTAATTATACATCAAATGTAAAAATATGAACAGTTTAAATACGGGTCACAGGGATCCACAGCAACCATACTAGGTTGCATAATAGGCATGACCGGCTCCAGGTTAAACACTAATACAATGTGAGTACTAACTAAAACAATAATTGTAGTTGTAGTATTAAGAATAATACATGACTTAATGAATAATGTCATGTATTTAGTTGTAAGAAACTAGAATCAGCATTCATTAACAAATCGCCTTTGGTTTTAGCAAAGAAAATACATAACTATTAAGTAACTTGTTAGAAAACACCATATACTAACACCCACCTTAACACTAATATTATTCAACTCATGGCCATTATTTAAGATATGTCACTAAACTTATCCGGAATTCTAATTTAACATGGGCTAGATGCTCTTTAAACCAAGTTATAGTTTTTCTCTTTGTGCAATCAATATAGACCTTGTCACAAGTTTTACACTTAATAGTATAGATTCCTGACCTATCCGACATTGGAAGCTCTTCTTAAATGAAATTCTTATTAAATCCTACTGAACCCTTACTGATGATAGTGGGAAAACTAAGGTAATAAATTTTTGTTGAAGATAATCTTCTGGTTGAAAGATGGTGGGATATCTCTTTAATTTCCTAAATTGAAATTTTTCTTGCTATATTATTAACCTTCGAGGAGGCGAATATAATTTCAAACGGGATCGGGAGCTTGCGGAGGGTTATTCCACACACAAAAAAAAATTTTAATTTAAACAGTTTTTGTTTTGATATTTGGGTGACTTCACAATTAATTAAATACAATAGAATTACATTGTAAACAATTTCAGAAATCATTATTGTACAATTTTGAATTTCTAAATGTTATATTTCCAAAAAAATTTTAAATTGTTAAAGCATGTAAGCAATGTATACTAGACCATTGTTTTCACTATGGGACAGGCGTTTGTGGGTTATTTTTCTGTAATAAAGTAATTAAATGTCTGAACATAAAAATATTTAATTGCGACAGTACATATATAAATAAGAAATTAATTATAATAATTAATGAAAATAAGGAATGTTTCACTTCAAATATATATCTCTGCAAATTAGTGGATGAACAAATTTTACCTTTATAACACAATAGATTCTAGAGTAAAATAAAACTAGCAGAAACTTACAGTCTTTGTTAAAAAAACAACTCGTAATTATTCACTTCTAAGCTCACTAGTGTAGTGTGAACATGACCCACTCTCATGAGAATTTTTTTTTCTTGCTGTCCTCCATTGCCTTACTGGTTAGTACACCACAGCATTTTTCGATTTTTACTAAAAAATGCTTTCTTCCCATAGTCAAACTGCCCTGTAACTCCTACCAGATTTTTAGCGGAATTTTCTCTATAACGTCAAAATCTGACAGATTTTCAACAAATTGGTCACTTTCGTCATTTTCAGATTCACCTATTATGTCTTCATTTGTTTCAATTTCAGTTTTATTGTCTTCTTCGTCAGGTTCATCATGTGGCAAAGGCTCGTTTTAATCAGAATTTTCAAAAAGCTGTCTAACAAAATTTCTGGTAGGCCGTATTTCTTGAATTTCCTCTTTTTCGGCACTATCCAGCATTTTAAGAAATTCTCTCTTCTTCAAATGGAGCAACAGTAAAATGTGAAACTTAGATTCTAAAAAGACACACAACACTAAAATATAATGACAAATACAGTAATAATTTAACTCCATACAGTCTTTTCTAATGTTAATAGCAGCGCCTAACGAACTTCACACAAATAAGTTACACAAAAGGGAGCTTATGGATGAGAGTGGCTAAGATTAAATTCACACTAACGCTATGAAGAAAAAATTAACAAAAATAGGTTGTGTCGTTTCCTAGAATGCAGGTTGTAAAAATGAACTTCTGACAACTGGAAAGATGTTTTCTTGGCAAATAATGATACGTCTGGAGATAAACTCTGCATGTGCATTAAAACTCTCTAAGCTTATTAATAACAGGATCAAACCCCTTTTAAACCTGGCTATAGATTTGACGTATTTAATTTGTTTAACTAGATGCTGAAGTAAAAGGGGGATTCTGAGCATTCCATCAACCCTACTATAATATTACATCTGATATACCTAAATTCTCTTGAATTGAGACGATGCAGAGAATTTTATTTAAAAGATTCAGAGAAAAATTATGTTGAAAACGCATGTAAATTAAACTAATTGTTGCACAGTGAATCCTTTTAAACTTACTTGCTGATGTGTTTCGAAACAATCGTTTTGTTTATAAAGCTGACACTCCAAAAATGTAAATTGAAAATTCAAGAGAATAGATAAATATGTAAAATTTAGATATAATATTACAGAGGCTACAATTATCAAAACTTTTAAAAGAAAAATATTGTTGTTATCTTAATTTTGATAAAGGTAAATACAGTGGAAATACGTGATGATTAAAAATATAAAATTAGATTTTATGAATGCAAAAGGATAGGCCTTATGGAAAATTACAAAAAAGTCCATTAAACAAATTTATTAATTCTACTAGAATTTAAATAATTGCAAATTGGTTATTTCCAAGAGATGAATGTTTTATGTTTATAATTCAGTAATTACCTAGCCAGTGTTTTTTGCTTGCCTAAAATTAATAAAGAAAGTAGGTCTGTGAAACATTGTTTCGAGAATCAATGCTACTTATCTTCTTTCAAACAGTTTAGCTATGAAATTTAGCAATTACTAAAATTAAGCTATGAACGAACAATTTTCCATCAAAAATAATTTAGAATTAGTAGGTAGATTGAAAGAGGTTGAACTTTAAAGTAGTGAAATTCTGGTTTTGTTTGATGTTAAATTGTTTCCTAGCATACCTATATTTAAAACTACAAATTTTAAAAGAAGGTTTAGGTCTAATCAAAGTAGAACCACAGAAAGTGAATACATTTTCAATACTTGCTAAGGTTTGCATGACACAAAATTATTTTCAATTTATTAACAAAGTCTATCAAATAGATGATATGGAGCATCTAGCCCATATTAAATATGGGAGCCCTGATAGCTTTGTTGTATCTGAACAAATTTTAAATAACAACAATGAATTGGATTTTAATAGCGAGATAAGTGTTTTCTTAATAGGTTACTAAATAGTTATGCGAGTATTTTCATTGCTAAAACCAAAGATGATTTTGTTGAACAGTGATGAAGGCCTGTTCTCTGATTCTAGTTTGTTTTCTTTGTTATGAGCAAATACATGTAATTATTCATTAGGTCATATAATAACTAGTAATATTAACTACTACTATTATTAATTATTGTTTTAGTTAGTACCCAACATTGTATTAGTGTTAATTTAAACCTGTAAGGTATAGTGCTGGGTATGCAGGTATACAGTATTGTAATGATTGAATGCTAAAGTCCTCCAGAAACTGAAATTATTTTACACAGGTGACTGATGTCTTCTTAACAAGTTGGATATGTCATCCTCTGTTTTCTGTCATTTAATTATATCATAAATTTCAGAATCATCAACTGGCACCTTATTTTAACAAGTTATTGCCCAATGTAAATATAATATGACCTTTCCCTAATGCTACTTTGGCCTACTAGTGTAAGGCCTGTCCAATAAGTATGCAAACTAAGATGAAAAACAGTTATTTTTACAAAATGTTTGCTACATCAATTTTGTTCTCTTCAAATTATATTCCATTTGTTGCTACACACTTCTCATACCTTTATCAGTAATTTCTTGAAAACCTCACCATAAATAAGATTTCATCAATTTCGTTTTGACTAACATTAAACAGAAATAACTTCAACTGACATGGCATTCACAGCTCAACATGCAGACAAATAATGCCTCATTGGCTCTCTGGCTAAATGGGAGTTAGTTGTGGGTAGGAGTATACATTACATCATAACTGTCCTATTAAGTTGGTTTGTGTATATCCCATATGAGCCAGTATTATAATTGCTATAAAATTAGAACTTTTGTCACTGCCAAATAAAACTGAAATACAAATGGATGCATTAAACTCTGAGAGATTAACATGACCTACCTACCACAGTAATAAATAAACTTTCTGTTCAATTTGTTCACACATTATTTGCTACCATAGGACAGCAGGGAATGGTTGGCCACTTTATAAACTTTATATCTTTTAGTTGCTTGAAAATTATAAAAGAATAAATAAACATTTATTTATGATACCTTATATATGAATTACTTATACACAATATAAAATAAACATATACTTATTTAGTTTTTAATTGAAAATAAAACTTGCAGTATTTGTGTTGTATATTTGGAGGGTTTTCTTATAAAGTGTAATTTAAAAATTATATTATGATTAGGTGGAGTAAACTGCATTGAAACTGATCATACGAATGTTTATAAAAAACTTCAAATATGAGGACTGTAACAATAATATAGTATATAAATTGTATAACCTCAAAAACAAACTACAAAAATATTTTTTAACAAATCACAAATTTACTTGAATCTATATATAAAAAAATTCTTCAATTAAAGAGCATGTTTAGTTTTTGCATTTGCAGGAGCACTATGTCTACCAAACATGTATGACATTTATTACCACTATTTTATGAATCTACCATAATTTCTGTTTTACAAAATACTAATCATGAAAATTACTATATAAATTGATATCTGTATTCACTATATTATAGTTATTTATAATTGTCTAAAACATATTTGACTTAACTGTAAAATAAAGTTTTTAAATGTTGAAAAATTTACATTATTAAAAAAAATTAATCCTTATTTTAGAAAATCAAGAATAAACAATTTTGTGTATTATTGAAGGCCATAGTAAGAATAAGGAATAAAACTGTGAATATTTTATTACTGTGTTATCAAATAAGGAAAAAGACTAGTTGGTAGCTATTTAATCTATTTTAGTAATTAATTAATAGTAAATAATCAATATAACTTGATTTACTACTCAAACCAAAACCAGCTTACCATTTCAGACTAATTTCAATTCCTAAAAAAACAGTTTCACTACACAATACATTTAAAACAAATACTGTTTCATGGGTATTATATTTTATTTCACACAAATTAATTGAAATTATTTAATAAAATACTGATGTTGACATCTGGAAAATTTATTGAATTTTCACGATAAGTAGTATTTAAGATAAAATCATGGGTATAAATCTTATTTATTTACATAAAAATTTGGAATAAATTAGTATATTATAAAATGATACTACTTTCACATGAGATAACATCTGTCATCTTCATTTGAAATGTATTTGGATACTGAATTTATTATCATTCAATAAAGAAAACTTAAAATGGTTTTGTTTAAAATATTTGTCCATAAACTAATTAAATTAGTCCTTGTATGTTGATATTATTTTTTATAAACTATTTATTTTATAGGTTGTCATTTTGTTTGTTTTCTTAAATATATGTTTTTTGAATCTCCATCTGAGCTTATTATTGTTTCCTTGCCTCTTTAAATAATGTTTCTACTGTAAAATTATATATTTAAAATATTTACAGTTAATTATATCTGTTATTTACATCTACAGTTAAAATTTTAAATAAATCAAAAGAGTAGAGACACTTTTTCTTCTCTACTGAGTAAACATTGAGTGTGGTAAATATATGAACCACTACTAAAACAAGTAAACAATGTGGTTGAAGAGGATGGTACTAGCAGCACTACTACTGGACCATCTACTACTAGAAGAAGAAAACAATGTGGGTAACAGCATTTCTAACAGACTCAGTAAAATTTCAAGCGGAAAATATGTGTAAACTATCGCTAGAAGAAGTAAATAATGTGGTTGAAGAGGTAATATGGTTGAATAGTAGCACCATTACTACCGGACCGAGTAATATTTCAAATGGAAAATATGTGAACTACTGCTACTGTGCTGCTAGTAGTATTCTTATTTTTCTAAATATATATACATATTTTGAAAGAGAAATGACTGAATCAACCAGGACTGTACCTTGCAAGAAATTACTTAGTCTTAAAATAAAACTTAAATATTCATTGTCATAAATTACAATTCTATGAAGAAATATTAAGACTTGGAAACATTTTTGTAAAATTTGTTGAGAACTTTAGCCTCTGTTACAGCAACTTTCTCTGAGAGTACAGTAATACCCCATACTTACACGATAGGTGGGACCGAGGGAAAACCGTGTAAGTCGAATTCGCATAAGTCGGGGTATAATTTTACATACAGTAACATAGGAATCATGTTTAATTGGGACCAAAGACTAAATAAACTAATAATTTAGACGAAAAATGTGTATGTATTAAAATCCTAAATACATAATACAACAAAAAATTATATTATATACATAAATATTGCAAAGAAGTAAGTAAAAACAAGTGATTTTGAC
The DNA here is from genome assembly GCA_036971475.1 of Prosapia bicincta. Classification (NCBI taxonomy): domain Eukaryota; kingdom Metazoa; phylum Arthropoda; class Insecta; order Hemiptera; family Cercopidae; genus Prosapia; species Prosapia bicincta. The sequence continues at coordinate 17,180,361 of JBAIZL010000004.1, forward strand.
ATAGAAGGCTTCATAAAATCTAGTAAATTAATTTGAAGATTTTTTCTGCTCACGCAGAATTTTCTTTGTAACTCGCTAATGTTTTTATTTTGTGCCAGAAATACCCTCAACGTTGGAGTTTATGTTTTCCAAAATTTGTAAGCATTGCTCAACTAAACTAAGGCCTTTTGTAAGTAAAAACAAGTGATTTTGACATAGAAGGCTTCATAAAATCTAGTAAATTCATTTGAAGATTTTTTCTGCTCACGCAGAATTTTCTTTGTAACTCGCTAATGTTTTTATTTTGTGCCAGAAATACCCTCATCGTTGGAGTTTATGTTTTCCAAAATTTGTAAGCATTGCTCAACTAAACTAAGGCCTTTTGTCATGTTTCTAACCGTCATTTCATCTTCTACGTCAACTTGGACTAAAGAATTTCCGTTTTTAAAGTCTTGCCCACGCATTTCTATGAGCTCAAAACCGCGTAACTTGGGAAGAGGGGTAGCGTAAGTTTTCTAATGAGAGTTTGAAATTAATATAAAATTTATTACAAAACTGATGAATTAAAAAAATGTTTTAGTCTATAAAAAAAATAAAAAAAGCAATCACTCAAGGGGGGGGGGAATTAACCCCTTGTGTTGTCTCTGGGTAATAGGATCAATTGGTGTATGTTACTTATGAAATCTAATTCCCTAGTTCTGTCGCAATTATCGAGGTACTTAATGTGCACCTCAATATAGGACTGTATGTAGAAATCTTTGCTTTCATTTCCAGCATATATGCTCTGCAGACATGATATCCTGCTTGTTAGACACTGGCCCATAGAAGGTGTCCTTTCTTACTATATTGTATAGGTAGTTATGGCCAGTCACTAGTTGGAAACGCACAAAGTTAGTTGCCTGCACATGATGCCCCTTGCATGATTCCAACTAACGCCCATTGCCAAAACAGCCCATGTTAAATAGATAGTTGTTAATTTTGGATAAATTGAAAACAGAATTTATGATTATGTTGTGTTACAATAAAATGGTAAATAGGATTTAGTCCTATAGCTTACTTCAAAATTTATTAGGAAAGTTTTGCTAAGGGGTTTAGATAGAATTTATAACCATTGATTTCTTAATGAAAAACAAATTAACTCAGTATGGAATAAATAAATAAAACAAATTAGTTGATGTCATCTCAACTTTTATGGGTAAATTTAATATAGTTGTATTATATATCACTAGTACATTACAAGAGTTATTTATTTATGTATGAACTTTAACACTAGTTTGTTAGAAAAATCTAAAGAATCTTAGACTTTTAACCTGTACATAATTTACAAATTGGGACAATACCCAAACAATCATAGGCAGATATAAGTTTGTAAGAAAACAATTTATAATTGCAATACACATTTTTTAGTAAAAATCTTAAATTAAAATATATTAATAATAAAGCATATGATTTTAATGGATCATTACAAAAAAATTATGTTTTCCTAATGTAAAAAGGTGTAGTGTTGAATATTTTTTTTTATTAAACAAATCAAACATTAAACAAACTGATATCTTAATTTACAACTTACAATAAAATAAAAACAGTATATTCCTGTTAAAAATGTACAAATAAACAAAGTTAATCAAGACTTATAAGTCACTTGTATATACATCAGGATGAGATTTTAAAAGACAACAAAGTTTGTGTAAATTAAGTGTACAAATAAAAAAATATTTACATTATAAACAAAGTTCAGTTAAATATTATTTACAAAATATTTACAATTAAAAGCTATATACAGATAAAGTTCAGTTACACTCTGGTTACTGGAATGGGACGAGACTTTCTCGGAGCAGTAAACAGTCTACTCCAGGATCGGCAAGTCTTACCCGACCACACCCACATACCTGAACTTATACCAACAACCAACGAGAGAAACACTCTGAGTAGAACGATTTCAACTCCAGCAGAATGGTAGTTTGGTCCCGGTGTACAGCCAGGAGATGCATGGCAGTCTAAGGCAGATAACAATGCAAGAGTACGCCATCGAGGTCGATGCCAAGCCTCATACAAATGGCAAGCAAGTCCAGCCAATGCAGGGAGGACATAAAGAGCAGTAAATATAGCTAGGCGAGTCATAAGACGTTCTAACTTAGCTGTACTTCCCCCAGCTAGACGTACTTCCCGTCTGACACGAACCAAAGCTGCTGCTCCTAAACCAGCGACAACACAACCTGCTCCAAGCATTACTCCATGAGGAGCAACTAGAAAGCCTATTGACGAGGTTTCTGTAACTTGACATAGGCCAGTCAGTTCATCGGCAGATACTCGGTGTAAGGCAAGAGCTAATACTGCAAGAACTGCCGGTCCTGCCCAGGCAGCAAGATGGAAATATGATGCAAGACCATAGACGGCTTCACTGCTCCATTTCTTAGCAGCAGAAAGAAACCAGGCTGTCGCTAAAACTACCCACCAAACACTTGCTGATAAACTGCAGTAATAAAGAATTAAGAATAAAACTGTACAAGAAGCACTTTCCAATCCATCATTGGCAACGTATTCATCATAGCCTTCTGTAGCTTTAACACAAGTAAACGTTTCTGAGCCCAATGCACCTCTAACAATATAAGCTAAACTCATAGCATTATAGCACAGTGCAAGGAATACAACGGGTCGTTCAGGGTATCGAAACCTTGAAGGTTCTACCCAAAATGTGAGAAGTGTAAAAAGTGTAGAGAGAAAACATATCCATGCCCAACCAGTCATCCAACGCTCAGCAAACTGTTTGTCTTCTGTTCTGTAATAAGCATCTCTATTACATCTTGGTCTACATGTGAGGATTGCGGGATCTCGAGCACGGGTAAAATCTGGTGGACACTGCAGAGTGCCGGTACTACTAGGCCGTGATTGTTCTAACCATGTGCCGCCCCGCACTCTTTCTTCACTTGCATTGGGGAACTGCATACACAGACCATTGTGTTCAGGGACTGGAAATCTTGAGCAATTGAATAGGGGAGGCCATGGAAAGTTGAATGTTTCCATTACAGGATGGCAGTCTGCTTCAACTTCTTCACATAATCCTCGGCATGATGGAATGGCACCAATCACATGTTCAGAGCACAGGGGAGCAAATACTGAACACAGGAAGAACCGCAGATGTCGAGAACAGTTGTAATGAACCAATGGCATGAAAGCCTGGAGCTAGAACAAAAAAAAATCTTTATTTAGTATAATTTATATATATATATATATATATATATATATGTGTGTGTGTGTGTGTGTGTGTGTGTTAAATACAATTACACCATAGTAGAAAGTATTCTTGAAGATTATATAAATTAGGCTTAAAAAAAACTAAAATATTTGTTAAAGTCTTGAATTTTGTAGTCCGTTACGTTTGCTTATCTTACTCAGTGAAGACACTGAAGAAGATCGCCACATAGCGATCAAAAACGATCTGTCTCAGTAAGTTTTCACAAATTTACAAAATTTAAAGTTCGGGTAGTCATAAACTGATATAAAGTATTTGTTAAAATTCATTTTAGAACTTTCAATATAAAATGATATTGCTTAATGTATTAAACAAATGTTTAAGATTTTTGCATAAAATTGCAAAACCCATATTAACACCTATGTAAATTAAATTTTGTTACATAGGTAGGGGAAATAACTTCTATTAAATGATAGAACTTTGTGGATTTTATTTGTGATGATGTTGGCAAAAATTTAATCTCAGTTTTATATTACCTTAAAATATAGCCTAGTACAATTAAAAATATTTGGTCTTAATTTCTCATAAATTTACTTGAATTTTAAATTTCGGCAATTAATGGATTAATTTAAGTATTAACTTAATTACATTAATTTTAAAAACTTATAATTTTGTCGGTTTAATATCAAAACTTGAGATCTAAATATTTACAAATACAGTATAATTACGTACAACCCAACCACAATGTTAAATTGATTAAATTACTTTATTTTCAAATTTCACTCAGAACAATTTCATCTTTTATTAAAACCCTCTCTTATTGGTACAACTATTTAATAAGAACCCTTACACACACATGCTTTTATATCACGTGGTAATAGGCCGTGTTAAAATTTGTATTCTAAAATACCAGATTAAAGTAAATCATGCCAGCAAGTAGGGTTAAAGGGGGAAAGTCCGGGTGGCGCCGTGCCGGCTGTTTGGGGTCGCTGAAGGGTTTTTATAACTATGGGAAATTTCTTTAAAGGATATTTGTAGGAACTAATAAAAAATTAGCAAATATGTATATGCACTAGAGCAGGTATGGAAAAAGTTCCGAATTTTTTATTTCTCCGGGCTAAACTATTTTTTGAGAAACTGAAAGAATGTTTTATGTAAAAATTTGGACTGAGCCGTTTTTTTTTTAAACTTATTTAATTTGATAACAATTATTTTTTGTCAGTCTATTGCGCCCAGTGATTAAGCTCGCATCAGAATCCAACGAGAGAAAAACTAATCCATTGCGAGATATTTGTTTCATTCGAAGCAGTGAAATAGGCCTAAGTTACAAAATTCGAAAAAAATTCTATTTTCCCCTTGTTCTTTTAATAGTTATTTTCGACACAAGTGCATAAAGAGTTCTGCGCAGGGATCCTGCAAGCTGCAGGACACTTTAGGAACTTGTATCGAACGATGTTGTTCACTACTATGAGCGCAGAAGCTATTTCTAAAATACGAGGTGCGAGCAGAATACGGCTTTTACGCACAGAGTTATGAAAACTTGGCCTATTTTTCAATTCCATCTATTACTTCATACTCTCCTTATATATAGGCTTATGTATAGAGTGTTCAAATTTTCAATCTGTAACAAAATACTTTTTATTCATCCACTCAAGTTTAAATATTAATGCATTAATTATATTTAAAACGAATAACGTTTTTAGTTTTATATGGGAGAAAAACGTTCCACAAAAGAGGCAAGGTATGCAAGTATAGTTATATCGTTCCAATTGTCTTAAAATAAATGACAACATATGATTTCATAAAACAGCTGATTTGATGATACATTTTATGTGGCAGAACAGCTGTTTAAACACATAGGTTATGTTACTTTATTTATATTAATTGTAATTATTTAATACAATGTTTCTTTGTCGACCCAAGTAGGAATTGACTAAACATTTTTTGTTTATATCATCGGTACTTGTTCATAAGTACGTTCTGTTATAAAAGTTACAAATACTCCAATTAATTTTTTTTTGTACTGAAGTTTTCCAAATAAATATAAATTTTTTTAAAACTAGGTTTGCAACTAATTATTTAATAAAATGTTTGCAGTTGGATAGACTTTTTAATAATGGCAAACTTATATCAATTAATTACTTTATCCTTACAAGGACGTCGACTAAAGTTAAGAAATCTTGCCCGACTAAATGCTAAAGCCTAAGGTTTGTCTGAATTATTTATTTGTATGCTTGGTAGATGAAGACTTGTGTGCATATGAGTTGTTTGATAATGTTTGTCCATATGCCATAGTTATAACATTTCTGTTGTCTAGAATGTGAAAACTCCAGCGTATTGTAGAAGTGATCGTAATCTCATCGTTCATTCGTAGGCTGTAAAAGTTAACTTGCAAGATACTGTTACAGCTATACAAGCAGCAGCTACAAGTAAATCATCGCCGGGTGGGTGTAGAACAAGCTGAATGACAACCGATGGCCGGAGGGCGCCTCGCACATGTAAGGTCCTTCTCTCCCGGGGTGTATCTTTGTCGGCGACATCAGGTAGAACCCTCACGGTTGGCTAATTTTCAAGACACCGATACATGACCCTAATTACAAGATGAGCACCCCACTACAAAAAGCCCTAAACTATGATTAGGGTAGAGCCTTTCAGAGCTCTGAAAAGGGATATTGTTTGCCCCTCCCTTCTTCCAACGGTAGAAACATTCCTCCTGCAGGCTTCTTCATTCTAAGCATTTACGTGATGTTATTTGTACTCTTGTTGAAATTAATTAATACTCTCAAATACTGCCGGTGTTTCAAGATTTTTATTCAATTCCTTTCATTAGTTTACACTCTCCTTACATATATCTAGTTCAAATTTTCATTCGTTAGTCAAATACATTTTATTGATCCACTAAAGTTCAAATATTTTTTTTTAAAACTTGTAGTGGATGGCACTTGATGTTAACAGTTTTTCAAATATTAATTAAATTTTAAACGAATTAATTTTTTAATTTTATATGTGAGAAAAACGTTTCACAAAAGGAAAAACATGTGCAATATAGTTACAATGTATTTCATAACGTTTGGCTTAAAATAAATGATCATATGATTTCATAAAACATCTGATTTGATGTTATAGGTTATGTGGTAGAACAGCTGTTTTAACGCATAGGTTATGTTACTAAATTTATATTAATTGTAATTATTTAATAAATAGTAACAAAAAAATAAAAGTTTTCCTTGTTAACCTAAAGTAGGAATTAAGATTGATTTTTTTTTTGTTTATACTACTTATTTATTACCATAAGATTTTGATGGTGTGTTAATTAATTGTTTTGTATTAGTAATTCTGGGCCTTAATCACCGCCCACCATTACTAACGGTTCGGCCCACTCGGACAGTTACAATTTACACTAGATACAATTGCATTATTTCAGGTCAAGTGGATATTTAATCCTTACATTTGCGTAATAGTGGATGACATAACGCCAATATTGTTCATTGTACGTTACAATGTCCATTACATTATTGTTGTGGTAGCTAAACCGCCTTGCCACTCATTGTGTGTAGCGATAACCATTAGGTTAGTTACACCATGTATGCCAGTCTAGGATGAATCCAGGGCTAAAATATTTCTAATAGCAGTAATTGTGTTAGGGAAGAGAAGGAAATGAGAAAATTTTTTTAATGGATTTAAATTTAACAATAGGTAGAGTTACGTCCAAATGTAAACTTTAGGAAAGTTTGGGCCTTAATTCAGTTTGTGTGTGTGTGCGCATACACTTTAATGAATTTAAACAAGAATCTTACTGGGTATAATTGCGAGTCAACTTTTGAGAGCTTATTAATTACAGTGCTCTCACTTTCCCTTAAGAGTATTCTAATGCTCCATAAATGACATCACAGTATTATTAGTCTGATAAGCTCTCGAAGTCGAAAGGGAAATATACCAAGTATGGTTCTTTTATATATATATATATATATATATATATATATTCTTGATATTTTACGTTATCCATTGTTTTTCCGTTGCACTGACTTTATGAAGTTAATATATTACTATTGTAAGTAATTTTATCCACCATTAAGGTAAAATCATTGCACATAATGGTGGATAAAATTACTTACAATAGTAATATATTAACTTCATATATATATATATATATATATATATATATATATATATATATATTGGCCTATCGCATAACCTTTTTCTAGATGGAGATCCAGGCCGGACATAACTTCAAATTATCTCTACTATCCGGAAAAAAATGAAAACTTTAAGATTATCAGAATTCAAAAACCTTTAGTAAATCATTCCTTTCAACACAATTGGAAATTTAAACTATAAACTTACAATAAATTCGTTTCAGAATACTGTTTTTATTGTCGTTTTTTAATATCATTTCATCATAAAAAGGAACCAAAAGCCTTCTACAGTTGGAAGTCGGGGGCACTTTGTTGCCAAAACAGGTGATCTCTATCTGGCGGTGGTAATTATAAGAAAGCCCGGTGAGCGAGAATATGCGATATAATTGAATGTGAGTAGCTTTATGGACTGGCATTTCAGAAAGTTGCTCCGGCCGCAAAAAGTTGAAGAATTCAGCGGTGGTAGGCCTCGTCTCGGCTCGTTACTACAAAAGCGACTCGCAGCTGTCTGTCATACCGCCGCACCGCGCCACTGTCACTATAAAAACCTACTCGGACGACATAACCTCAAAAAACTCGTCTTCCTTCGAGTCTGTTAATAAAGTATAATAGCGATGAAAGAAATTTGAGCGCTTTTTGAGTGTTTCTCTTTTTAAAGACAAAGGTTAAGAAAAAATTAAAATTTTCGGCTAATTTTTTTCATCAAATTGTTAAAATATATCTGCTTTGAAGACGCAAAAAGACGCCGCAACTAGGAATGTGTTTTTGCAGTTTCGTCGCAGAGCATTGATAACATTCCCAAATAAGGAATGTGGGCCTCTTTTTGAGAACACATTTCTGGGCCTTTCGGGCTGCAGCCGCTCAGATAATGAGAGTAATTAAATGTAAAGCTTCTTCATCGCTAATAATAATACAAATTCTTTATTGCTTAAGGTATGTTGCCAAATCGTCTACTTCAACCCAGAAATAACGTTTCGAGTTTAACTCTGCATATTTACATCTGACTGTATATTCCTGAAGTTATAACATTTTTTAAAGATAGGAAGTTTATATTACTCCAAAACAAACAGTAAAATATGAGTCAATTTTTTAATGATGTTATTTTACAACATGAGGTGCAAAATCTTAACTCTAACCACCGAAGAAACATAGAACCTGATACAAAATAAAGACTAAATAATCTGTTTTGAATTAGAAACTTTCAAAAATAATGTTAGAAATTATTACAGATTTATATATAGACTACGTATTACACTTTGCAAGGCTCAGCCGAACTTAACCGCAGTTTTATCGAAACAAAAGTTTGATTTTTTTCAATAAGCGAAGACTTAAAAACTAACGCTGTTCTAGGTACGCGTTTTATGATTCGCATTTACAGAAAATTTTGTATTTCTTAACGCTAATGACGCCTAAAATAGACTATCTGACAGTCAACTATCCGACAGTCCGTGTAACATAGCTGTATGTTTTCCTCCTTACTTTTATTGTTTTTATTACATACTAATATATGTACTGTTTATTGCTACAAGATTCTCTTTATGTACGCACTCGCGTCATACAGCCAATAGTTGGATAACTAATCAAGAGAGTGCTGCCTTTCCATTCCAGTGTTGCCACATTAGGCATCAATCTCCCTCTCGTCCGGGTGGCTAGTGTCAGGCCATAGACGAGGGGCTTGATGCCACGACCCGTAATACCAGTACGCAAGAGTCTTACGATCTCACTATAAGGCCTCGGTAACCGACCTGCCTCTCGTCCAGGTGGCTAGTGTCAGGCCATAGACGAGGGGCTTGATGCCACGACCCGTAATACCAGTACGCAAGAGTCTTATGATCTCACTATAAGGCCTGGGTAACCGACCTGCCTCTGGGACGAGACGAACTCCAACCGGACACTTCGGTTCGGCAGCTTTACAGAACTACAAGCGACCAGTAGAACCTCCCGAACGGCCAGGTTTCCACACCTGCAATACCCCGTCTGATTAATTCGGTCCAGGTTATGCAATCGGACCTTTATCCACTCAGGGCCGGACCTTCAGACTTTGAGCATAAACCCTATGCGGGCCTTAAAACGTAACTTTCATATGACCTAAGCGTAAAATGTAAGTTTTCAGCTTGTTATTTTCAAACATTTCCCCAGACAAAAGACAATGGGTCCGGGTATATATTATCGCCCTACGGCTATATGTGTCACTGCTTTAAAACCTTAAATAAAACTGAAATATTAACTCTTTATTTTTCTTGTCAATATTTTCAGTAACTTTTTCAGAACTTTCAGAGTGTGTAGACGTCATGGAAGAAACGAAATTTGTATAATTTTGCCTTTAGTTCGGTTTAGGTGTCCACGACATAAGACTGACTTAAGCGATTAAGTCTGGCTGTCTTAAAACAGCCAAACATTACTAATATAGCCTACCTACCTTTATATTAAAATGAATTAATTTTAGTTTTATATGGGAGAAAACCTTTTCACAAAAGGAGCAAGAAATGCAGTATAGTTATTTCGTTCCGTTTGGCTTAGAATAAGTGATCATATGATTTCATAAAACAGCTGATTCTATGTTATAGGTTATGTGGTAGAACAGCTGTTTTAACGCATAGGTTATGTTACTTTATATTGATTGTAATTATTTAATAAAAAGTAACCAAAAAATTTTCTTTTGTTGACCTAAGTAGGAATGGGTTTTTAAAAATGTTTGTTTATATTACATGTTACACGATTATGAGCATCTCTGCCTCAACATACAGATAGAGAAATCCGCAACCTAACAGTGCCTGCAACACCTAAACAGTGAATGGCGCCGTGGCTTGGAACCGAAGCCCGCGGCGAAGAACTCCACTGACACAGGAATGCTTAGGTCTAATGGCAGGCCGGGCTGTTCCTAATCCGTAATTAAATAACGCCTAGCCTAGCCCGGTCTGACCTTGGAGTCCCTTGCGCCAGCGGCCAGAACCTAAACCGTATCTAATTAAGTATAATTAATAGTTATGGCGTTTAAATGCACTGCCTCCTCCACACCACGGCAAGACGTGAGCAATTTCGTGTTCCGTGACTCGTTATTTATTACGTTCTTCGTTATTCAGCGCTTTATTGTTGACCCTTTTAGTGGGTTTTAGTGTTTTCTTAAATTCTTTTTGGAAGGTGGGCTCAATTCTCCCGATCTGTTTGTCTGCACTCGCATCAACATCGTACATTTTTATCACTGTTAACTTTGACCAGTTCATATTTTAGTAGTTTATTTTGAACTATCCTCGCGATCTAGAATATGAACAAATTGGGAAATTATTTTGAAGAAACGAGTAAGATAACGTGAAAGAGAAGTAAACGGATATATGTAATTAATTATGTCACTGTTAATCCCTACTATTAGTTCACACTCTGCCTATATAAATATGTATAGGCTATCATCTTTTACAGATTTCCAGTCGTTAATTAAATAATTTTTATTCATTCACTCGAGTTCAAATACATTCTTTTAAAATTATAATGGATGGCACTTGATGTTAATACTGTTTTTTTCAAATATTAATTAATTCATTTATTTTAGTTTAATATGGGAAAAAAACTTTTCACAAAAATGACAAGGTATGCAATATAGTTATTTCGTCCCATTCGGCTTAAAATAAGTGATAACATATGATTTCATATTGTTTTAACACATAGGTTATGTTACTTTGTTTATATTAATTGTAATTATTTAATAACAAGTAACTAAAATAAAATTTGTCTTTGTTACCCCAAGTAGAAATTTACTTTAAACATTTTGTGTTTATATTACTTGATTTTTACATTTGTTCGTGTTAGAATCAGAAAAAAAACATTTGTTTAAATTTTAAATGTTCTCTGAGATTTCCATTTAATCTGTTGTTATGCGAGGAGCTGAACGTTCAAGCATCAAAAACCTTCTTATAACACGTTTAAGTATTAATTTTGGTTGTATAAATTGTATCCTGGGAAGTATATACACCAGTTCGAATTATAGGGGAAACAATGAAGCAAGCCTACAGGATACTTTAGGAGTTACGGCCCCGAGGGGTAACAAGGAGCATTGGTTGGGTTTCAGTGAGTTCTTTTGAAGCTGCCCAACGTAACTATTTCTGCGTCTAATGTTTGAATCTAGTTGTTTTGACCTTTAAAAGTTTAGTAGAATTTTATTCATCTTTAATGTTATTAAAAAAGGAATTTTTAGGATCACGCTTGACGAAACCCAAAATATCCGTTACGTCTTAACGTAAAGCGTGAAAATATCAGAAAGAATTTTAAAAACTCGGATAGAAAAGTAGAAGAGCAAATTGATTTGTAATTTTTGCAATGTATTAGGGTAACTGTGTTGTGTAGCAACCAGCGAGACTGGGCGACGTAGGAGAGGGGGGGGGGGTTTGTCTGCGACGACACAACCTGTTTCTGCCGCCCGTCACTTTTGATTCTATTCTTCCGCCGTCGCCATCCGTCACTGTCATCTCTTTCTTACGTGTCTGGTTTGCCTGATCGAGAGCACACAATACCAGAGCCGCGTCGCATCGGTAGCTCTTCCCAACAATTGCGAAGAAAACATAGCGGAGCATTCATAGGTAAGATACCGGCGTAGCCCACCCGACCTGTTTACTTCGTATTATAGATGCGCGTGGTCAGTTCTTGTAATCCTTGGTTAGTTTGTTTGAACAAGCATAGGTGACCTCCCATTGGAAACAATAAAAATGGTGACTTCCAATTAGAAACAATACAAAGGTGACCTCCAATTGGAAACAATGCAAAGGTGACCTCCCATTGGAAACAATACAAAGGTGACCTCCCATCGGAAACAATACAGAGGTGACCTTCCATTGGAAAATATAAAAAGGTGACCTCCCATCGGAAACAATACAGAGGTGACCTCCCATTGGAAACAATACCAAGATGACCTTGCAACGGAAACAATACAAAGGTGACCTCCTATTGGAAACAATAAAAATGGTGACTTCCAATTAGAAACAATACAAAGGTGACCTCCCATTGGAAACAATAAAAATGGTGACTTCCAATTAGAAACAATACAAAGGTGACCTCCAATTGGAAACGATGCAAAGGTGACCTCCCATTGGAAACAATACAAAGGTGACCTCCCATCGGAAACAATACAGAGGTGACCTCCCATTGGAAACAATACCAAGATGACCTTGCAACGGAAACAATACAAAGGTGACCTCCTATTATAAACAATACAAAGTTGACCTCCCATTGGATACAATACAAAGGTGACACAATGGCAAATTCTTAAACATCTTTCAATATGACACTTTTATTAAAAACGTAAAATTTTCTAAGTAAAGTTAAAAGTCTATCTAATAAAAATCTATTCTATGTTTACTGTTAAAAAAGATCCAAATTAAAGTAGTAGAGCAAAACTTTAGCAACTCGATTATTCAGGGCTGCTCGGATAACCGAGACACTGTATGTATATAACGAAATACGTGTATATTACAGCTTGTATAGACGTTTCCGCTCAACAGCCTCTTTGTCTTCGGCCCCTTAACACCTTCCCACAGCAAGCTGTATAACAATCGCGTGTATACCTTGCATAGGTCTCAGGATGGGCACGGATATTCGATGTTTTTGCCATCGATGGTAAATCGCTAACGGTTTTGTACAGTACGTTTTTTATTTATCGATAATTTTTCCAATATTTATTCTAGGTAATTTCACTTGTACCTTAAAAACTCTTTTCTCCTTTAAAATTTAAACGCAATTAACATATAAGCTTTTAATAACCGAATCAAAGTTATTAAAGATTGCAGACAATTTCAATTTAAACCATTTCAAAACCGGAGTCCTGATGTTTCATTATATTATTCCCTAGTAACAATTCAGTTATACTGTACAGTATATAGTCGGCTACGTGTTTTTTGCTTGAGGTATTTGTTCACGATATTTACAAGTTCTTCTACAGAACGACGACTTTAGGGGTTAATGTAGACTACGAGTATGTCATGTGAGGTATTTGTTTATGATGTTTACAAGTTCTTCTACAGAACGACGACTTTAGGGGTTAATGTAGACTACGAGTATGTCATGTGAGGTATTTGTTTATGATGTTTACAAGTTCTTCTACAGAACGACGACTTTAGGGATTAATGTAGACTACGAGTATGTCATGTGAGGTATTTGTTTATGATGTTTACAAGTTCTTCTACAGAACGACGACTTTAGGGGTTAATGTAGACTACGAGTATGTCATGTGAGGTATTTGTTTATGATGTTTACAAGTTCTCCTACAGAACGACGACTTTAGGGGTTAATGTAGACTACGAGTATGTCATGTGAGGTATTTGTTTATGATGTTTACAAGTTCTTCTACAGAACGACGACTTTAGGGGTTAATGTAGACTACGAGTATGTCATGTGAGGTATTTGTTTATGATGTTTACAAGATCTTCTACAGAACGACGACTTTAGGGGTTAATGTAGACTACGAGTATGTCATGTGAGGTATTTGTTTATGATGTTTACAAGTTCTCCTACAGAACGACGACTTTAGGGGTTAATGTAGGAGTATGTCATGTGAGGTATTTGTTTATGATGTTTACAAGTTCTTCTACAGAACGACGACTTTAGGGGTTAATGTAGACTACGAGTATGTCATGTGAGGTATTTGTTTATGATGTTTACAAGTTCTCCTACAGAACGACGACTTTAGGGGTTAATGTAGACTACGAGTATGTCATGTGAGGTATTTGTTTATGATGTTTACAAGTTCTTCTACAGAACGACGACTTTAGGGGTTAATGTAGACTACGAGTATGTCATGTGAGGTATTTGTTTATGATGTTTACAAGATCTTCTACAGAACGACGACTTTAGGGGTTAATGTAGACTACGAGTATGTCATGTGAGGTATTTGTTTATGATGTTTACAAGTTCTCCTACAGAACGACGACTTTAGGGGTTAATGTAGGAGTATGTCATGTGAGGTATTTGTTTATGATGTTTACAAGTTCTTCTACAGAACGACGACTTTAGGGGTTAATGTAGACTACGAGTATGTCATGTGAGGTATTTGTTTATGATGTTTACAAGATCTTCTACAGAACGACGACTTTAGGGGTTAATGTAGACTACGAGTATGTCATGTGAGGTATTTGTATATGATGTTTACAAGTTCTTCTACAGAACGACGACTTTAGGAGTTAATGTAGACTACGAGTATGTCATGTGAGGTATTTGTTTATGATGTTTACAAGTTCTTCTACAGAACGACGACTTTAGGAGTTAATGTTGACTACGAGTATGTCATGTGAGGTATTTGTTTATGATGTTTACAGGTTCTTCTACAGAACGACGACTTTAAGGGTTATGTAGACTACGAGTATGTCATGTGAGGTATTTGTTTATGATGTTTACAAATTCTTCTACAGAACGACGACTCTAGGGGTTAATGTAGACTACGAGTATGTCATGTGAGGTATTTGTTTATGATGTTTACAAGTTCTCCTACAGAACGACGACTTTAGGGGTTAATGTAGACTACGAGTATGTCATGTGAGGTATTTGTTTATGATGTTTACAAGTTCTTCTACAGAACGACGACTTTAGGGGTTAATGTAGACTACGTTATGTCATGTGAGGTATTTGTTTATGATGTTTACAAGTTCTCCTACAGAACGACGACTTTAGGGGTTTATGTAGACTACGAGTATGTCATGTGAGGTATTTGTTTATGATGTTTACAGGTTCTTCTACAGAACGACGACTTTAAGGGTTATGTAGACTACGAGTATGTCATGTGAGGTATTTGTTTATGATGTTTACAAATTCTTCTACAGAACGACGACTCTAGGGGTTAATGTAGACTACGAGTATGTCATGTGAGGTATTTGTTTATGATGTTTACAAGTTCTCCTACAGAACGACGACTTTAGGGGTTAATGTAGACTACGAGTATGTCATGTGAGGTATTTGTTTATGATGTTTACAAGTTCTTCTACAGAACGACGACTTTAGGGGTTAATGTAGACTACGAGTATGTCATGTGAGGTATTTGTTTATGATGTTTACAAGTTCTTCTACAGAACGACGACTTTAGGAGTTAATGTAGGAGTATGTCATGACTACTAGACTCCACCCTTGAGTTTTATTTACGCATCTTCCACTTTCTTAGAATATGCCACCTTTTTGTGTTAAGAAAATACAAAGCTCTACTGAACTCTATTGTAAAATACAAGTTTTGAGCAAATCTAAACAAAGTACTAGATTATTATTTCATTATTTATAAAGAAAAAATATTATCTAATAAAACATAGATGTTTCCAGTGGAAAACATCAAGGTTTTGAATCATCCATGTTTTCTGTGCGACGTTCATCCCTAGTACAAACCTCAAGCCAATAACTTTCTCTTTCCTACTTGGCAAGTGCCAAACCTTTAAAACTAACCTGGCCTGGGGTGAAAGGAATAGACTGTTACTGTTCGATGGAAGTAAGGTGTGAACTTATCTAAAGGGGCGTGACAGTATGATTTTTCGTAGAGTGGATCAAAGGGAAAGAAAATGGATATCATTCAAAATGTTTTGTTTGCACGAACCATCATACTGCATTACTACAGAATATATTCCATACAGTAAAGCTATAGGTAAAATTGTATAAGCTAGCACTTGATGAGAGGACGAGGGGAGGGTGGAGGTGCATGGAGGTAATGTTCAAAAACATCACCCCTTAGACTTCCGCTGACTCATAATGTTGACTCATTATTTTGTTACTTATTAATACTTTTTAATATATAGTAGAAATAGCAACAAATGTAAATAGGGCGTTTAAGGGAGCGTGGTAATAGAATTGTCTAGGGGTAGGCAGCGATTTATGACCCCGATGAGGGATGACTGCAGTGTCTGATGTTTTCTAGACGACTAATACAGTTTTCTATGTTACAGTCAAGTGTCAGCTTATAAAATTTGACCTGTATGGATACATACAAGTTTAATAGTCGGGGCCATTTAACCGGTGCGCTTGGCCTTGAGAGATCGCAATAGGCGAGACGGGAGGTGGAGGGCTGCGTTGAAGCAGTAAATACAGTAAATACTTTTCTACAAATATGACAGGACTGAGAAAACACTAACTTGCATGAGACGGCAGATACTCGTATAATATAAATTCAAAGATAAATTAGTGTCGGTATGAAATAACAATATTAAAATATATCTAGACATATCGGATGCAGAAGCGGTTGATGTGGAGAACATTCTGAAAATTTAACATGTTTTCAGAAGTGATAATACACGAGAAAGCGGGATTGAGCAAGTGTGCTGTTAGCTGGACGTACTATGTATGCCTATATTTTGTATATAAGAGAATTATTGTAACGCCGTGTGGGTGCACATCTACGTTCACCAGTAACTGAATCATTTCCACAGGAGATACACAAGGGCTTAGCAATATTAATATTTTCAAATAAATAATATTTGAGCGACGGCGCTACAGACAAAGTAAGGTGTTAGACACAGTCGAGCAGCAACGGAACCTATTATACAGCCTGCACACAACGGTTCAAGACAAGATCAAAGGTACCGCAGCCCCGTCTAATTTATGACGGTTTGGCAGCAAGTTGTAAACAAGGAAAAGACTTTCTCTTTGCCAAAGTGTTCTATCAAGCCTCGACATAAAGTTTGTACCTTCTCCAGGGCAATTCTTCCGGAATTTATACACAACGTCCGTAAGTATGTTGTAAAGGCTTTAACTTGTGTCTTTCTTCCAACGACAGCTTTCGTTATTTTTCCCTTGTTCTTGAGGGGTTTCTATGACCCATAACTTCAAAAATACCCCTCATTTTAAAACATTTTACATCGGCTAAGTGGTTTTGGCTAATAGCTTAACGGTCCCACCCAAGTTCTATTCCCGCTTGCTTATTTTAGCCTGCTTTTTTTGGCCCCTCAAGTTCGACTCAACCTGTAGTGCTGACTACATTGCCTTACTAAACTACTGTAACTGGCGCATTGGCCAACTCTACTTTTCTGCAAAATGTTTTTTCTAAATTCCCATTTCACTTTATATTTTTTGAAACATTTTTTTCATGGATAATATAACAATATGCAGTGTAAATGTAGTGAAAAATAAGAATAAATTATCAAACACACGGTTTTGAGATTCAAATGAATACAAACAATTAAAAATTAAAGTTGCTTGTTGTAATAATCATGAATTCACTGATAAAACTTTAAGTACAAACCTCTGTAACTATGTGAATACTTTATAACTTACTTGCTGAGTATAGAGTGTAGGCTTCGTAAATGAAACGATTGTTTCGAAACGCATCAGCAAGTAAGTTAGTTCTAAAGCATTCACTTAGGCAATAATTACTTTTAATTATTACTTTTTACGAAACTATACTATTTTTTTAAAACAAAATAAAATAATTAGTTTACCTTATATTAATATACTTGTAAAAATTCTACCATAGATATTTGTAGGCCTAATCCTTATTAAAATGTGTAGCGAAAGATTAAATTTATATTAGGAGGGGCCTAATATATATTCGATTCCATTTTATATACTCCATTGTATGTTTATATAAACGGCCCGTTCTTACAAAGCACGAATAGAAGTAGGGGTATACTTCTAGAAACGTTTTATATATTTAAAAGCGCAGGAATTTTATTTATAAAATCATATCTACCAAATAGGGTTAGAATTAATTTTATATTGTACGTATTTGTAGAAACAATTTTTCGGGGTCCTGTAAAGACTTGAGGAATTCTGATCACCCAACGTAGGTATTATGGTAATATGGCTGACGTGGTTTAATAGTTTCGAAGTAGGCCTATACACTTACAAGGCTCATAAAGGAACATAAAGTACAGCTCTCGTAAATGTAACAGACCTGATCCTGTATTACGAAGCACTACGTAAATGGAGTTAGCTATCTGACGAAAATTCGTTTTGGAGAGGGACGCATCTTTAGCCAGGAATGTCGTACTTGGAGTCTTTTCACAAAGGTCACGTGTGACGAGGCTAAACGCACCAGTCGCGAGTAATTACAGTAACCCCTCCTTATCCGCGGGTTCGGCATCCGCGGGATTCGGTTATCCGCGAATTGAGCTGATACAAATTTTCAGTATGTAATTCTTAGGAGCGTAGTTATAAAGCAATTCGTGGTACCCATCCCCCTACCACCCCTACCCGCCAGCTTCTTTCCCATTCCACTCACTACCTTCGTCTGCTTTGCTTTTGTAGTCTGCGCGCGCATATTCCCGCCATCCGCCACACAACACGTCAGTCAGTTAGTATCACTCGCCAGAGACGTGTATGCGTTCAGCTCTTTGTGACAGTGTTCGAGTGTAAAAAGTAAAAGTGTGTTCGATGTGTCGTTGAGTATTCGAGTGTGAGTTTTGTTCTGTTTTCTTCGGTTGAGTGAATTAACATGTCTAAGATTGAGAAAAGAAAACGTGTTGTGTTGTCCTTAGTTGAAAAAATAAAAATTCTT
Source organism: Prosapia bicincta (assembly GCA_036971475.1). Classification (NCBI taxonomy): domain Eukaryota; kingdom Metazoa; phylum Arthropoda; class Insecta; order Hemiptera; family Cercopidae; genus Prosapia; species Prosapia bicincta. Next base: position 17,199,115 of record JBAIZL010000004.1, read on the forward strand.
GATGCACTGAAAGTTGACAAAGTTGCTCCAGTCGCAAAAAAATATGGATTGAATGAGTCCAGTGTTCGGGAAATTCGAAAAAACGAAAAGAAAATTAGAGACAGTGTGACAGAAGGTGGACTTCTCTGTGCAAAAACTGCTTCTGTTTCTCGAGACGTGAGAATTGAAAAAACTGAAAAGGCGTTGAGCATATGGATAGAGGATCAAACGAGGAAGAAAGTTCCTTTAAGCTCGCATATTATCAGAGAAAAGGCCAAGCATCTTCACAAGCATTTTGCTGAGTCATTGATGGAGAGCAGTGAATCTTCAGATCCGGTACAGTTTTTAGCCAGTAAGGGGTGGTTTGAAAGATTTAAGCATCGTTTTAGCCTTCATAATGTGAAACTCGTAGGCGAGGCAGCCTCTGCAGACCACACAGCTGCTGCAGAATTTCTTCCAAAGCTTCAAAATGTCTTGGAAGAGGAAGGTTACTGTCCTGAACAGGTGTTCAACGCTGATGAAACAGGCCTTTTTTGGAAAAGGATGCCTTCAAGAACATTTTTATCAAAATCTGAAAAAACAGCACCTGGCTTCAAGGCCGCCAAAGATCGACTAACCCTATTGTTTTGTGTCAATGCTAGTGGGTTTATGATTAAAAGCCTGCTTGTTTATAAGTCTCAAAACCCAAGGGCCCTGAAAGGTAAAGATAAAGATCACCTGCCTGTATTTTGGAGGTCTAACAAAAAAGCTTGGGTTACTGGGGAATTGTTTCGTGATTGGTTCACCAACTGTTTTATTCCTGAGGTGAAAGCTTATCTTGAGTCCAAAAACCTGCCTTTTAAAGTCTTACTGTTGGTTGACAATGCCCCTGGGCATCCTCAAATTGACCATTCAAACGTTAAACTCATGTTTCTTCCCGCCAACACCACATCAATCCTACAGCCTTTAGATCAAGGAGTAATCGCTGCTTTCAAGGCTTATTATGTGCGCAGAACATTTGAGCGTCTTTTGAAAGGAATGGATGATGCCCCTGATTCTACCGTTTCATTGATGTGGAAAACCTACAACATCGCAGATTGTTTGATTAACATAAAGGAATCCATCAATGAAGTGAAGCCATCAACTATTAACGCATGTTGGAGAAAATTGTGGCCTGAAGTCGTTGGAGATGTAGCAGGAAACATGGATGGAATTGGAGCACAAGTGGTGGATTCAATTTTAGAAATCGCTCACAACGTGGAGGGTGAGGGTTTCTCTCAAATCGACCACCAGGACGTTCAAGATATGATTCAAGGGGACAATCAAGAATTGACAGTGGAAGAGTTGGAGGAATTGATGATACCCCAAAATGAAGAAGCCAAACAGATCGACGATGATGAAGATCCTGATGATCCTAGAACGATGACAAGATTTTCTCCTAAATCCGTCGGTGAAATTCTCCGCATGGCAACACAGCTCTCAGACCACGTGTTGCAGACAGATCCTCTCATGGAAAGGGCTCTTCGTTTTAAAAGAAAACTCCAGAACCTGATGCTACCGTATGAAGAAGTCCAGAAGGAACTTGAAAAGGAGAAGAAACAAGCTCCAATAACGAAGTTTTTCAAGCCAGCCTAAATTCGGCTTACTGTACCGTACACGTTTACAAAGACTTAACTGTACATATGTAACATATGTAATTTTTTGTTTGTGTTTATTAAAAATTCGTAAATATTAGGCCTATTTTGTATAGTTATACATACATAATCTTCTAAAAAATTGATAAATAAATATAGTTCTGTACACTTAAAATACATTTGCCTTTGTAAATTTATTCTGGAAACCTAACCCTCATTTTACCATTCAAATAAGGTCCCGTTATCCGCGGTTTCGCGATCCGCGGCAACCCGCCGGAACCGAACTGCCGCGGATACGGAGGGATTACTGTACTTACGTCGCACAACAGAGTCAATATAAGTCATTTATACCTCTGTAAAATAATTATAGAAAGCAAGCACAAAGACCTCTGTGAAATAGTTATTGTAAACATAGATACCTCTGTGGAATAATTGTAGAAGAGCAAACATAGAGATCTCTGTGGAATAATTGTAGAAGAGCAAACATAAAGACCTCTGTGCAATAATTATAGAAAACAAACACAAAGAGCTGTGTGAAATAATTATTGAAAGCAAACATAGAGACCTCTGTGGAATAGTTATAGAAGTACAAACATAGAGACCTCTGTGGAATAATTATAGAAAGCAAACATAAAGACCTGTCTGGAATAATTGTAGAAGACCGAACATAAAGACCTCTGTGGAATAATTGTAGAAGAGCGAACATAAAGACCTCTGTGGAATAATTGTAGAAGAGCGAACATAAAGACCTGTCTGGAATAATTGTAGAAGAGCGAACATAAAGACTTCTGTGGAATAATTGTAGAAGAGCGAACATAAAGACTTCTGTGGAATAATTGTAGAAGAGCGAACATAAAGACCTGTCTGGAATAATTATAGAAAATCAAACACAAAGAGCTGTGTTAAATAATTAGCCTATTGAAAGCAAACATAGAGATCTCTGTGGAATAATTGTAGAAGAGCAAACATAGAGACCTCTGTGGAATAATTATAGAAGAGCGAACATAAAGACCTCTGTGGAATAATTGTAGAAGAGCGAAGATAAAGACCTGTCTGGAATAATTGTAGAAGAGCGAACATAAAGACCTCTGTGGAATAATTATAGAAAATCAAACACAAAGAGCTGTGTTAAATAATTAGCCTATTGAAAGCAAACATAGAGATCTCTGTGGAATAATTGTAGAAGAGCAAACATAGAGACCTCTGTGGAATAATTATAGAAGACCGAACATAAAGACCTCTGTGGAATAATTATAAAAAATCAAACACAAAGAGCTGTTTGAAATAACTATTGAAAGCAAACATAAAGAGCTCTGTGGAATAATTGTAGAAAGCAAACATCATGAGCAGGCCTTAAAATGTATAGAAGTATATTTAATCCTAGGATCTTCTTTAATAGGCCTACAACAGTCAATCGCATTACAAGTTACTTTTTATTGAATAATAACAATTATTATAAATAAAGTAGCATAACCTATGCGTAAAAACAGCTGTTCTACCACATAACCTACAACACAAAATGAGTTATTTTATGCAATCATATGTTATCACTTATTTTAAGCCAAATGGGACGAAATAACTATATTTCACAACTTGCCCATTTTGGGAAACGTTTTCCTCCCATATAAAACTAAAACTAATTCATTTTAAATTTAATTAATGAATTAATATTTGAAAAAACTATTAAAATAAAGTGGCATCGCCTACAAGTTTTTTTAAAAAATAGGTAATTGTTTACTTTAGCCACGTAAGCGATTTCGGCCGAAATATTTTACCGGCCATGCAGAAACCCATAACGAATGCCAAAAAAATAATAATAGCACTTTCGCGAACGTTCAAAAAATTACGATTTTGGGGGAAATTATTTCATCTCCCTCCCTCCACGGTCACCTAAAACCTTACATAATCAGTGTTTTACATTGAAACTAGCATCATGACTCCAAAGGTATTTATATTTTTTGTATGACCGCGGAAGGCTAATTTTTTTATCAAATTTTAGTTTGGATTACGTTTTTGGGTGCGCAGTAGCAACAGCGCACTGTACTATGTCTAGACATGAATATACGTATTAAGTAATCAGTCAGGATTGATTGGGTTGTAATTTTATACAACATTACTATATAGACTACTTATATTAAAATATACCTATGAAGATTCCAGTCAGGATAGATTTCTAGCAAACAATTACAAAAAAATGTATTTGAACTTGGGTGAGCGAATAAAAAACATTTCATTAAAGATTGAAAATTTATACAGGATGTATATAAGGAGAGTGTGAAATAATAGAAGGAATTGAAAAATAGTAGAGTAGTAAAACATATTGCACGGTTTTATAGAGAGATCTGGAGTATTTAATTACTCTATAGGTAGGGTTATGTTTGTATGGGGTTATTAATGTTAGCTTTAACCACTATTTATAGTTTGCGACATTTATAATAACTTGTTTTTTGTTTGAAATGTAGCCTATTTCTAAGTAAATGTAAATACGAAATAAATCGGGTTTGACCCAGTATTTTTCGATAATGCCTCACTTTAGAGACGTACAAAATTTTTAATTAATAAAATAAAACCTCAAAAATGTATAATACTCAAAAATCTCTTCCCACAAATACTTTTATTCTAACCTGATGCAACATTTCGGTTGCCAAGTAACCATGCTCATTGTTGTGTTGAGTATTGTTTGTAATGCCTCTAGAGGATGGTTACTTGGTAACCGAGATGTACATCAGATTAGAATAAAAATATTTATGGTTACGGTTTTTGTGTACTATTTATTGTTATTAAATAACCTCAGTAAATTTATTAGCCTTATTAAATTTGAATCACAGTAAATTATTCCAAATAATTAGTAAAACATTTTAAGGTTGGTAGGTTTATTATAGGCTACGATTATTAAAAATGTTACCGTGAGAAGCATTTAAAAATGTTTGATAGAATTATGTGTAAAAATAAATGTTCTGAAGAAACTGTCTAAAAATTACTTTTAGATGAATTATTCATTCATGACGTCTGTAATCTGTTTATACGACAGAAAAGTAGCTAGTTTTTCTCCTATTGCGGTGTCACTTTTTATGTCCACAGAACCAGTACGACTAAGCAGAAAGTCAGATCCGATGGTTTTCTCAGTAGGCTATATTCAGTCCTTTATTTTAGACCAGACAAATAGCCTTCGTGTTTTGAGAGACCATAGGTGTTATCGGAAACAAGTTTCGGAAGCGCTTTGTGAAGTCCGCGCGTAGGTGAGCGCGCGCTAGCGTTTCCTGCGGTCGTTTCGTTTGGGTTAATTAGATAAAAAGAAGGAAAACATTTACTTGTCAAGTCCATTCTGAAACACGAGCACTTGGCGAGGGTTATGGGCCGCGACAACATCAAAGTTGACAAATTTAGCCCCGCCCGGCGTCATCGCGTCTTGCACAAAAATAACTCATTTCCCCGCTGTCTTGTCCCCCCCCCCCCGAACCCGTCCTGCTTTCTTCGTGCTACGGCGTAACCAAATATATGTTCATCCAGCATCACGCATGACGCGTGGGCGGAGAGAAATTTGTGAATGTTAAGTAACTAGTACGTCAGAATTAGACTTAAATCTGGGGAATCAACTGGCCGTGACAACGCTAAATCTTGTAGGGAAACTAAGAAAGAAAATCTTGCGAGAAGCGATTTAGGAGAAATGTTTAAGGCGTTTACATATCCCTCACCACGGAAGGGGTTAATGTAAGGGAACCATATGAGCACCAACTTTAATTCCTAACATTAGGTTAATTAGAGCTTAGATAGTGAGAACAATTAACAACTGTAAATATTAAAATAGTTCACTCAAATTCTCACTACACACTAGTTTATTAATACAATAGTTTCGAAGACAATGTAGCCTTCATCAGGGATTGCCTACTTGACTCACAGTGGATGGCCGCTCTCTCATTATTTATAATGTAACTGGTTATAGGCCTACGTACTTTAATGATCGTATATCAGAATGAATGTGAAAATTATTCTGTTAGTGATAGGAAAAATTGCTAATGGTAAATAATAATTTTTTAATTCCTTCTATTAGTTCACGCTCTCTATAGGTATAGACCCTATATATCTTGTTCAATTTTCAATCGTTAAGAAAATACTTTTTATTCATCCACTCAAGTTAAAATACATTTTTTTTAACGTGTAGTGAATGGCACTTGAAGTTAATACAGTTTTTTCAATTAATAATTCATCAATTAAATTTAGTTTTATATGGGAGAAAAACGTTTCACAAAAGGGGTAAGGTATGCAATATAGGGTTTCGTCTCATTTGGCTTAAAATAAATTATAACATATGACTTCACGAGACAGCTGATTTTATTTTATAGGTTATGTGGTAGAACAACTCTTTTAACACATAAGTTATGCTACTTTATTTATATTAATTATAATTATTTAATAAAAAGTAACTAAAATAAAGTATTCTTTGTTGACCTAAGTAGGAGTTGACTTTTAAATTATTTTTGTTTATAATGCTTCTTTGATAAAAAAAACAACAATAACTGATTATTTTTACTTTTTTCCGTATGTCGCGACCCCCCTCCCCAGACACATCCTGCGACCCCACGGAGACCAGACAAGCACCAGTCTCAACTACTTCAGAGGTGGCGTTAGGCGTTCTCTTCGCCTTTATTTCCACGCGATACTTTAATATTCCCATATTTCCAGATCGAGGAGATCATTATGTCCAATTTCTATGTACCCTTCCTTATCCTTGGAGGATGAACTCCACGAATGCATTCTATGAATACAAAGCCCGCAGTTACAGTGTTAAAACAAGTTCTATAGAAGGTGCTAAAAGGCCAAGTCCCATAACTGAGAAGTTAACAAAAACCCAAACGCTGGAATGTACAGACAATTTGAAGTAATAAAACTGTTTCATGTAGCGGCAGGACGAGAGGGGTCGGAGGGGAGGGCGGGGTATTTATGAGTGATATAAAGACACGCCTCAAGAGAGCCTCGCCGCCGACAAAGTAAGATGGGAACACAGTATTTCTCTCTCTCTCGCTCCAACCTACTGCAATAGTTAAATCAATTTAATTGAAACTCCCTTCATATAAAACACGATCGTGCAAATGATTAATAGAAATTCTCCTGACCTTTTGTGTCTCGCTTCAACGTGAAATTTATTCTAAAGATTTACATTGGAGGATAGAAGTGAACTGTACTAGATTCTGTTTTATTTGGTACTCAGATCACTGGAATTACTGATAATACTGCGAAGGAAATGACTTTTTATTCCATATCTAGAAGCGCAATTGGCAATTTTCTTTAAATTAAAACTGTTTTCAGAATATTTCTTAATGTTTTATCTGTTTCAATTATTAAGAGAAATTGAAATTGAAAATAATTCGTGGACAGATAAACTACTGCTCATTCATGAAATAGAAAATGAGTGAGGTTTTATATTCCCATTATCTTTTGGCTTCTTTTCCAGTTCCTTCTATCATTTCACCCTCTCTTTATATATATAGTTCAAATTTTCAATCGTTAATAAAAATACTTTTTATTCATACCCTCAAGTTCAAACACATTTTTTGAAACTTGTAGTGGATGACATTTGATGTCAATACCTTTTTTCTATTATTAATTCATTAAATATCGAAATCTTGTTACTGTTCATGATGAGCTGGTTGTTAATTACTTACACTTTTGCTATTACTTGCGACCAGACTTTTTGTTAACTACACTCCTTCTGGAGGCTGAAGAAGTCATAAGACGAAAACGTTTCCTCCAAGTGTAAGTTAACAGTTTAACAACCTTTAGTTAACAAAAACGTCTGGTCGCAAGTAATAGCAAAAGTGTAATAAGTAATTAATTCATTAGTTAAAATTGATCAATTAATTATAGTTCTATATGGGAGAAAAAATGTTCACAAAAGGGCAAGGTATGGAATGTAGTTATTTCTTTCCATTTGGTTAAAAACAAGCGATAACATATGATTTCGTAAAACAGCTGACTTTATGTTATAGGTTAAAGGTAGAACAACTGTTTTAACGCATAGATTATGTTGTGATATATTAATTGTAATTATTTAAAAGTAATTAAAATAAAATTTTAATTTGTTGACCCAAGTAGGAATTTAGTTTTTAAAATTTTTTTTGTATATTATATTATTTGTTCTGTTCTCCAGGAAGAAACATAACTAAATAACCTGATCCCATCTTTTTCACTATTACAATTTTTATCCGTGTAAAAGTATCTATAAATCTTTTTATCTGTGTAAAAGCATAAAGAGTTTTTTTACAATGAAAATTAGTGATAAAACCACTAACACAAATCTTCTGTTCTAACTAGGAAGACAGATAAGATTTTTTTAATACTATGAAAATTTTTTTAAAAGTGTGAAGGTATTTGTAACAAAATAGGATAAAGTTACTTACAACCACAAAATGAAGAGTTAACCTAGATTTAATTCATTTGGATAATTTTACTTTGTAGGAAACATTTCTTCAACCATTAAGTTTTCATCGCTATAAAAAGATTTAATGTTTTCGCATCTTTAATTTGATACACATTTCAAAGTAGTGAAAGAAAAAAAACGCAGGCAAAGAAAGATAGGTTGTGGTTTTAAGCAATTAACAGAACTGTCAAGACGTAAGAGCTGAGAAACTCAAACAAAGCACACCCTGGCGGAGGCCAAGGCAACAAGAACGGGTTGTGGCTTGAGTGAATAGGCCGCAGGTAGCAACAATAGCGGGTGGCGACTGTCCGCTGAGTTACTGTAAAGGCTATCTTTTAACAGATTTGGGGGCAGATTACACGGTTTATAGAAGTGCCGAATACTACGTACGGTAAATATATACAAATACATCTAGGTTAGGTTCATTTGCATTAGGCCTATTGTAGTAACTAAGATGAAGGGACATCACAGCTTGACTGGTGGCAGCTTTCATCGTTACATAACTACAGAAGTCGTACATAAGTGTCTGCCAGTTACACCAGACAATACAAATACAAACAAATCATTTACGAAGAATGAGCAAAATTGCCATTGACATAGCCTGTAGTGATTCTTAGCAAAAGCGCTACAGAAATTAGAAAACCTTTCAGTAAAAACAGTTACTTATAATTATCTATTATTAAAACAGTTCTGAAAGAGACAGGTGCCTTGCCATGCGTTGGATGTCATCAGGTCATATAGGTCATCAGAGGTCACATAAATAGACCTACTCTCAACCCGGAGTCTTAGAGAAGGGTAGATGGCCTTAGCGAGGGGTAAAAGAAGGGGCATAACGAAACGGTAGTAGGCCTACTAGAAATTAGGAAAAATTATGTCACTCAAGTCGACCTACTCTCAACCGGGTTGGAACGAGGGAGTCTACCAGCTACTCGAGGTGAAGGGAGGGGGTACCCGCTTCGCGTGGTGCAAAGTTTTATTTTCATAATTTTGAAGTATGGTTTAATTCACTTCCGGAGTATTCTTTTTGAATTCGTGCAAAATATAATATCCAAGTTAGAGACACTGTTCTAGCTTTAATTAAAATCCCGATACAGAGCACTCTAGCGCATTCGTCGGGAGGCGGCACCAACAAAGCGAAGCTTGGCGCAGCTGCTACGGAAAGGCACTAGATGGAGCTGTTTCAACTTTACATTGTTTGTGCATCGATAAACACTATCACAGCGACGGCCGTAAAGCGGGCGGAAGTACTTGTTTCGGGAAAAATATATAAAAATACGATATGATGTGTATTAATTAGGAGATGGAGTTAGATGTTCAGTGCTACACGTTGGTGATGTAATAATAAATATTAAAAAAACTACATACAAAAAGCGTCGTGATTCTGTTTTCGTAAACAGTAGAGTTTATAAAAAAACAACTACTTGATAATGTTAAAAAAATATTTGTTGCAAGTAAATCTTGATACTAATTACTAATTGCTGATTCCACGTTTACAATATCCCCCCCCCATATTGGACATCATGGGGTTTTAACCCTCTTACTTAACCTTAGCTATATTCACAATAATTTCCTATTCTTCATAGGCGATGTACAACGAGGATTAGGTGAAGTGCAACGCGCAGTATGGAGTATGGAACCGGAGGTAGGTGATGTGCAGTGGAAGGTAAGTGATGTACAAGGAGCAATAGGGAGTGTGAAAAGAGAGGTAGGTGATGTGCAACGGAAGGTAAGTGATGCACAAGGCACTATATGGAGTGTGAAAAATTAGATGGGTGATGTGCAACGGGCATTAGGTGATGTGCAACAGAAGGTAAGTGTGTACAAGCCGCCATAGAGAGTGTGGAAAGAGAGGTAGGTGATGTGCAACGGAAGATAAGTGATTCACAAGGCACTATATGGATTGTGGAAAGTGACGCAGGTGATGTGCAACGGGCATTAGCTGAAGTACAACAGAAGTTGAGGGATATACGAAGCGCTATATGGAGTGTGGGAAGTGAGACAGGTGACATGTAACGGGCATTAGGTGATGTGCAACAGAAGGTAAGTGATGTACAAGGCGCTATAGGGAGTGTGGAAAGTGAGACAGGTGACGTGCAACGGAAGATAAGTGATGTACGAGGCGCTATAGGGAGTGTGGAAAGTGAGACAGGTGATGTGCAACGGGCAGTTACTGAAGTTCAACCTGAATTAGGTAATGTACAACGGGGAATAAAGAGAATGCAACGGGAGGTGAATGATGTGCAAAGGGAGATAGGTGACGTTGAAGAAGCAATGGGCGGTTTGCAATGGAAGGTAAGTTGCAATGGAAGGTAGGTGAACGGGTAGTAGGGGATGTGCAACAAGAGGTAGTTACTGAAGTTCAACCTGAATTAGGTAATGTACAACGGGGAATAGGGATAATGCAACGGGAGGTGGATGATGTGCAAAGGGAGATAGGTGACGGTGAAGAAGCAATGGGCTGTTTGCAATGGAAGTTAGGTGAATGGGTAGTAGGGGATGTGCAACAAGAGGTAGTTGATATACAACGCGGAATAAAAATGAGGAAAAGAGGTAGGTGGTGTGTAACGGGAGGTAGTTGATGTAAAACGCGTAATAGGGAGTGTGAAAAGAGAGGGAGGTGAAGTGCAACGGAAGGTACGTGATGTACAAGGCGCAATAAACACTATGGAAAGAGGTATTTGAAGGGGAACCGGTATTAGTTGGTGGGCAAAGTAAGGCAAGTCATGCACAACGTGCAATAGGGAGTAGGGGATGTGCACGAATCAGTGGGTTGTTTGCAATGAAAGGTAGGTGAGCGGGCAGTAGGTGTGTGCAACAGGAGGTAGTTGACGTAGGTCACGAGTACAGCGTCTAAGGGAGTGTGGAACGGGCAGTAAGTGATGTGTAAAGATAGGATATTGACGTGCAAACATTCACATTCATCTAATCCTACAACACAAATATCCTGTCCTACACGAAAGTTCACGTAATCTATTCAACACAAAAATTTATTATTCTCTGAATGAATTTTAGTTAAAATAATACTGATGAAACATTTTTGTTTTAAAATGTGTTTAAAAGACAAGCCTAAAATTGTGAAAACCCCTGCAAACAATTTTGATTAGTAGGTTTTTAAATCAACTTATTGCATGTGTTGTTTACTCAGCACTTTAACTTGTGTATAGTGAAACTAAAACAACACTGTTGATTATATATACATTTTTACCACAGTATTTCTGGTCATTAAATTTGAAAAAATTTAGTAAATGATGGTTCTATGACCCGCCACGCTGTCAAACTACAACACTGATATATACAACACAATCTACGTACAACACTGTCTATTCACAAATAAGACTTTTCTTATGGCAAATAACCTTGATGAAAGTAACAAAAATTACATTTTGGAAATGCGTTACATACTTAATAAAATCCCAGCCAAGAATCTTACTGGATAAATAAACTGGAAAAGAATCTTTAAAAAAATATGAGCAAGATTACAAAGGAAATTACTTCGGTATAATATTTTTTGCAATTTAATAACATTATAAACCGGGAGTGTGTAATCTTACGTAATCTGTAATTGGGTTTATGTACAAAGAATGTGTGACCTAACGTTAACAGGAATACAAAAAACAATTGAGAGTGCAGTAGCGTAATTATAATTAATAATAATCAACTATAAACCCTTGCTACAAATATTTTCAAAACCTTTATTCAAAATAAAGGTTTTGTAAATCACGGATTTACAGTTGTATATTAATTAACAGGAATAAATTAATTTAACAATTTATTTAGTACAATATAAAAAATATTTTTTAAAGTCAATTCCTACTTAGGTCAACAAAGTAAGACTTTATTTTGTTACTTTTTAGTAAATAATTACAATTAATATAAATTAAGTAACATAACCTATTAAAAACAGCTGTTCTACCACATAACCTATAATATAAAATAAACTGTTTTATGAAATCATGTTATCACTTATTTCAACCCAAATGGGACGAGATATCTATATTGCATACTATGCTCCTCTTGTGAAAAGTTTTTTTCCCATATAAAATTAAATGTAATTAATTAATGAATTGATATTTGTAAAAAAAAACTTTATTAACGCCAAGTGTCATCCACTAAAAGTTTGAAAAAGTGTATTTGAACTTGGGTAAATGAATAAAAAGTATTTTATTAACGATTGTAGTTTGTATAAGTACATCTAAGGAGAGTGTGAATAGAAGGAATTGAGTCATTATCTGATGCAAGTTAAATAACAATTACCTGTGAGGACACTGAAATTTCTTAGTAGATGTATAAATAATTTGGGAATTAAGTTAAACATAGCGATGTAACTATTACATTGGTTTGTATGGAATGGATTATCATCGACAATACAATCTACTTACACCTCTTTCGGCTTGAATCTGGTCGTCGTGACCCACAAAGTTCGGCATCACTGTCAGGTTGTATCCCAGCTCCTGACACATAGGTATAGTTATCTTGTCGCACTTGTGGCTCCATACTGTAGCAGAGGACAACACAACTAAGCCTAGCGCACAACACAGCAACATAATCTTACTCGGCCTACAGCCACTCTATGACTGAACCGGTGCCTCTCTCTGTCAAGCATGACGGAATGCAACCCCCCTCTCCGAAGCAACTTCTTTGAGTGCTTCCGACTGCCCCCCTCTCTGTAGGTGCGCTATGTTGGAGACTGATTGTCCTCCAGTGTTCTGCAGACCATAACAGTACAAATGGGCGCATTAGCTGACCTACCCATGAAGCTTTTTGTCTCATATCGTAACTTAATATTACGCAATCATTTCGTCGCGTAATGACTAGAGTCATCTAGAAGCCATCATTAGCGCAGTACATTGTAGCAACAACTTAATTTGTTTTGTCTTCACGGATTATTAACCACATAACCAAATATTAAGTTCAATGGTTTTGTTTCATAAATTTAGGTATTTTAATGTATTTAATATGTTTTTTAATAAACTGTACGATTTACTATTAAGTACATCCCCGTCGATTTGATTGTCCGAAACCAAACTGTTACTGAACGTTATACCTTTCCGTACTAAGCGATCTCTGTAAGTGCTGAAGATCATTTGTTGATATCGAGAAGTTACGTTAAGACGTAAGGTAAGACTAAGACTAAGGTAAGAGTTCCATAAATACGTTCGAAGTTACTTCCAAGAACAAAAGTAGCAGTTTCGCGGTCGTCATGGACAACAAAATCCTCGAATGTACTCTCCTTATATAAAAGGCCTATCTTGTTCAAATTTTCAGTCCTTAATAAAATATTCATTCACTCAAATTCAAATACATTCAAATACAAATAATTTTTTAAACTTGTAGTGGATGGCACTTGATGTTAATACAGTTTTTCAAATTATCTTTAATTAAATTTAATAAACTAATTCTAGTTTTATAAGAGAGGAAAACTTTTCACAAAAGGTCAAGGTATGCAATATAGTTATTTCGTTCCATCTGACTTCAAATAAGTCTTGAATTTTATAGTCCATTACGTTCGGTGAATCTTATTAATCACGTAAACAATAGTTTATGACTATCCGAACTTATTAAAATAAGTGAAACATATGATTTCATAAAACATCTGATTTTATGTTATAGGTTATGTGGTATAACAGCTGTTTTAACATATAGGTTATGCTACTTTATTTATAATAATTTTTACAATAAAAACAATTGAAAAAACCTTAACACTACAAAAATAATAAAAAAAATAACTAATATTACATGTTACTTAAGATTAAACCCTTGTGTACATTTCGATGACTATGTCATCATCATCAGAGGGTCTTATTAAAAAATTACAATCTGGAATACAAGTCAGTCTATTTTGTAAATTATTATATTCTTGATTGTAATTTTGTAATAAGACCCTCTGATGATGATGACATGGTCATCGAAATGTACATAAGGGTTTAGTCTAAGGTAACTTTATGTGGTGTTGGGGTTCTTCCAATATGGGCCTATTTAATGTAACACAATATAATAAACACAATAATTGGGTATTGTAAGTATTAATTGTAATTATTTAATAAAAAGTAGCTAAAATAAAATTTTTCTTAATTGATATTTGAAGGAATTGACTTTAAACAATTGTTGTTTATAGGCCTATTACTAGTTAACTCATATAATAGAACACAGATTTTACAAGAGTAGGCCTATTTATACTTTATCTAGTATAACATTTCTGCCGACGCACATTTCTGAAGTGTTAAGCCCATTTGAAATAAAAACTTCTCCACTGCGTAAGTTATCATAAACATAAAGAATGTTTGGGAAACGAGCAGTAGCTTTAGACGTCCTAGACGTTATGAAAACCACAAATAGGCCTAAATTACGGATTTTTAAATTTTTAAAACCTTAAATATATGACCCAAAGATAATATACCGGGGCGCACAAATAGTTACAATATATATATATATATATATATATATATATATATATATATATATATATATATATATATATATATATATATATATATACAAAAAATAAATTCCTTCAATGATTACAATATATCGGCCTACATATACATATATATAAATGAACCAATGAACATACATGATCAAATAAAAGAGAAAAATACAATACACCAAATTTCATTAGAAAATGGTTAAAAAAACTGCAGATAAATTAAATAATAACATACTACGAAAACAAAAAACCAACAATAACCTTTTAAATAATACAAGAGGAGCAATTTGCTCATTTACATTCTCAGGAAACGAAAAAATAAAATTACAAGATTAAAGATAGTAATCAATTAAAAGTAAGACAAAAAAAGAAATTAAAAGAAAGATATAAAGAACATTTAAACGCTTACATAAAACCAAACGTGTACAAATCAAATTTGGCTACTCATTATATCAACGATGGACGCAGATTTTCTGAAGTAGAAAATATGAAAATAATTATAGATATAAACAAAAGATTAAAAGTAAATGTGTATGAAACATTTGAAATTTATAAACATAAAGTTGAAGACAAATTCATTAATGATCTAATTCAAGTAAAATCAAGAAAACTATTTACAAGGTCATTGATGTAGGGGAAAAATTACATAAAGGAATAAATACCAATAAATATATGATTGTATTGTAGTAGGCCCTACATATGATTTATTTTTTGTAAAAATGAGTTATATCACTATTTTCTTGAAGATGCTAATACATTTATTGATGAAAAGGTTTAAAAAAATATATAAATTAAAACAATTCTTGCATCTAAAATATTTTTATTCATTCATATATAGATAGATAGATAGATAGATAGATAACTTTGCAACACTGTCTGTTTTCTTGTACTCACTTATCACTTAAGCCTATACTTTATTGTATTTAACAAGAAATTTAATTGGTACATTTGCGAGTCAACTTTTGAGGAATTTAATTACGTATCCTTATTTTCGAGCATCATCTGAGACTCAGAGAAATACAAAGCTGAGAGAGAGGGAAAGTACATTCAAATGGTGTCGGGACTAACGCGCACCCCTTTCTAAGGACAGGTGACACGATAAACTTATTAATTAATTGTATTATGATTACCCTCAAAGATTTTTATTGTTATTATTTTTCAAACTGATTCCCATCACACTTTGTCCAGGCTTTGGACTGGCTAAAAAACTGCGAAGTTACAGTTATTTAGGAGTGTTTAAAATCAGCCAATAAGCTTCATTATGGTAAATATTTACAACTATTTATTTTTTATTATTATTTATTTTTATTACTTTTTAAATATTTTATTATATTTTTATTTAGTCCACAAATTATTTACATAAGGCCTACATTTATTCAAGCTTAAGCATGTACGACAACGCCTTCAGACATGATCTGATATCGTATCTCTTTTCAAAATTACTAAAACTTTTTCCAATTAAATCGTCCAGCTTCTAGTATTTGCGGTTTCTCCTCTTTCTTAGAAGATTCAATCCAGCTTTCATATACTTGAGAGCTGAACACTCGGTTTCTTTCTTTAAACAGACTGACATGTCTTTAAGCTTCGGGTTTGGCTGCCAAAGTACGTTGTTGCCATCCTTCTACAGCGTTAGTTGTGCGATGACGTCCTTTGTGACAATTCCACATGGGAATTGGGAATTCTTCATTATCAAGCCAAGTGTAGACGAAGTAGTTGATAAAGTTAGATAGTGTTGTCATAAGGAGCCTGCGATTGTATCAGCAACCAACCATCTGGTTACTTCTGGTTTTTGGGAAAGCCAAAGATGAGCAGATACGAATGCGGAGATGAAGCTCTTCACGCGCTTTAATTTAATTACTCTTTTAAAATTACCATCCATAAAGAAGTTGTCGTGAAATTGTAAGCGTTTTGCCTTTTCACCGCAGAAAATAATAATTGTTTCACCTTCCATATTGTCTTTCAAAAGATAATGCTTCCGTCGACCTTCTTCAATCATTCATCCTCCAAGATCACTTCGTTACGATTGTTCGGCTCCTTTTGGTTTGCCTGCGAATTGCTTCTCTGGCGGTATAAGTTTCTTTTGATAGTTGACTGGCCTGCACTTTCAGTTACAAAGTTATAGCCTTAATTATGCAGATCTCCTAGGTCCTCAACGTAGATGTTTGAAATCGAATTATCTTCCTCTCGAGCTCTCTTCTTTGCCCCATGAAGTTTCTTTCTCCGACGCGTGCGTCGCCTGGAGCTCCACATATATGCTCTGTAACATTCAGTATGGCAGCTTCCTTACTCTTCAAAGTTCCGTGGCATCGTTTGGATCTTTCTTTGCCCAATGAAGTTTCTTATGTTCTCCGACGCGTGCGTCACCTGGAGGTCCACATATATGCTCTGTAACATTCAGTATGGCAGCTTCCTTACTCTTCAAAGTTCCGTGGCATCGTTTGGATCTTTCTTTGCCCCATGAAGTTTCTTATGTTCTCCGACGCGTGCGTCGCCTGGAGGTCCACATATATGCTCTGTAACATTCAGTATGGCAGCTTCCTTACTCTTCAAAGTTCCGTGGCATCGTTTGGATCTTTCTTTGCCCCATGAAGTTTCTTATGTTCTCCGACGCGTGCGTCGCCTGGAGCTCCACATATATGCTCTGTAACATTCAGTATGGCAGCTTCCTTACTCTTCAAAGTTCCGTGGCATCGTTTGGATCTTTCTTTGCCCAATGAAGTTTCTTATGTTCTCCGACGCGTGCGTCACCTGGAGGTCCACATATATGCTCTGTAACATTCAGTATGGCAGCTTCCTTACTCTTCAAAGTTCCGTGGCATCGTTTGGATCTTTCTTTGCCAAATGAAGTTTCTTATGTTCTCCGACGCGTGCGTCGCCTGGAGGTCCACATATATGCTCTGTAACATTCAGTATGGCAGCTTCCTTACTCTTCAAAGTTCCGTGGCATCGTTTGGATCTTTCTTTGCCAAATGAAGTTTCTTATGTTCTCCGACGCGTGCGTCGCCTGGAGGTCCACATATATGCTCTGTAACATTCAGTATGGCAGCTTCCTTACTCTTCAAAGTTCCGTGGCATAGTTTGGATCTTTCTTTGCCCAATGAAGTTTCTTATGTTCTCCGACGCGTGCGTCGCCTGGAGGTCCACATATATGCTCTGTAACATTCAGTATGGCAGCTTCCTTACTCTTCAAAGTTCCGTGGCATCGTTTGGATCTTTCTTTGCCAAATGAAGTTTCTTATGTTCTCCGACGCGTGCGTCGCCTGGAGGTCCACATATATGCTCTGTAACATTCAGTATGGCAGCTTCCTTACTCTTCAAAGTTCCGTGGCATCGTTTGGATCTTTCTTTGCCAAATGAAGTTTCTTATGTTCTCCGACGCGTGCGTCGCCTGGAGGTCCACATATATGCTCTGTAACATTCAGTATGGCAGCTTCCTTACTCTTCAAAGTTCCGTGGCATCGTTTGGATCTTTCTTTGCCAAATGAAGTTTCTTATGTTCTCCGACGCGTGCGTCGCCTGGAGGTCCACATATATGCTCTGTAACATTCAGTATGGCAGCTTCCTTACTCTTCAAAGTTCCGTGGCATCGTTTGGATCTTTCTTTGCCAAATGAAGTTTCTTATGTTCTCCGACGCGTGCGTCGCCTGGAGGTCCACATATATGCTCTGTAACATTCAGTATGGCAGCTTCCTTACTCTTCAAAGTTCCGTGGCATCGTTTGGATCTTTCTTTGCCAAATGAAGTTTCTTATGTTCTCCGACGCGTGCGTCGCCTGGAGCTCCACATATATGCTCTGTAACATTCAGTATGGCAGCTTCCTTACTCTTCAAAGTTCCGTGGCATCGTTTGGATCTTTCTTTGCCAAATGAAGTTTCTTATGTTCTCCGACGCGTGCGTCGCCTGGAGCTCCACATATATGCTCTGTAACATTCAGTATGGCAGCTTCCTTACTCTTCAAAGTTCCGTGGCATCGTTTGGATCTTTCTTTGCCCAATGAAGTTTCTTATGTTCTCCGACGCGTGCGTCACCTGGAGGTCCACATATATGCTCTGTAACATTCAGTATGGCAGCTTCCTTACTCTTCAAAGTTCCGTGGCATCGTTTGGATCTTTCTTTGCCAAATGAAGTTTCTTATGTTCTCCGACGCGTGCGTCGCCTGGAGGTCCACATATATGCTCTGTAACATTCAGTATGGCAGCTTCCTTACTCTTCAAAGTTCCGTGGCATCGTTTGGATCTTTCTTTGCCAAATGAAGTTTCTTATGTTCTCCGACGCGTGCGTCGCCTGGAGGTCCACATATATGCTCTGTAACATTCAGTATGGCAGCTTCCTTACTCTTCAAAGTTCCGTGGCATAGTTTGGATCTTTCTTTGCCCAATGAAGTTTCTTATGTTCTCCGACGCGTGCGTCGCCTGGAGGTCCACATATATGCTCTGTAACATTCAGTATGGCAGCTTCCTTACTCTTCAAAGTTCCGTGGCATCGTTTGGATCTTTCTTTGCCAAATGAAGTTTCTTATGTTCTCCGACGCGTGCGTCGCCTGGAGGTCCACATATATGCTCTGTAACATTCAGTATGGCAGCTTCCTTACTCTTCAAAGTTCCGTGGCATCGTTTGGATCTTTCTTTGCCAAATGAAGTTTCTTATGTTCTCCGACGCGTGCGTCGCCTGGAGGTCCACATATATGCTCTGTAACATTCAGTATGGCAGCTTCCTTACTCTTCAAAGTTCCGTGGCATCGTTTGGATCTTTCTTTGCCAAATGAAGTTTCTTATGTTCTCCGACGCGTGCGTCGCCTGGAGGTCCACATATATGCTCTGTAACATTCAGTATGGCAGCTTCCTTACTCTTCAAAGTTCCGTGGCATCGTTTGGATCTTTCTTTGCCAAATGAAGTTTCTTATGTTCTCCGACGCGTGCGTCGCCTGGAGGTCCACATATATGCTCTGTAACATTCAGTATGGCAGCTTCCTTACTCTTCAAAGTTCCGTGGCATCGTTTGGATCTTTCTTTGCCAAATGAAGTTTCTTATGTTCTCCGACGCGTGCGTCGCCTGGAGGTCCACATATATGCTCTGTAACATTCAGTATGGCAGCTTCCTTACTCTTCAAAGTTCCGTGGCATCGTTTGTATCTTTCTTTGCCAAATGAAGTTTCTTATGTTCTCCGACGCGTGCGTCGCCTGGAGGTCCACATATATGCTCTGTAACATTCAGTATGGCAGCTTCCTTACTCTTCAAAGTTCCGTGGCATCGTTTGGATCTTTCTTTGCCAAATGAAGTTTCTTATGTTCTCCGACGCGTGCGTCGCCTGGAGGTCCACATATATGCTCTGTAACATTCAGTATGGCAGCTTCCTTACTCTTCAAAGTTCCGTGGCATCGTTTGGATCTTTCTTTGCCAAATGAAGTTTCTTATGTTCTCCGACGCGTGCGTCGCCTGGAGGTCCACATATATGCTCTGTAACATTCAGTATGGCAGCTTCCTTACTCTTCAAAGTTCCGTGGCATCGTTTGGATCTTTCTTTGCCAAATGAAGTTTCTTATGTTCTCCGACGCGTGCGTCGCCTGGAGGTCCACATATATGCTCTGTAACATTCAGTATGGCAGCTTCCTTACTCTTCAAAGTTCCGTGGCAAAGTTTGGATCTTTCTTTGCCCAATGAAGTTTCTTATGTTCTCCGACGCGTGCGTCGCCTGGAGGTCCACATATATGCTCTGTAACATTCAGTATGGCAGCTTCCTTACTCTTCAAAGTTCCGTGGCATCGTTTGGATCTTTCTTTGCCCAATGAAGTTTCTTATGTTCTCCGACGCGTGCGTCACCTGGAGGTCCACATATATGCTCTGTAACATTCAGTATGGCAGCTTCCTTACTCTTCAAAGTTCCGTGGCATCGTTTGGATCTTTCTTTGCCCAATGAAGTTTCTTATGTTCTCCGACGCGTGCGTCGCCTGGAGGTCCACATATATACTCTGTAACATTCAGTATGGCAGCTTCCTTACTCTTCAAAGTTCCGTGGCATCGTTTGGATCTTTCTTTGCCCAATGAAGTTTCTTATGTTCTCCGACGCGTGCGTCGCCTGGAGCTCCACATATATGCTCTGTAACATTCAGTATGGCAGCTTCCTTACTCTTCAAAGTTCCGTGGCATCGTTTGGATCTTTCTTTGCCCAATGAAGTTTCTTATGTTCTCCGACGCGTGCGTCGCCTGGAGGTCCACATATATGCTCTGTAACATTCAGTATGGCAGCTTCCTTACTCTTCAAAGTTCCGTGGCATCGTTTGGATCTTTCTTTGCCAAATGAAGTTTCTTATGTTCTCCGACGCGTGCGTCGCCTGGAGCTCCACATATATGCTCTGTAACATTCAGTATGGCAGCTTCCTTACTCTTCAAAGTTCCGTGGCATCGTTTGGATCTTTCTTTGCCAAATGAAGTTTCTTATGTTCTCCGACGCGTGCGTCGCCTGGAGCTCCACATATATGCTCTGTAACATTCAGTATGGCAGCTTCCTTACTCTTCAAAGTTCCGTGGCATCGTTTGGATCTTTCTTTGCCCAATGAAGTTTCTTATGTTCTCCGACGCGTGCGTCACCTGGAGGTCCACATATATGCTCTGTAACATTCAGTATGGCAGCTTCCTTACTCTTCAAAGTTCCGTGGCATCGTTTGGATCTTTCTTTGCCAAATGAAGTTTCTTATGTTCTCCGACGCGTGCGTCGCCTGGAGGTCCACATATATGCTCTGTAACATTCAGTATGGCAGCTTCCTTACTCTTCAAAGTTCCGTGGCATCGTTTGGATCTTTCTTTGCCAAATGAAGTTTCTTATGTTCTCCGACGCGTGCGTCGCCTGGAGGTCCACATATATGCTCTGTAACATTCAGTATGGCAGCTTCCTTACTCTTCAAAGTTCCGTGGCATCGTTTGGATCTTTCTTTGCCCAATGAAGTTTCTTATGTTCTCCGACGCGTGCGTCGCCTGGAGCTCCACATATATGCTCTGTAACATTCAGTATGGCAGCTTCCTTACTCTTCAAAGTTCCGTGGCATCGTTTGGATCTTTCTTTGCCCAATGAAGTTTCTTATGTTCTCCGACGCGTGCGTCGCCTGGAGCTCCACATATATGCTCTGTAACATTCAGTATGGCAGCTTCCTTACTCTTCAAAGTTCCGTGGCATCGTTTGGATCTTTCTTTGCCAAATGAAGTTTCTTATGTTCTCCGACGCGTGCGTCGCCTGGAGGTCCACATATATGCTCTGTAACATTCAGTATGGCAGCTTCCTTACTCTTCAAAGTTTCGTGGCATAGTTTGGATCTTTCTTTGCCCAATGAAGTTTCTTATGTTCTCCGACGCGTGCGTCGCCTGGAGGTCCACATATATGCTCTGTAACATTCAGTATGGCAGCTTCCTTACTCTTCAAAATTCCGTGGCATAGTTTGGATCTTTCTTTGCCCAATGAAGTTTCTTATGTTCTCCGACGCGTGCGTCGCCTGGAGCTCCACATATATGCTCTGTAACATTCAGTATGGCAGCTTCCTTACTCTTCAAAGTTCCGTGGCATCGTTTGGATCTTTCTTTGCCCAATGAAGTTTCTTATGTTCTCCGACGCGTGCGTCGCCTGGAGGTCCACATATATGCTCTGTAACATTCAGTATGGCAGCTTCCTTACTCTTCAAAGTTCCGTGGCATCGTTTGGATCTTTCTTTGCCCAATGAAGTTTCTTATGTTCTCCGACGCGTGCGTCGCCTGGAGGTCCACATATATGCTCTGTAACATTCAGTATGGCAGCTTCCTTACTCTTCAAAGTTTCGTGGCATAGTTTGGATCTTTCTTTGCCCAATGAAGTTTCTTATGTTCTCCGACGCGTGCGTCGCCTGGAGGTCCACATATATGCTCTGTAACATTCAGTATGGCAGCTTCCTTACTCTTCAAAATTCCGTGGCATAGTTTGGATCTTTCTTTGCCCAATGAAGTTTCTTATGTTCTCCGACGCGTGCGTCGCCTGGAGCTCCACATATATGCTCTGTAACATTCAGTATGGCAGCTTCCTTACTCTTCAAAGTTCCGTGGCATCGTTTGGATCTTTCTTTGCCCAATGAAGTTTCTTATGTTCTCCGACGCGTGCGTCGCCTGGAGGTCCACATATATGCTCTGTAACATTCAGTATGGCAGCTTCCTTACTCTTCAAAGTTTTGTGGCATCGTTTGGATCTTTCTTTGCCCAATGAAGTTTCTTATGTTCTCCGACGCGTGCGTCGCCTGGAGGTCCACATATATGCTCTGTAACATTCAGTATGGCAGCTTCCTTACTCTTCAAAGTTCCGTGGCATCGTTTGGATCTTTCTTTGCCCAATGAAGTTTCTTATGTTCTCCGACGCGTGCGTCGCCTGGAGGTCCACATATATGCTCTGTAACATTCAGTATGGCAGCTTCCTTACTCTTCAAAGTTCCGTGGCATCGTTTGGATCTTTCTTTGCCAAATGAAGTTTCTTATGTTCTCCGACGCGTGCGTCGCCTGGAGGTCCACATATATGCTCTGTAACATTCAGTATGGCAGCTTCCTTACTCTTCAAAGTTCCGTGGCATCGTTTGGATCTTTCTTTGCCCAATGAAGTTTCTTATGTTCTCCGACGCGTGCGTCGCCTGGAGGTCCACATATATGCTCTGTAACATTCAGTATGGCAGCTTCCTTACTCTTCAAAGTTCCGTGGCATCGTTTGGATCTTTCTTTGCCCAATGAAGTTTCTTATGTTCTCCGACGCGTGCGTCGCCTGGAGGTCCACATATATGCTCTGTAACATTCAGTATGGCAGCTTCCTTACTCTTCAAAGTTCCGTGGCAAAGTTTGGATCTTTCTTTGCCCAATGAAGTTTCTTATGTTCTCCGACGCGTGCGTCGCCTGGAGCTCCACATATATGCTCTGTAACATTCAGTATGGCAGCTTCCTTACTCTTCAAAGTTTCGTGGCATCGTTTGGATCTTTCTTTGAGACAGCGCCAGGTGATCGTTCCATCTTCTTGCTTCCAAAGCTCTCGATGCTGTGCCCGTCATACGGTTGTCCATGAGTAGTTGAAGTAACTTCCACGATACACAAATACTCCTGCTCAACTCGAAACTCAGGACTCGTGTGGTGCACAGAGCACTTAATATAATATAAAGAGCATTATATTAAGTGCTCTGTGGTGGTGCACGGAGTGGTTGGTTGCCCCGAGAGGGGGCCGGGGGTTGGAGTTTCCCGAGAAGTGGCGACCCGGTGTGGCTAATGACCTGGTGTGGGCGATTGTCATATATTTTCTAGAGTTCGCGATTATATATTCGACTATGAACCAATTACGACATTTTGTGATAAATATAGTTGTGTTCATAATCACAAACATGAATAATTGAAACAAAAACCACAGATACTAGCTTTAAGCCGATTTTTGTATATTACAATAAAATTGCTACACAATATCTCCATGGAAAATTTTTTATCCGACAAAAGTAAAGATAAACAAGTAATATAAACTAAAAATCAATTTTTAAAAGTCAAGTTTTTAAAAGTAAAGTTTTTAAAAGTCAATACCTACTAAGGTCAATAAAAATTTTTTATTTTAGTTACTTTTTATTAAATAATTACAACCATTATAAAGTAGCATGATCTATGCGTTAAAACAGCCGTTCTACCATACAACCTAATATATAAAATCAGCTGATTTACGAAATCATATGTTATCACTTATTTTAAGCCAAGTTAGACGGAGAAAATGTACTGCATATATTGCCTCCTTTATGTAAAGATTTTCCCTCATATAAAACTGAAATTAATTAATTATATTTAATTAATGAATTAATATATGAAAAAAACTGCATTAACATCGTTATCCACTACCAGTTTAAAAAAATGTATCCTATTTGAACTTGAGTAG
The DNA here is from genome assembly GCA_036971475.1 of Prosapia bicincta. Lineage (NCBI taxonomy): Eukaryota > Metazoa > Arthropoda > Insecta > Hemiptera > Cercopidae > Prosapia > Prosapia bicincta. The sequence continues at coordinate 17,223,450 of JBAIZL010000004.1, forward strand.
ATGAATAAAAAGTATTTCATTAACGATTGAAAATTTGAAGAAGGTAGGCCTATATTTATAAGGAGAGTGTGAATTAATAGAAGAAATTGAAAAAACGCCAAGTAAACCTGAATATAATACCTCACGCCTTTGACATTCGTACATTACCCTTTCTCGTGCTTGACTAAAGTTAATTACGGAAGCAGTAATCTTTGTGAAATCGATTTGAATAAAAACTGAGACCACCCAAGATTGGTACTATTATGGCGGCATATTATATATACGTGTAATATACATAAAAACATCACATAAGAAGTTTACAATCATGAACAATACGCGCAGGCCACTCTAATAGCTTATTTAGTTTTTATAGAGGCCGGAAGCTGTATTAGCCTGTATTTCCTGTACGTGTGAGCTTTATTAAAAAAAGACATAACAAAAACCTGACCTAAAGAAAAGTAATCGCTACAAAATGACGAGGTGCAAACGTTTTGAGGCGGGAAATTTGAGGCATTAAGAAATTGTCCTGTACCTCATATAATCGTTCAACTCATACAATAAACTTATAAATCTATATTGAAAGAAATAAATTCAGTGTATTCTGAATGATCATAAATTTCTCGTGAAAGATTCAACTCGAGGATTCAACTCGTGAAAGATTCAACTCGAGGATTAAACTCGTGAAAGATTAAACCAGGGAATTTAACTCGTGAAAGATTCAATTCGTGAAAGATTCAATTCGGGGATTCAACTCGTGAAAGATTATGTAACAAACAAAAAAAAAAATATGGGACATATTTGTCATTAGCAAATTTACATATAGGCCTATAAGTATAACCGTTGTTGCGTGGACTTATATAGTTGGGTTTCAATAAAATATTTAATAAATTATTTAATAAAATATTTAATAAATAAACACTTTAACAATTTGGTGAGTAAAATTGTTTCCTGAAAATCAATTTAGGAAGATAGTTCAAGCTTATGAGAATGAGCAAATTTAAACTATTTTACCCGATCTGAAGGATCTTTTTTTTCAGTTGCTTCTATTATTTCACTTGTTCAAATTTTCAATCGTTAGTAAAATAATTTATATTCATTCAATCAAGTTGAAATACATTTTATTAAAACTTTTAGTGGATGACATTTGATGGTAATACAGTTTTTTTTCAAATATTATCTCATTAATTTAAGTTTTATATGGAGGAGAAACTCTTTCCAAAAGGTGCAAGGTATGCAATACTGTTATTTCGTCCCATTTCACTCAATATAAGTGATATCATATGATTTCGAAAAACAGCTGATTTTATGTTATAGGTTGTGAGGTATAACAGCTGTTTTAACATATAGATTATCCTACTCTATTTATATTAACTGTAATTATTTAACAAACGTAACTAAAATAAAAATTTGTTTGTTGACCTAAGTAGGAATTGACTTCAAACAATTTTAATTTGTATTACTTGCCATTATAATACTTGCTTAAGGAACAAATATAACGCTTACAAAACAAAAATGAATACACTCCAATAAAGTTCAATGTCACATATTTACAATAAAGTTTTGTGACTTCCATTCTGACCACACACAGATCATGGCAACTGTTCAAGTATCGTTGGATCTGTGTCCGCTCTCTGGGTGGATGTCTGCTTTACAGTACTGAGCCATAACGTATTCAGGGAAGCTAATGTGGCTTCATTGTTACAGACCAAGTCAACTTGGTATAGTTTGGGGAGCTAAATACTTTTCTAATTTTAATTCTACTCCCTTACATTTTGTAGCTCTTCACTTTGGTACTTTCCTTATTTTTTGTCAGAAATGTCTGATTTGATCAGGTTACTGTTTACTAAAACACGTAAGTCAATACATCAACAAACATTAAAGAAAAAAATGTAACTGTATCAAACCCATTCCGTCATTATAACCAAATCGCAATCAGCGTAAATCCATCTCTCAACCATTAACTTTCTAAAAGACGTCCCATCGTGACGATCTCTCACTTTCGCGGTCACCTTTCAGAAAAAAAAACTTTCCTTTCGCACGACTGTAAAAGGTTAAATGTACCTTTCTGCCTATTTTTCATTGTAAAAAAACGTAGTTTTCAAAGAATTCCGTGATCATGAAGTACATTTTTTTTAATTCAAGAATTCTGAATGATTCACGTTTTACACTTCATAGACATTGTGGTGAAGATATTTGATACTAACAGATCAAATTCCAATACGGTACAATCAAGAGTAATAAAGCACTTGAATGTAATAATGCAGAGCTAATAAGGTAACAGAAACCTAAGTGTAATAAAGCACATGAATGTAATAATGCAGATCTAAGTATAACAATGGGAACCATAGTGTAATAAAGCACATGAATGTAATATTGCAGAGCTATTGTAATAATGGGAACCAACGTGTAATAAAGCACTTGAATGTAATAATGCAGATCTAAGTGTAACAATGGGAACCATAGTGTAATAAAACACTAGAATATAATAATGCAGACCTAAGTATAATAACAGAAACCTAAGTATAATAAAACACATGAATGTAATTTTGCAGAGCTATTGTAATAATGGGAACCAACGTTTAATAAAGCACTTGAATGTAATAATGCAGATCTAAGTGTAACAATGGGAACCATACTGTAATAAAACACTAGAATGTAATAATGTAGACCTAAGTGTAAAACCAGAAACCTAAGACTAATAAAGCACATGAATGTAATAATGCAGATCTAAGTGTAACAATGGGAACCATAGTGTAATAAAACACTAGAATGTAATAATGCAGACCTAAGTGTAACAACAGAAACCTAAGTGTAAAAAAGCACATGAATAAATTAATGCCGAATTGAGGCTAATAAAAAAAAATTATGTGCAATAAAGCACCTGAATGAAATAATGCAGAGTTAAAAGTGACAATGAAAATTTTTGTGTAATAAAGCATCTGAAGGTAATAATGGAAACATTCGTGTAATAATGCAGAGCTAGGAGTGACAATGAAATTCTATGTGTAAAAACACTTGAATGTAATAATGAAACATACGTGTAATATTGCAGAGATAAGTGCAATATGAGAAACATAAGTGTAATAAAGCAGAGCAAAGAGTAACAATGTGTACCTATTTGCAATAAAGAATTTGAATGTAGTAATGTAAACATTCGTGTAATAATGCAGAGCTAAGAGTAACAATGGAATTCAATGTGTAATAAAGCACTTGAAAGTAATAATGGAAAAAATCGTGTAATAATACAGAGCTAAGTGTGGCAATGGAAATTTTTGTATAATAAAGCATTTGATTGTAATAATGGAAACATTCGTGTAATAATGCAGAGCTATGAGTGTACAATGGAATTCAATGTGTAATAAAGCACATGAATGTACTCGAAATAATCAAAACATACGTGTAATATTGCAGAGCTAAGTGTAATAAAGCAAAGCAAAGAGTAACTTTGGATATCTATTTGTAATCATGAATTTCAATGTAGTAATGGAAAAAATCGTGTAATAATACAGAGCTAAGTGTGGCAATGGAAATTTTTGTATAATAAAGCATTTGATTGTAATAATGGAAACATTCGTTTAATAATGCAGAGCTAAGAGTAACAATGGAAATCTATGTATAATAAAGCACTTGAATGTGTTAATGGAAACATACGTGTAATATTGCAGAGCTAAGTGTAATAAAGCAGAGCAAAGAGTAACTTTGGATATCTATTTGTAATCATGAATTTCAATGTAGTAATGGAAAAAATCGTGTAATAATACAGAGCTAAGTGTGGCAATGGAAATTTTTGTATAATAAAGCATTTGATTGTAATAATGGAAACATTCGTGTAATAATGCAGAGCTATGAGTGTACAATGGAATTCAATGTGTAATAAAGCACATGAATGTACTCGAAATAATCAAAACATACGTGTAATATTGCAGAGCTAAGTGTAATAAAGCAGAGCAAAGAGTAACTTTGGATATCTATTTGTAATCATGAATTTCAATGTAGTAATGGAAAAAATCGTGTAATAATACAGAGCTAAGTGTGGCAATGGAAATTTTTGTATAATAAAGCATTTGATTGTAATAATGGAAACATTCGTTTAATAATGCAGAGCTAAGAGTAACAATGGAAATCTATGTATAATAAAGCACTTGAATGTGTTAATGGAAACATACGTGTAATAAAGCAGTGCTAAGAGTAACAATGGAAATCTATGTGTAATACAGCATTTGTCTGTAATAATGGAAACATACGTGTAATAATGCAGAGCTAAGAGTGTCAATGGAAATCTATGTGTAATAAAGCACTTGAATTATATCATGCAAATCTAAGTTTACATTAGAATTCTATGTGTGTTAAAGCGCTTGAATGTGTTAATGGAAACATTCGTTTAATAATGCAGAGCTAAGAGTAACAATGGAAATCTATGTGTAATATAGCATTTGACTGTAATAATGGAAACATACGTGTAATAATGCAGAGCTAAGAGTGTCAATGGAAATCTGTGCGTATAAAAGCACTTGAATATAATAATGGAAACCTACGTGTAATATTGCAGAGCTAGGAGTAACAATGGAAATCTATGTGTAATACAGCCCTTGACTGTAATAATGGATGCATTCGTGTAATAATGCAGAGCTGAGAGTGACAATGGAAATCTATGTGTAATACAGCATTTAACTGTAATAGCAGAAACATACGTGTAAAGATGCCGATCTAAGAGTGTCAATGAAAATCTGTTTGTAATAAAGCACTTGAATATAATAATGGAAACATACATGTAATATTTTAGAGCTAGGAGGAAGAATGGAAATCTATGTGTAATAAAGCCCTTGACTGTAATAATGGAATCATACGTGTAATAAAGCAGAGTTAAGTATAACAATGGAACTGTATGTGTAATACAGCACTTAACTGTAATAATGGAAACATACGCTGAACATTGCAGAACTAAAAGTGACAATAGAATAATATGTGTAATACAGCACTTGAATGTAGTAATGGAATCATAAGTGTAATCATGCATAGCTAGTAGTGATAATGGAAATGTATGTGTAATACAGCACTTAACTGTAATAATGGAAACATACGCTGAACATTGCAGAACTAAAAGTGACAATAGAATAATATGTGTAATACAGCACTTGAATGTAGTAATGGAATCATAAGTGTAATCATGCATAGCAAGTAGTGATAATGGAAATTTAAGTGTAATAAAACACTTAAATGTAATAATGAACATATACCTGTAATAATGCAGAGCTAGAGTGATAATGGAAATCTATGAGTAATAAAGCACTTGAATGTATTAATGGAAACATACGTGTAATAAAGCAGTGCTAAGAGTAACAATGGAAATGCATTTGTAATACAGCACTTTACTGTAATAATGGAAGCATAATGTAATAAAGCAGAGCTAAGTGTAACAATGGAAATTTATGTGTAATACAGCACTTACCTGTAATAATGGAAACATACGCGTAACATTGCAGAGCTAAGAGTGACAATGGAAAAATATGTGTAATAAAGCACTTAAATGTAATAATGGAATCATACGTGTAATATTGCAGAGCTAAATGTAATAATCCTAACCAAAGTGTAATAGCAGTCTGCGTTATAATTCTAAAGCTCGCAAGTTTTAAGTTGAAGAAATAAAAGAAAACCTTACAATTATATATGACATTAAATTAAAGGTAATTAATTGTTTAAGAAATCGTCTGAATGTCATTAAAACTTTTTTCATTTCTCGACTATTCCGAGTAATACGGGAATGCTACAGATGTCAGAGCCGCGATCAAGTTCTCGTGCGTTAATGGCAGAAGTGGACATCGAGTTATTTTTATTGCCAGGACCAGTGTTGCTGAGAATTTCTCTTTCAAGAATTTTAAGTGAAATAAGCAGAATGTTTGTTATTAGAAAACGCTACAAATTGGCCTTTTCTCGTTTAAGGAAGGTCATCATTTGCTTGACTTTCTTTTGTGTAGAATTATTCATAATATAGTTATACGATGCAACCAGGTGAAGGGCGAAGCGTCCTACTTGGAATGGAGATCGGGATTATGGAAAACATGGACCCACAGGGAGCCTTTCTTATCGTCACACTTAACGTACTGTTTCCTTCCAAATCAGGAGATTTGGAATATTACAACGTTTTCATTCTATAATAGACATCGTTGGCATTTTTCACGTTTACCAAATACTTCTCGATAAAATGAAATTTCCCGTCTTATGTTGTCCGAACCTTATACGGAATGCTAAGACAGTTGGCATCTCACAGAAATTCATTATTTAAAAATAAATTACCTTTTTGTTATTTGAGGTTTTACTGGTTTTTCTACGTTAGTTTAATTTTTTCTCTAGGGCTATTTAAAAAAAGCGTTACAATTAGTGCCGGCCTTAGGCTTTAGCATTTAGTCGGCCAATATTTATTCCGGCGCCCTTGTAAGGGTAAAGTAATAGAAGTAGGTTTACCATTATTAAAAAGTATATCCAACTGCAAGCATTTTACTAAATATTTATTTTCAAACTTGGTCTTATAAGTTGGAAAATTTCAGCACACAAAAGATTAATAGACATGATTATAACTTTTACTACAAAACCTACGGATAAACAAATTTTTTATTATTTTGGAACTTATTTCACTGCTTCGAAAGAAACAAAAACCTCGCAATGGATTAGTTTTTCTCTCATTGGATTCTGATGCGAGTCTAATCACTGGGTGCAACAGACTTTAACAAAAAATAAATTTAATTAGATCTCAAATTTATTAGAAAAAAACAGCTCAAGGTTTACATAGAATGTATTTAATAGTTTTTCAATGAAAAATAAAATATTTGATGAAATAAAAAATTCGGAATTTTTTCATACATACTCTCTACTTCTTAACTATATTTAGTTCCTACAAATATCTTTTGAAGAAATTTCCCATAATTATGAAAACCCTTTGGGCTCCTAATCGGTCGGCGCCCTTAGGCGCTACCCGGGCTTGACCCGCTCCCCCAAAAGGTGCCCTTAGGCGCTGCCTGGGCTTGACCCCCTCCCTCAAAAGGTGCCTTTAGGGGCTGCCCGGGCTTGACCCCCCTCCACCAAAGGCCCGTACTGGTTAAAATAGTTTTTAATAAGTTTGTTTAATATTCCTATATTGTTTTTAATAACCAAAAACATTTGCACACCAGCCAATTACCGTTTATTTTGACTAAACCCTTCTCCCTTAATCAGGTTTTAAAGATCAGAGAAAAACATGAAGGTTTCTAAAAATTGTCTCTTCTAATATAAAAATATTATTTAATTGATTGTTGCTTAATTTGGATGTCTCAATTCCATGCTAGAAACCGACTACAATCTTTCCTTCCTGTACATTTGTACAGCTAGAATAGTGTGAAATAAGATTCTCAGGTAATTAAATCATTTATTCCAGGAGTGCTCCAATTACCTACTTCACATTGCATAGACAGATCCCTATTGGGAGGTTTGTTGAACCCTGCTGTGTTCTCCCAAGTTGTAATTCTGGATTCGTTCCTGGATAGGGTTATGTGTGGATACTTAGTACTGGGAAGCATCATAGCTCGCATTGATAGTATCGGTTCCCCTTTACCTTAGTCATAGACCAACAGCGATAGTGGATTAACTCACAGCCTCAACACTTTAGGGTTTCCGTGTTTTTGCGCAAAATACACTGAGATAAAATTATAAATAGTGTAAAATAAATTTATAATTAAGTGAAAACGTATCAATGTGAAGCCTCGATGAAGCAATAACTGTGAATTAGGCCTATGTGTTATATTAGATGCCAGAATCCGAACCAGTTCTTGTGCGTCACGCATGATGTATCGTCTAGTTTAATCTTCTTTTTTCACCAGCCTCGAAATTTAATCGGATATTTCCATATTAATTAAATAATTGAAATTAGTTTTTGTAAAATTTGAATAGAAAACTCATTATTACAAAATTAAAAATACGGTTATTTAAAGATTTTATGATATTTTTGCAATAACTTCTTCATGCCCAATTTAAAATGTATTAACTCTTTATGCAAAAATATGCGGTAAAACGTTAATGACATAATGACGTGTTGATGTATTGATTATTGGCAATGAATTCGTTTTAGGGGTAAACCTGGTCCACGATGCTACTGTCAACATAGGAGTCGTAACGTGGGAGAGTGACAGATGGTCGTGTGGTCATCCCCGAGGTTTCTTCTCTAAAAACAAAACTAACTTAGAAATTATGCAGCAAGAAACGATATATGTTGGGCTATTAGAGAAAAAAACATGTCGATGAAAATAATAATCAACAAGTAATAATATACAAACAAAATTTTAAAGTCAATTCCTACTTAGGTCAACAGAGAAAAAAATATATTTAGTTATGTTTTATTAAATAATTACAAATAATGTAAATAAAGTAATATAACCTATGCGTTAAAACAGTAGTTGTACAACATAACCTATAACAAAAAATCAGCTGATTTACGAAATCATATGTTATCACTTATTTTAAGACAAATGAGACGGAGTAAATACATTGCATACCTTGCCCCTTTTGTGAAAGGTTTTTCTCCCATATAAAACTGAAATCAATTACTTATATTTAATTAATGAGTTAATATTTGAAAAACTGGATTAACATCAAGTGTCATCCACTACAAGTTTTAAAAAATCTTTTGAACTTGAGTAGATGAATAAAAAGTATTTTATTAAAGATTGGAAATTTGAACAAGATATGTGTAAGAAGAGTGTAGACTAATAGAATAAATTGAAAAAAAGAAATCGCAAGAAAGAACAATGTATTTGGTGGAAGAAGAAAGACGCAAAAAGAAACAAGTTATTTTTCCCAAACTGCTAAGCTAACATAGTTTTGCTTACGGGGTGATTGAATTGCAATCGTATACTTGGACAGACAGGACGAGGCAAGTCCGACTGTGTTATGGTAATACGTCTTTTGTTCTTCAAGTAAAGACAAAGAGGCAAGAGCTGCGCGTATAAATGAGTAAGCAAGAATGTTGCCCGCCCGTCCCGACCGTGTAATAACAATAATAATGATGAACTCGGTCCCGCCGTGGATAATAAAGTAAGAAAGAGGGAGAGAGAGCGCAAGAGAAAGAGTGAGAGAGGCAACAATGAGCTGCGAAAATTAGGGGGTAGAGGCGAGCTAATGGTAGAGTAATTATAGGCCGGTATGAACAGCTGTCGGGCGGGTACAGTCAGCCGCAGCAACATGTACAGTCGCCGCTATAATTAATCAAATACTCGAGTAATCTCAGTCGGAATCACGACTCCAGAAATAATTATCCGAATGGTGTAATTTGAGCGTGTCATTTGTAAACATTGGAATCGTGTGAAAAGACAAATGGCAGAAATAACACGTTACGCGAAACGTAATTAGCTGTGGAGATAAAAATGGCGGTTTCTTTTATTGAAAACGTCGCAGGAAAACGTTCTTTAATGTCAAAACAATGAATTATTTTCACCTAATTAAATTGTTTACATCATTTATTCCGAAACTTTGAACATGCGAGCACTTTAATAAAATTATCTAAATAGTTTATAAGAAGATATTATTGTTGCGTATAATGTACCGAGAAATATCTATAGACATACAAACATACATATGGTGATGATGATGAATAGTTAATACCCAGGATCGGGGGATTTAAGGAGGAGCTTTGCAGTTCAAGCCCCCCCCCCCAAATATGGAGAAGTGAACATTTTTAAACCTTGAAATAAAACTGTAAATGTAAAATAAAATGCCATTTTCCATGTTTGCGTTCGGCCGTTCGTCCCCGATTTATTAATTTGTAGAATATGTTTACAAACCCTTATTAATCACTATAATACCATACTACTATAATCATTAATAAATACACCTAACCATAACGTTATAAATAGCTGTAAATGAGGTTAATTAACGATGTTATAATGTCACAGAGTAGGCCTATGGCTATTTCCCTCAGATAGAAGACCCTTAGAGTTAACACTATAGATACCATATTTCCTAAATATTTCCCGAACCCCTTCTCCTCTCTCCATCCAATAGCCTTACCCCAAAATATTTTTCTGATCCGACACTGATATCCAGAGTACATCCGTTCATTTTGCAGTGCATAAAACCGCAGTTCTGGCGTTTCGCTAGAATCTCATCTAGCGAAGGTGAACCTAACAACGGTTAAGTGCTCACCAATGACGAGGTGAAACCAACAACAGTTGAAGTGCTCATCAATGCTGAATGAGATTCTGGCGAAACGTCGGAACTGCGATTTTACACACTGTAAAATGAATGGATCTGCTCCTGATATTAACTATTCATCATATTATTCATCCGTTATGGAATCCATATACATAAGCAATTACTAAGTATTACAATTCCTAGAAACAATGAAAAATTTGAATATAATATACATAGAAAACCAAAGCAGACAAATGAAATAATACCAAATAATTCAAATCATCATTATAACCAAAAAATGGCAGTCCTGTGTAATTTATTATATAAAATGGACCAAATACCAATGAACATAAATGATCAAATAAGAGAGGAAAATATAATAGATCAAATTGGATTAGAAAATGGATATAAAAGAAAAACTTTAGATAAATTAAATACTGTAATAACATAATAAGAAAACAGAAAATCAACTATAATTTTGTAAATAATACAAGACAAAATATTTTGAAAACTTTTACATTCACAGGTAACGAAATAAACAAACCTAAAAGGTTATTTAAAGAAACAAATTTACACAAATTACTTTTAAAACTGATAATAAAGTTAAAATTATAACAAACAGTAGCAGTAATCAAAATAGTTTGCATGAAATAAATGGTGTGTGTGTATATATAAAACATAAAATGTCAATATTGTAATCAATAATATGTAGGACAAACAAATAAGAAATTAAAAGAAACATATAAATAGCATTTAAACGTTTATATAAAACCGAACATTTACAAATCAAATTGGGCTACTCATTGTATCAATAATGAACGCAGATTTTCTGAATTAGGACATAATTCTTTAATATTAATTAAAGATATATACAAAGGTTTAAAAATGACTATATATAAAAATGAATGTATATATATATATATATATATATATATATATATATATATATAATTATATATAAATGAATTTATATAAAAATGAATATACTTACTACTTACTAGACAACGCCCACTCTTGGCATTTCTGCCATTTGGTGACGCGCTGACCAGTAAATCACGGACAGTTGTTCCTCAGGTTTGAGCCCTTCCACCTGTTGTCTGACATGTTCCAGTTCAGGGCATGCTTGGAGATGGTCTGCATCAAAAAGATTGAAGTAGCACAAAGGGCACTCGGGGCTGTCCATGATACCTATACGGTGGAGGTGAGCAGGCAGGAGGTCATGTCCGGTGAGGGTGCGGAACGCTGGAACAGCTATGAAGCGGTCATGATTTTGATAGATTATCCCAGGTTTTTCCGGTGGCAGCCTCTTGGTACACAGCTTTCATTTTGTTTTTTACTGACAAATCAATGAGAGCCTTGGCAGCTGACAGTGGCATTTTCAGATTCGGTTGTAACAGTGTAGTTCCCTTTTTGGCTAGGAAATCGGCAAACATTTTATATCTAAAAAGAATTACAGTTAAAAATATTGTGTACTGGATAGCCGGATCATGGAACAAAATAAAACAAGAAACATAAAGTGTCGTGAAATAAAATCCTGAGTCATAATGAAACTGTTGTTATTAATCCACAAGAAGAAACAAATTTCACATTTTTTTATCAAGAACATTACAGATTGTGAAAATTCACATGAAAACATTTAAATAAGTGGTGTTAGGATTATAGAAATAATACAAAATACTACTTTAGACAATGATGATAAGAATATATGAAAATATGAAGGTTCGACCGAGACAATAGAAAAAGGAAAAATCAGTCACAGTTAAAGAACAACCGCTTTGGAACCTGAACTACGCTGTATTGAACAACAGACACCAAACCAACAGAAGTCCTTCTGCTAAGACGTTTAACAGCAGCACCGTAGCACGAAACGCTGTACGTTGTGTGAGAAGACATAACTTTTTCCAAACAATGTAGCAACCGTGAAGAGCAATATAGTTTATGTAAGTACTATAATCAATAAAGTTCCATTAACGTATTATGAAGATTATTAATTGTAGTATCAAGGTTTATTAGAACTCCTGTATTTTCGAATGTACAGGAACGTATTTCCGGGTAATCCGAGTTTTCAGTTATCCAAGGGGTCTTGGTCATCTACCTTCGAATTATAGAGACTCTACTGTGTATATATATATATATATATATATATATATATATATATATATATATATATATATATATATATATATATATACATATATATATATATTTTAAATTTATTAACTATATATATACAAGAAAACATATCACCATATTTAATATATATATATATATACAGGGTTATCATAAAAAAATGGTTGCTGTTTCAGTAATTCGTAGAAAGATAGTAGGGAAATTTCTAGATGTTATATTGGTATCTCTGAAAGCCTCCAACCCAAAAGTTTGTTTAAAAGCTGTAGTCCCTCTACGTCAGTGCATTGGTTACAGACGCTTTAAACGGAAAATTGAGAAATCGATGGATAGGCCGGAAGGACCTATGCTGTGGCCTCCAAGGAGTACCGACCTGACACCTTGTGATTTTTTCTTGTGGTGCTACATCAGAAGCGTTGTTTATTCACAAAATATTAGCAACCTGAACCACTTTAAAAACAGGATTAATGAAGCAATGACAACCATAACTAAAGAAATGTTAACCAATATTTGGAGAGAAACTGAGTATCGTTGGGACATTTGTCGAGCTACTAAGGCCGCACATATTGAAAAACCATGTTAAAAACCGTACCATTCTTTCATGATAAACTTGTATATATATATATATATATATATATATATATATATATATATATATATATATGTGTGTGTGTGTGTGTGTGTATTTCTTAAAAAGGCTTGTATTTTTATTCACTTTTCACTTACTTACACTTTATTGTATTTAAACAAGAATCTTGGTTGATATATTTTCGAATCAATTTTCGAAAACTATTAATTACGTGCTCTCATTTTTAAGTTTTTTTAAAAACAAAAATATAAATAAATAAATAAATAAATAAATATATATATATATATATATATATATATATATATATATATATATATATATATAATATGGTGATATGTTTTCTTGTAATATAGTTAATAAATTAAAAATATTTCTAAAACAAGAATAGGCCTACTTTGTATTCTTGTTTTTGAAATATTTTAAATTTTTTAATTATATATATATATATATATATATATATATATATATCAGTAGCGTATATAGACAAACATTTCGTGGGAAGATTTAAAAAGCAGGGTGTCGGGGGAGGGGGTTTCGGTGGACCTACCCCGGGAATATTTTGGATATTGGTTTTAAAAAACGCAGGTTTTAGGTATATTAAATTTCGTTGAATGATAGTTTAAATATATAAAGTGAAGGAATATATTTAAATATAGAAAGTATGTAAGCTTAGCTAATAATAAATGGTCGTGTATTAAATATTTTTCGTTTTTATTTGAAATTTAGGGAGGGGTTCAAGGCTCTTGAGTATTCCCCTTATATACGTCCTTTTATATATACACAACTAGGAGTGTTACAGTACATGCTTCTCCTAAAACCTCCCTCCTCCGTTCTCCCAATCTCCATCTCCATCCAAGCCAATGCTTGCTTCAGACGTAAAGGGACACGAAGCTGGTGCGTTTAGGTGGCATATTTCACTTACAATCACAATTTAAAGTTTATGGATTTTGTAGCGTGCAATGAGAAGAAATTATAAACATGGCGAAGCAGAAAGTAGTCAACAGGGAAAACCAAAAAAATTCGGCGGCGGTGCATGTAGAAGACTAAATAACATGATTATCCAACATACAGAATTTATAAATTTTGTGTTTGATAAACCCAGAATTTCTTTATAAAACAACACTATTGTATAATACATTTGAGTATAGCTACAAATTATCTCGCCAGGATAGATTTTTGTTATAAAAAAACAAATAAAGTTTCCTAGCGTAAGCTAACTGGTTGACAAGTGAAATGGCATTCGTCTTAGTGTGTAGTTTTACTACTGTCCTTTAAAAGATGTAGCTATGTACAAAAAGTATCTTGTACAAATCTTTATTAAGATACTGTAAAAACTACTCTGTACAGGTCAAGTATGAGCCCTGGTGCGGGGACTACCTGCTACCACAAACCCTCCTTACTCGAGTCCGGCTGCCGGTGAGTCACCTACTGGTGAACATACTACGAGGGTATTTGTTTCACTCATTTGAAACCTACTAAAATTCATGAAAAACGATACCAAACTCGACCATATTATGTTTTAAAACAAACTTGTAATATCTGCTAACTAAGCCGCTGTCTTAGGCCTCGTACACATGAGAGCGTTACAACGCGCGTCAGGTAACATGACCGCCCACATGAGAGCGTTTGCAACGCGCGTTACGAAAGCTCAACTATGTGAATCGAAGAGCCAGCATGTGTTTAGATTTTACACCGTAGGTATAAATCACGAAGACGAGCGGGTACGAATTAATTTCTTGTGTCAATTTATTGTATTTAACTACAAAAATATTCTTATAAAGCTCTAAATATTATATTTTTTATACGGGCGTTCCACTACTTTGGTTCATTTCGTATGTAAATAAGAATACATTAATTATAAAAATATTAACACTCCTGACCAACACCGAATAAAATCTATACTGAGCTTCTCACGCCAGTTGACAAAACAGCTGCTGAAGCGGTTTATTATGTTTAGACGTCTGGCAGAAGGTCAATGGGCGATAAATATTTGTCTTTATTTATGCTGCAAGTATTAAAAGTTTATAAGTAAGTAATATGTATTACCACTAATGTGTATTACATATTATACCTGTGATAAATTGTTTTTAATATTAAAATAGCCTCTTACCAAGAATTTTTAATTCCTCCTTCGAACTACCTTCTCAATCAATTGCTGCCAAGCCGCTCTTTTCAACACTGGTTTTGTATTCCACACTTTCCATTCCCCATATAGCAGACGATTCTTCAATGAAGAGCTTAGTGTCAAACGATACCATATTTTCTTCCATAATTGTAAGTGTAAACCGAGCTAAAGCGCATACTAGATTGATCTTAGGAACTCAACCTTCCACGACTAAACTCTGAGATGCACGTTACGACGCGCCTCCAGTCGAAAGCGCTCATCGCATGTGTACACTTACATTAGTTCTGTAGTATTTCAAAACGCGCGATGAAACGCTCTCATGCGTACGAGGCCTTACGCTCGAAGCGCGCGTTCCACGACTAACTCTGAGACGCGCCTTCAGTTGAAAGCGCCCATAGCATGTGTACATTTAAATTTGTTCTGTAGTATTTCAAAACGCGCGTTGCATCGCTCTCATGTATACGAGGCCTTACGCTCGAAGCGCGCGTTCCACGACTAAACTCTAAGACGCGCGTTACGACGCGCCTCCAGTTGAAAGCGCCCATCGCATCGCTCTCATGTGTATGAAGTCTTACGGACAAGGAAACTCTAAACGAACAATACTTTTCGTCAAGATTTAGAAAACACAATAAGCTTAAACTTTTCATATTTACCTTTAAATATCAATTCAACTTTTATTAAAAACAAAATGATCTCATTAAACTTAAATGAGTTTAAGAACTACAATTTAGAAACATTTAGAGCCAAATTTTCTTAAGTTTTGTATCATTAGTGTTGAAGGCTACGTTTCAAAACAATTAAAACCTGTATAGCCAAAACGATAAGCAACCCAAAATGCCTTCTAAAATTCGAAATTTTAATGCACTGAAAACAGTTTTGTAATGCATGCCTTTTTGTACGATATATTGAATTTTGTTCAAAAAATAGAAACCCATACAATTTGGATACACCCCACAATAATATAGTTGATATCATATATTACAGAAATTAGTTGTTTTTACATGCTTTATATATATATATATATATATATACACAGGTGCATCCGAAGTAGACTAATCTTCAACTGAAGGGGCCAGTCTATACAATTGTTATGTTTAATTATCAGCACTATTTACTATGTCAGATTATTATTTTTAATTCCTAGATGTTTGTATTAAGAAGGTTCAAGCCTTTTCGTTTAGTGCTATAAAAATATTGATTTATTCAACTTTTGCAATAATTTTGAGGAAAAAAATTGGAGTATCTTTAATTAGTTTTTATATACAATTTTTGTTTATAAACCATATTGCATACCCAGTGAATATGTGATGATTAAATCAAAAACTACTGCATAAAGTTGAAATTTAGTGTAAACCCAAAAGAGTTACAATAAATATTAGAAGAAAAACATTTTCAAAATATGGTAATTCATAGATTTTTTACTAGCTTTCACTCTGACCCAACCAAACTTATACATATGGAAACTTGTAGTTTTTGTGTTGTACATCTTGAGGGTTTTTAAATTACTACTTTTAATATCACTTGGCAAGCAACCACTACTTACTGATATTTTCCAACAGACTCACACCAATACAACACACACAATAAAATACTATATTTGAACACATGATTAAATACTCTATGAACAATAATATACCACAGGCTCGACTCAAAGCATTGAACAATGCACTGATCTAGTGCGAAATGTGTCTGCTGAAAAATATCAGTAAGTAGTGTTTGTTTTAGCCGAGTGATACTAAAAGTAGTTATAAATATGGTTTGATTTTTCACATCAACACTAAATTATTATCTTCGGTAAGGAAGGTAATACTGACAATTTTAATTTGTCTTTGTCAAACATATTTGTACAAAATTGTAAAAAAGAAATTGTCTATAGGTTTTAGAAGTTTCCTGTGAAAGGTGAGATCAGTGATATAAATATCTAGCCAAAGAAGTAATTGGTAAGTTCTCTTCGGGATTATAAAACCGACAATATTGAAGCAAAATGAAGTTTACAACAGTTATGGAAGAGAAATAAATTTTATTATGAAGATATTGCTGAAGTAGTTATATAATTGTAACAGTTTTGAGCAGTAAAAACTTGATAAATATTACACACAACCTTTAACCGCAAATATTTTTATTCTAGTCTTATGTACATTTCGGTTACAAAGTAACCATCGTCAGAGACATGTACTGCATTGTCACTTTGACAGAATCACAATATTAAGTGAATTTACTTGCAACTTTCCTCTTTATACCGTATATGGTGTTAGACCATTATTTTTGTTTGTTACTATTTACGAGCGTATTTGCTTTATTTTTGTTGTTTCCCATTTATGAAGCTGATGGTGATCTATAATCAGCGTGTCTAGTGAAATTGCAGGGCAAAAATAATTTTTTTCCAGGATGTTTAAGTTACGATGTTAGATTTATAATAATGTTATATATATATATATATATATATACATATATAAATGAAAAACATTCAGTTTTATACATAATTTTTCTATGATTTACTTATTACAATATGTTTATCCATAATATTTTAATTTGACTCATTTTAAGATACAAATATTTCTTCCTTATCTTTTTCAAAATATCATTAAATTTATATTATATAGAATTTTAAGATTTTTTAATAACTTTTCTCTTTTTGGCTTGTATTTTTTTGAGTTTATTTTTTGCCTTTTTCCTATCTATCTATTTTTTCTTTAAAGCAATTTTTTATTTTCGTGGGCATCACAAAAACTTTTCATGTCTTTGGGGAGGGGGAACACTTATACAACTAACTCTCCCATACTGCGTGCACAGAACAAATCATGTGACACAGGTAAAATTTAATAAGAGTATGTATGATATTGTCGCAGATTTCTGTCATAATTTGTAATATTTGTGCTGTAAATAAAATGCATTTATAACGTTAACACATATGGCAACTGTTAATACAGTGCTGTAGAACTTTATTCATAAAAAGTATTGTAACATCAGTCTATTCAATTACAATCACAAAGAATGTAGCCTACTCTAAATGACATTTTATCACAAAAGTGACGTAAACGTGACAGATGCTTTTGTACATATTCTGTACTGTATATGGAGTTAAAATGTATACATATTTTGTCTTTGATACAATAACATTTATATTGTCCGTATTTCTTTGATATAGTGGGTAGCCTATATAAGGAATCTTTCTGGGATGACTAGCCAAGACGAGTCAGTTGGGCATTTGTTGATATAAGCCTTTGTATGACATTTCTGTTTTTACGAGTATACTGTGTTATTTTCCATAAATTATACATCTCAGGCCTGTTTTATGTAAGTAGCAAAATTTAGTACGTACTTTATTAAATTTTGTTCATTTTGCAGGGTTCCACTGTAGTGGCTTGTACTATGATGAGCATATTTTTGTGCTATAGACCAGCCAGCTCACATATGCGCCATCCCCCCCCCAAAAAAAAAATACCGCCAAGACCAAAATATACATTTTACATACAACGCCTAGGTTATTTATGTAGTGTAATAACTTCTAACAACATTCCAGTTTTGGTCTGTAATGAAAGTCAGGTTCACATTAACGCAATCTGTGTGAATAGATTGATTTCTTACCGCCAGTGTCTTGGGGAAAACCAAACGGGGCATATATGCGCCCCTTGGTAGCAAATGAGTTGAGTAAACAGTATTAAAATTGAAAAAAAATTCCACGGTTTTTCAAGGATTCCAGGATTACTAGACACTGATAATTTCTCATTCTATCAATCTCTTATAATACTTCATTATTAAAAGGAACCTTTCTCCTATAATTTCATATAGATATTTATGTAACAGATTTCTAGCTATAGGAAAGCCGGATTATTCCCAAAGTGTTGAATTTCAAACATGTAATCATTCAGTTTGAATTTGACCCAAACAACTTTTAAATTTAAAAAAAATGAAATTATTTGAAAAAAACATATTAACATCAACTGTCTTCCACTACAGCTTAAAAAAATGTATTAGAACTTGATTGGATGAATAAAACCGTATTTTATTAACGATTAAAAATTACGATATATATATACTCTCGTTTTTGATTGACAAAGATCTTTTTGATCGAAATATTTCAAGTGTGATAAGTTTTTATATTGTCTATTTATTTCCAAGATATTGCAGTTTTGGACTATTGCCATTAGATAAGTCTGTCAGTCTCCTATCTAGTCCAAAAATTCCTAAATAAGCTTTAAGCTCTACTAGAACTAACCTAAATATATATATATATATGTGTGTGAACTAATAAAAGGAATTGAATAAAACACATACTGTTAAATTTTATAAATTGGAAAGAAAATAAGGTAAACTAACCATGGGAGCCCTTCCTTCTTTTTCTCATTAGACTCACTGATGTTCGCTTGGTCATGCCAAAATTCTATCCCCTTTGTAACAGTAGCAGTTCAGAGAATTCATTTGGTTGTTAATGAGTGCCTTTTTGTACTCTGTGTAAAATAGTGCCAGTTTAACAAATAGATCAGAGTATGGTTTCTGTCATACTCCAATACATTAAAAAAAATTGGATTCCATACAAATTTTAAGTTTTTGAATACAGTTTCTTTTATAGATTACACCAGTAATGTAAATAATACATGTAGGCCTATTTTGCTCATTATATAATACAGCTAGCATTTTACATTTTTTTCAAATTGACGAATAAAGTACATGCGCATATTGTAAATAATTTTTCTTATTTTTGTACTTTAATTAATACATACAGTACATAATTAAATATTTGATACATACACCCAGTATGTTCATATCTTTCACAAAACGTTGTGGAACATAAACTTTACATAACTCAAAGTAATATCTTTGGTAAAGATATTATATATTTGGTAATGTGCGCATCTCACATTATATCTTTAATATATGTTAAAGATTTGCTGAATATAAAAAAATCTGCTAAGAAATATCATTAAAACCCCAATTATCTGAATCAATTGAGACCAGAGCCTATTTGACTAAAGGACATTTCTTATTAGATTTTTTCGCAAAAGGTCAATTTGAATTAATTACTGTATGTATGTTGCAAATTGGAGAAAAAACTATATTTTTCATAAAGAATCAGACTTAAAGTTGAATTTCCCAAAGAACGTTGTTGCAAAAGCCTTTTGAAAATGACACATTTTAATTCTTTGTGTTTTACTGTCTTCATTTATTTTCTTGAAGAACTTCTATCTTCATTTTCAAGCACTGATAAGAAGTTTTAAAATACTGAATAACTATGCTTTTTCAATGTCCGAAATTATTGACTGTGCAACACCGCCTATCTGAGCCAAATGTTTACTTGTAACTCCTTTGAGAAGCCATGGTGAATGACGAAACTAAATACCAAACATTGGAGTGACCGAATCATAGACCCACTAATTAGTCAAAACCAATAGTAACAGTTGCCCGGGCACCTGGTGACAGACAACAGCCAACTATACAGAGCTGCTCTGAGATGGAGAATTGAATCAACGTGCAAATAATGTGTGTGCCGTGTACTAGCTTCAGAAGAAAATACTCGTAGACAAAATAATTATTTTGGTATTTGCAGTAAGTTTTTTTTCTGAAAATCTGAAAGCAATTCGGATAATTGTAGTTTTACTAAATTTATTTTAGTTAAGAACAGCAGACTCCAGATAATCGGATCAGTTAAGGGCTGGTATGATTTGGTCCGATTATAGTATTATTTATTATTACTAAAACTCGGAGGGACCTTATCGGTGTAGAGCACTTAGCTGCAGCCTTTGTACTCTCTTCCCATCCCTACCACAGGACTAGCTTAGTGGATACCTACCTCTGCAGAAATTAAATACCCACCTGATGCTAAAGCTTCTGATATCCTCTGGTGTCCGATTATAGTAACAATTTCACATATGTTATGCGAGATATATTCTGATCATGACAGTGTTAATTGCAAGAAGCAGAATTAATAAACAGTGCTGAAATATGTGCTCACAAAGTAGTATATCATGCTAGGGCCAGTGTGTCCACCTCTCTGGCCACTCGTTGATTTCTTTACCTGACTGGGAATATTTTAAAAAATCTGTAGAATATTAACCTTAACTTGAACAGAATTTTCTGATGACTTCAAGTTCCTGAAGGTTTTTACAGTTTGAGTAGGAAAATCATTCCAAGCGTCAGAAATCCTTCAATAGAGTACAATTTACAGAAAACAATTTTATAAGACTTCTGTAAATTGACTAAGATCCTGCATAATCATCTGATTCCTGATCCACAACCAGGATAAGGAGGAGTTGTGTTTGTCGACATTAAGCGAAAGGAACAAGGTGTCAATGAAAATGCGTTTCAAATTTTTTAAATATTATTTGATAACAGAATACACACAGATTTTGATGTCTGTTGGCTATTATCCTTAAATTTATCTTAAAAAAAGATTCTTAAGTTAGCTGAAAGATTACGAAATCAAGCCATAAAATTAACTAGCTCTAAATGCATATATGAAGAAGCAAAAAGCATATATGATATTTATTTATCATAAATTTATTAAATCATAAAAAAACAAACTAAAACTAAATAACTGGGTTTGAAGTGTGTTAAAGTGAATCAATCACACACTAATGAGCAACGATTCATCCAAATTTAGAATTACTCAATATACTAAAAAAATTAATCGTATTAAAATATGGTTCAGTAGAATATAATAACATTAAATGGTTCATATGAAGGTATAACATGGTTTGTATAACTAAAATGAAAATATGTATTTAACATAATTTTATTACTTAAAATTATATTATATTAGGAAAAATGTAATTAATTCTCACCAATTGCATACAATAAAAGTTTATATTGACATCATTAAGACAATTCTTTATATACACAATTTTATGCGAGTATAAACAAAATAAATTAGTCAGCATCATCAGTCTTACCACAGCGATGTTTTTCTAAAGCACATTCTGTTCGGAAATTCTTATTACAATCTATGCATGTGAAGAATGACTTATGGAGATGAAGATTTACATGATGATCAATAATATCTTCAGAAAAATTCAATTTACAATACTGGCACTGCTTCATTGGTCTATAACAATCATAAGTTAATTTTAATTCCTCACAATGAATTTGACTTGATGTGTTTGATAAATTTTAATTTTGTCTATATAATTAAAAGGAATTGACAGACTTACCTTGGTAAGAGTCCACTCTGTAGTCTTGAAATAGAAACACATAAAAGCACCTAAACAATGATATATTTCAACCACACAGTGGTCTTTGTCAATCAAAGAGAAAACACAAAAAGAAATATGAGGGAATGAAATAAATTAATTATAAATTGTAATCACAGATTGTGTAGAGTAGAAATCAGATGTCACAGATTAAAGATATATATATATATATATATATATATATATATATATATATATATATATATATATATATATAAAACAAAAGTCTAAATACAAATAGAAGAATTATAATTGAATTTTGAATTGTAAATTCAATTATAATTCTTGTATTTGTATTTAGACTTTTGTTCTTTATTAATACACAAGAAAACATACTGCGATATATATATATATATATATATATATATATATATATATATATATATATATATATATATTGTTTCCATGAGCATATGAGTGATTATAGTTTATATAAGTCTGTCAGGGGAAGAGATTGGAGACGTCTGAGGCTATTAGAAAAAAAAAAAAAAATGAATGGATTTATCTGATGTTGAGGTTAGGGGATTCTCTGGACTTGGTATACCACTGGTATGACAGTTCCCATCTTCTCAGTTCTGAGTGATTGCAATCATGGGGGAGTGATTTAATTATTTTTGTGGTATAGCAGTCATCAAAAGTTGTGATGTTGTGACTCGCAGCATGTTGAGCTGTTGGCCTCTCTTTCCCCTGACAGACTATAATCACTCATATGCTCATGGAAACAATATATATATCTTTAATCTGTGCATCTGTGACATCTGATTTCTACTCTACACAATCTGTGATTACAATTTATAATTTATTTATTTCATTCCCTCATATTTCTTTTTGTGTTTTCTCTTTGATTGACAAAGACCACTGTGTGGTTGAAATATATCATTGTTTAAGTGCTTTTATGTGTTTTTATTTCAAGACTACAGAGTGGACTCTTACCAAGGTAAGTCTGTCAGTCTCCTAGTCCAAAAAATCTAAATAATCTTTACCAACCAAAACTAACCTAAAAATATAATTAAAAGGAATATTACATAAAATATGAAGATCATAGTGGTACAATATATTAAAATAAAAATATTGCCAAAAACCCCAATACCACAAAAATAATCTTAAAAAACTAATATTACAAGTTACCTAAGATTAATACAGATGTAAATTGGCAAAAAAAATGTAACTTGATTTAAAGAGATCTTGCACATATTGAATATGATAAGCTGGAAAATCAAGTGTAATAGAACATATCATTCATAATCAGCATGCATTAGATCAAAACGTTAAATTAGCTAAAAGTATTAACTCCTAAAAGTTACTCAGTAGTTATGAAAGTATTTTTATAGTCACATCAAATAATAAATATAGATAAAGGCCTGTCCCTAACTCACCTTTATATTATTTGCTTTAATAGTTATATTTTAAATACGATGTATTATTTTAATTAGTTTTATTTTATTTATAAAATAGTTAAGCAGTTAATATTAGATATTTATTATTATAGGTTAGTCTTTTCTGACGTAGCCTAAATGGTTCAAGATGGCTAACTATTGTTTGTTGGTCAAGGGCAGAGCTTACCTCATTTTTATATATAACGATTGCAGAGAACAGTTGCTGTCAGTCTAGTTTGTAAATGATTACAAATTATATTCTAGAATTTTTTAATTAGACCTTCACATGATAACATGGTCATCGACATGTACATAAAGGTTCAATTTTAGGTGACTTGTAAAATAAGTTATTTTTGTGCTATTCATGTTTTTGTCAGTATTTTTACTGCAAAGGAATATTGTTTTATTTTATTGCAACATAAATTCTAAATTTCTTATCGATTTACTAGATTATCAATTAATTAAATTTCTGATTGATTATTAAATTTTACTCTAGTGTGCCATCTCTGAAAGTGAATCCTTGACCTTCTACTGGTAAAACTACAAACCTCTACGCCTCAGGTATGTGTTATTAACCCTTTTACTAGTACTAATAAAAGTTAATTGTTTATTTTCTTTTTAGGTTTTAAATTAGAGGGAATTTCACTCTACTGCAATACAAACTTAATGTGAAAAAAATTACTAAGCTTCTTTACAAACTCTTTATGAGGAGTTTATGAGAACTTTGTGTTCAGAATCCCCGGATGAACTATTATATATAAATGGTCATTAAAAAAACAGTTTAATAGTTGATATTATGATTAAATTTATCTATAACGACATGAAAGATCAGGCAACCTACTACATCTTTCCAGTTTTGATAACATAGTTACTTGTGTACAAGAAACTTTCATTTTAACCCTTTGATTATCCTGCCTTTATGTGGCCCCTGAAAGCAACAACTTTTGAATCAGTTTTACTCTTTTTCTTTTTTCTACATGGGAAAACTCATAGACTTTGGGCACAAAAAAATGGTGACTATATAGTATTTATTGTCCAGATAGTTGCAAATATTTAACCTAGAATACAGCACAATACATAGGAAAACAAATCGTAAACGTACGTCAATGCTAATCTGAGGGAAATGGTAGAACATACATATACGGGAATGCTCTCGCTGGCAGTTGCGCAATCCCATGTACTGGTACATGAATGCTAATCAGAGGGTTAAATACTTTCCTGATGACAATTATTGCCACACAATACAATGTGCTTCATTTATTATTTGGGCAGAGCGTATATTCACATGTTTAGCCATCCTTATTATTATGTTACCGGTTCTATACTTTAGATAAGGCATGTGCGGTTATTTTTCTGGTGACTTAAGGAAATGTTTTTGTCTCTCGAAACTGTCACCATAATAAAAGATATTTACCGTAGTCCTAATGTGTTCTCGGAATGACGGGACAAATAAAGTAGGATTTTTACTGCCCTCCTATTTCTTACAATAAACTTTTCAGTTAACAATATAGGTTGTCCGATCTTTATTATCGGGCATATATTTTGGTAGTTATATTGGATAGTTAGAATTGGATTTAGTATGTTCTAAATTAATTAAAAAATTGCAGTATAAATATGTGAAAATATTTTTTTCGTAACTATTTCAGTACAAATAACAAGAGAAGAATTATTTTTAAAAAAGTGAATTTTAGAGGGATCCTACTTAATTTATTTTACTAATAATAATCAATTAAAAAATAATAAAATGAAGAAAACTAAAACTAATGTAAAAAAACCTGCGTTTTCATATTTCTTTGTTTTATAAGTGTGGCGCAAACACAACTAAGTTGTCAAAATAATCTGTACCCGCCAAGTCACAAATTATTTAATAAGCATTAAATTAAACTATATGATCTAAAATAGATCCAGTCAGTCTCTTATTTCTCTTCATGTGAGGTAGCTTTACAAAACTCTCACTACAAGTCTAACAAAATCCAATGTCTGTAACATATTTTAGTAGAGAAATGAAAATTCTGGAGTGTTTCTTCTAATAAGGCCTTTTCTCTCAAATTAATTAAATATAAAACATTATAAATTATGTTCCTTTATAGTGTAGAGAATCTAAGAGGACTAACAAACATTTCTTTATCCTCACGTTTTATCTCTTTATCCCTAATCTGGCAAACACTTGAATTATTAAAACCCATTGAAGTAGTTAGACTATGCCATGATTTTAAAGATTCTATATCAGGGTGCTTAGACAAAAAATGTGAAGAAACTGCAACTTTTCTATAATGTTTTCTATGTTAGTTTGAACATAACAAAAAAAAGACTTTCTTAGATACACAAAATAGTTTATAACAATATTCTGTGAAATACACAAAAACTCGTGTACGACCATCAAGAAATACTGATTAAAGTAATCTCTCTGCTATATGACAATGCTCAATTTCTCACACCTAATGCAACAAATTACCTTTTCAATTTTTAGAGAAATTGATTTTTCCACATTGCTAGACAACACCTTGTGTATATACAGTAACAGAAAAATCGCCAAAATACTTACTTCTTTGAAGAAGAACTTCCATCTTGTGTTTTACTGGAAACTTGTGGTTTCTTACACAGAGGTGAAGGCTTTGAGGTTTTAGGGCGAACTATAGGACGAGGAACGGTTTTAGATTTTGCTGCTGCTATTGTCTGAGGTGTTCTTTGAACATCTTTTGAGGTGTGTGCAGGACTTTGAATAGAAATTGTTGCTTGAGTCGTAGGAGGTTCATAATAGTTAATCGTTGAGCTTTTTTGACCTCCATTAGGATGACTCTGAACCTGATTTGTAATAATAGGTTGTTGCATTTGATTATATTGCGCTGGAGTTACTTGGGTAGGTTGTACCAAATTTGTGTAATTTAATTGAACAGGGTTAGGATCTGAGTGTTGCTGGGGAATCCAACTATTTTGATTTACAACGGATTGATTCTGCGGCATTTGATTTAACTGATTCCCTAATATAGGCTGAGCAATGTGATTAATTGGAGTAGCCAGTTCTGTTTGGATGTGTCGTAATTTAAAAACCGAACCGCCTATGGTTATTGGAGAGTGTTCTGTCAAAGATTTACACTTTTCTTCTAACTGGGTCAAATGATGCTCCTAAAACATAAATGTTTTTACTGTGTTTAAAATTAATTTACAATTTCAAATCTGAAATACATTATTAATTTTAAAGTGGCTTTAAATTTATTCTTAAATTATAAGAAAATAGTTTACTTCAATTTTTTATTTTACTTAAGAAAAGATCAACTTAAGAACTTCTATTTAATAATAATATAACTGATAGTGGCTGTAGCCTATAAGTTACTAAAAAATACACCAGAAATTGATAAAGTGTGGTTAAAGATGAAAATAAATCTGCAATAAAATGTTTTGTATTTTCTTGTTAACATATAGGAATAAACTGTCTACGAATCATACTCAAATAAGCCAGTTTAATTACAACTCCAATGTAAAAGCAATAATTTACTACAAACAAGTTAAAGAACTGAATTTTATAATGATCGAGTAAACATTGTGGCTGACAAAGGATATATTAGCATTACAGAACCAAAACTCACATATTTTTGCAATGTTTTGGTTCGGTAGTAGTGATGCTGGTATTTTCCTCGATGGCTCCAATGCTTACTCGGTGTAGTAGTATATTATAACATTACATTTTATTTTTAATCTCTGCTTTCATACTTATATAATTGAATCATAGTTTGAAAACTGAATTATTATACAACACATTTTAGAAAAATTATATTTAAAAACAACTTTTGATATAGGTAAAACCAAATTTATAAAGTTGCTGTGTATCAGAACATAAAATACGTAATAGAAATCATAAGGTCACTGAGTAGCAAAATTAAAACCTTAAATTAGTACCAATTGATACATTACTTAAATCTAAGGTTTAGATAGCGTGTTAAGTGTAAAACAAAAATTATTAGGATTTACAAAAAAATTTTCAATTTTATTATAAAATGTTAATTATAATTTTTTCTAGGGGAAAATCGAATAAGATTATCACCAAAACAACTAAAAATAAAAAAAATTAACATCAAGGGTTGAAGCTACAAACATAAATTAACTAACTAAAATTAAAACGATAATAAATAAAATGTCATTTTAAAAAATATATTAAATGTTCTTAGGCGGTGCAAAAAAATCAAATTAGCCAATGGCTGTGGCCAACACACCAATTTTAATTACCTCTTTCACCGCCGTTCTTCCTTGAAAATCATAATATTAACAAAAGGTCAAACTAGTACATTCAATCAATATATGTTTGTGACAGTATGTACAAAAAAATAACAAAGCAGTCAATCCTCTTCTTGCATCAAAATCCCTGAATTAACAAAGTGCCTGATGTAAACTTGAGTGATCACTATTCCCTCTCCGTGATTCAAACAAAATGGAGATTTCCATGGACAGACGGTATTGTTATTTTCCCTTGACTTGTTTTGATTCAATGATTACATTATTCATTCCATGGACATGATAGTAAATGCTTTATTTTACATTTAACATCAGATGGCAACGGTGATTTTATATCGTGGACATCGGGCCATCGGCTATACTTAAGCTGGACGCCTGCACGAAGAAGTAAGAAGTAAGTAACACCAGATGGCAAGGCATACAATGTTAACACAGTTTAAAACAATTAAGTGCCAGAGCCGCTAGAGTGAGGTCATGTTTATCATGTTGTAGCGTATCATGGATTTCAAACAACGCATTAACATTAAGTTTTGTTTTAAGTTGTAAAAGAATGCCAAAGAAGCTCATGAAATGTTAAAATCTGTGTATGGCAATGTGGTATCTCTGAAGAGAGTGTACAAGTGGTATGACTGATTTAAATGAGTGGGTTGAAGACAAGCAACGGACAACCATTAACCTCAAAAAGTAGATACAATTGTTCGCTCAAACAGGCAAATGACTTCGAGAGCTATTGAAAGATCTGAACATCTCGTTTGGTTCCATTTAAAGCATTTTAACAGATAATTTGCAAAAGTGAGTGGAAAATTTGTTTCTAAATTTTTGAGTGATAAACAGAAGGAAAATCGTGCGTTAGTCTCAAGTTGAAGGATTGTTTTCAAGCAGATCCGGACTTCATGGCTAAAAAATCTATTTAGAGATGAAAGTTGGGTCAATGGATAAGACCCTGAGACCAAAATACAGAGTTTCCAGCGGAAAACCTGTGCATCTCCTCGCCCTAATAAGGTATGTCAGTCAAAATCGAACATCAAGGTCATACTCACTGGGTTTTTATTATGATAATGGTGTAGTGCGATCAGAGTTTGTTCCAAGGGAAACAACTGTGAACTCTGAATTTTATAAGGCCGTACTGCAACATTTGCGAAACGACATACAAAGAAAGAGACCAGAAAAATGGGCTAATGGCTTTCTTCTTCATGACAACAATGAGCCGTGCCACACCTAGCTTCTTATTTGCGGGTTTTTGGGCAAAAAAAGTATTCCCGTCTGCCTACGTCCGCCATACTTGCTCGATTTAGCACCATGCGACTTCTGGTTCTTCCCAAAAATTAAAACTGTGCTTAAAGGGTGAGAGGGCCATGACCGATCAGCTAAAGACCTTTCCGAAAGAAGCCTGCCAGAAATGGTTTTAGTCATGGATTCAACGTTGGGATAAGTGCATTGCCAGGCAAGGACAGTACTTTGAAAGAGATTAAATCGAATTTCATGTATGTTTATTACTTTTTGAAATACAAAATAATTCCCCATAATTTTTGATCAGAGTGGTATATCAACAAAGAAAAAATTTACTTTAGTTACTTTTTATTAAATACTTACAATTAATATAAATAAAAACACATAGCCTATGTGTTAAAACAGCTGTTCTACGAAATAACCTGTAACAAAATTAGCTGTTTAATGAAATCATATGTTATCACTTATTTTAAGCCAAATGGGACGAAATAGATATATTGCATACCTTGACCTTGTTGTAAAAAGTTTTTCTCCCATTTGAAATTATTATTTGAAAAAAACTGTATTAATATCTTAGTATCATCCACTACAAGTTCAAAAAAATGTATTTGAACTCAAGTGGTTGAATATAAAATATTTTATTAACGATTGAAATTTCGAACAAGATATCTATAAGGGGAGTGTGAACTAACAAAAGATATTGAAAACTACAATCGGTTCTACATAAAAAAATGGCCAGCCAAGCAGACATTCTATGGGTGAAAAATGAAAACTAAAATTTTTGTATACAAAGAAAACGAAATTAACTACATACATTTTCAAAACACATCTGATTAGCTACATATGATTAGCTAAAATGCCTAAATTAAATATTTAGCAATATAAATATAGGAATAAAATTCATGAAAAATATTTACTGCGATAAAAAAAAATCAAGACTAAACTCAAAAAAATTACAGGAAAACAAACTAATTTAATCAATAGCACGTCCTGTAAATTATTACCAAGCTTTATAAACCTTACATAAATTAATTTTACTACAGAAAAATAAAAATACTTTAAAATAGTACTCAAATTATAATCAGACCCAAAATACAACACTAGAATATCTTAAAGTTGAGAAAGAACCCACAATAAATTTTATAAATAAGGTAAAACAAGAGGGCATAAAAAAAGTTAGCAGCATAAATCATTAAAACTATTAATAATTCAAATACAAAAGATTTTTACAACAAAAATAAAATACAAATAAATCAATTTAACAAACTGAAACAAAAACTACACAAAAATGGAATAATATCACCTCATGAAGTTTGGTATAGTACTGAACAAAACACCAGGCTGACAATTAAAGGATAATAGATGACAAATCTCACTATTACTAGGAAAATGAGGTTGTCACTCTCTATTTCTTAATGTGTGTGTGTGTGTGTATGTGAGTGAGTGTATATGTCACACATTTAAATATGAAAATGTTAAAACAGAATTCAATTGTATTTAACTATAACAAAAAGTTTCTAATAACTGACATAATATTCATTTTACATTAAGACAAACATTACATTAATAAAGTTAATTTCATAGATACAACTAAAAGAAGACAATAATATTACTCATTATTATATATTCAATAAGTGTAATTTCTAAAGTTTTAATACTTAGTTGTATCGTGCAATTATTCTTATGATGTGTAGTTAATTTTATTTTGCTTCTTATCTGAATATCACTTTGTGGATAAAGGTATAGATTTAGCCCAAAAAATTATGAAAGTATTTTAATTTTGGCTTTATAACAGCCCCATCACGTAAAAATGTATAAATTTAAAATTAAAAAAATTCAATTTTTGAATAATTTTAAAAAATAACTTGAAACTTTTTTCCTCAACTTAAACTTTAAAAAAAATAATTTTGAGAGAGACGCAATGTAATTTCCCAGTAACAAAGGTGATGTTCAATTATGTTAGATGCCAACTTTCACAAACATCATCGACATTTCATTGTGATCAACGGAAGAAATCTGAGAAAATTTCAGGATATGAAAAAATCGTTAAAGTGCACCAAAAGAAAGTTAGAGGCATAGTATTGAAGACAGATAATTAGTTCATAAAAAGATGAGAGTTCGAAAATTAAACCACCACCCGTCAGATGATTTGAAGCAATTTCTGGTTAGTTGTAATAAGTGCAAAGTAAGGAATATCATAGATTAATAGAAAGTGTACGACTAAAGACTAGTGGTGACGCCAAAATGTATTCCTGGAGTAAGTTTTAGCGATACTCCCCCTAAAACCAAACATTTAACGTCTGTGTTCAAATGGCTTTCTAATTTAAAAAAGAATTACATGTCACACATTGCTGCATAAATGCTAAATTATAGAAAAAAGTTTAAAGACAAAATGAACTGTAAATCATAAAGCGGTTTTATAATGCTAAAATAAAACTCGAGAACAGTCGAATAAAGTTTTAAATTTAAATAAAATTTTAGTAAACTAAAAGTTATAAATTTATTAAAGAAAAGTAAAGGCAAGAATAACAAAGTTTAAACAAAAGAATTTTTAAAATTTAGATTAAAATCTAATCTGATTAAAACATCAAACGAGCCAAACCAAAAAAGACCTAAATAGAGCAAGAGCGAGGAGAGAGAGAGGGCGGGGGAGGGGGATTCTACACAATGACCAGGGACCGACCGGACTAAGGACCAAAACACCGGACCAGGGGCTGATCCAGGAGAGGATTCCCGTGAAAGTGAACTACCAAAACAAGTTAGCACTGTCTTTGTCTTTAAATTTGGATTAAATAACTTTATTTGAAATTTTAACAGTTTTAAATAAACTTGAAGAAAAAATTCTAATTAATATTTTTCTTATTTTCAAAGTAAATTTGAAGTAAATATGAAGTGATAAATTTGAAGAATATGAATATGAATAAAAAGACTTAGACAATTTTAAATTCATTTTAAAACTTTTTAAATGACCTCAATATCACGAGATTTGTAAAGTAAACATACATTTTCAAAATAGCTTTAACTATAGTTACTAAATGAAATCATTTGAAATTTTAGGATAGTACAAAAATAATTTTTCAATTGATATTATATGAAAATGTTTAGATTTATAAGTCTGTTAGTTTTAACATGTTGATATTTCAGGTCTTTTTTATGTAAAATTTATGTGGTTATTTACAAATGGTTTTTGTTAATGTGTAATGTATGATAATATACCGTGGACATCGGGCTATCGGCTACTCTTAAAGCGGGATGCCTGTGCAAAGAAGTCAAAAGTAATGTATGATGATGATAAAACATTAATAAAAGTTAATTCAGTAAATTAAATTTGAAAGTGGATAAATTTATAAAAAGAAACTTTGGAAAAAAATTTAATTTTGAAGGAAATAAATAAATTTAAAGATGATATAAAAGTATAGATTAAATTATGGTATTATCACAAATTAAAATAATTTGGAAAAGTTTGAAAATATTTTTCAACTAATGATTTTATAAATTAAAAAAAAATAATAAATTAATATTATGAAAGTAAATGGGAGTTCGATTATAAGTTTGAAATAAAATATATGAATAATTATTGAGAATTAATAAATAAATGCAGTAGTAAAAAGAGAAATAGCACCACATAAGTAAAGAAAAGGTAATTAAAAACAAACCTTTGTTCAATACTGTATATCTTTTGAGGTTATTATATGTTTTGTTCATGATATATCTTTACAGGTGGATTATTGATTTGTTAAATGTACTACATAATTAAATAAGAAGTAAAATTCCTGTACTAGACAATATTTTATGGAAATAAAAATCGATAGTTTTTACTAACTTACGACTAAGAGTTATATTTATTTTTCAATAAACAGTTTGCTTAAATAATCCTACAATCTGGTCATTAAGCTGTGATGCCTTTAGATAAAATATTCTCCGAGATATAGTGACTCAAAGGGTTAAATATCATTAAGTTAGATTTTTAAAATATAAGTCCAGTGACTGGCTCTCTGGCAGAATTTGGCAAGCAGTGGTACAGGTTCTGGCTCTTGTCAGATCTGTTTGTTTAAAATTTTACCTGCGTTGGTTGTTTACAGGTAATTGTGGATCCAGAGGAAAATGGCCAGAAGGAGCCTGCGTGTGCTGGATATGTAAACCGTTGCATTGAGCATAAAACAGGTAAATATTTTTTTAAAATATAATTTTAAAATTTCAACTTAGTAAATTTATTTTAAAAAAAAGAATTAATAAATTCCAACAGTCGCATAGAACTAAAGAAAGATCCTACTAACAAATATCAAATGAAATTATACAAATAGCAAAATACAGTGACAAAATATTCAATGATAAAAACTCATATCTGTTTACAATAGACAATCCTAGCCTCCCTAAACATCCTAATGAAAATTCATAAAATTAATAAACCGATATGATCCCTAATAAATTTTAAAATATACCTTCTTATAAAATGTCATAACTGCTAAAAGCCTAAAATATGTACTCAAATATGTACTCTTGAAGCTTATGAACCTAACTCTGAATAAATTCATCCCTGACCTGTGGCGCAAAGCGGAAATCATTCCTATCCTTAAAAAAGGAAAGCCTCCATGCGAAGTAAAAAGCTACAGACCCATTTCCCTCAAGAGCTGCTGCTGCAAGCTAGCCGAGCGAATGATTGTCAATCGTCTGAGTCCCTTTCTAGAGAGGACTGGTGCCCTGTCAGATGAGCAAGCTGCCTTTAGGAAACACCGTGGCACTATGGACCAAGTTGTGAAGCTCGTTCAAGCAGTGAAGGATGGCTTTCATAGAAAAATGTCGACTGTGGCAGTCTTTGTAGACTTCAAGGAAGCCTATGACAGAATATGGAGGAAGCTTCTGTTGCACAAACTCCAAAAATTAGGAATAACTGGAAAACTCTTAGGATGGGTGAAGTCCTTTCTGGCACAGAGGCATGTTCGAGTCCGTTTCCGAGACACAATTTCGTCATTTAAACAGCAACGCAACGGCCTACCACAGGGAGCAGTACTCAGCTGTATCCTTTTCAATATTATGATAAACGACCTCTTAAAAATAGTAAAAGAAGTACCGGGCATATCAACCTTACTTTTTGCGGACGACCTTGTCTTTTGGGCTTCAAGCGGGACTCCTTCGAACCTGGAAGAAACTATAAATCGAACCCTTAGCAGAGTTGCTGACTGGGCCAATTACAACCAAATGGTAGTTAGTGAGAAAAAGACTGTTTTCACTCTATTCACCCTTTCAACTAAGCCGCCAAAACTGAGGATCAAGTTAAACAACAAAACTTTAAACCATGAAGATACTCCACGATATC
Organism: Prosapia bicincta; assembly: GCA_036971475.1. Classification (NCBI taxonomy): domain Eukaryota; kingdom Metazoa; phylum Arthropoda; class Insecta; order Hemiptera; family Cercopidae; genus Prosapia; species Prosapia bicincta. The sequence continues at coordinate 17,257,765 of JBAIZL010000004.1, forward strand.
TTGGCATCACGTTAGACAGGAAGCTAAACTTTGCAAATCATATTGAGGCAACAGCCGAAAAAGCCACCAACAGAAGCAAACTGCTGAAGAGATTAACAGCAACTACATGGGGTGCTACCCAGGATGTTCTAAATTCAACGTACCGGACCTATGTACGACCAACAATGGAGTATGGAGGAGAGGTGCTCAACCTAGCCAGCTCAAATTGCCTAAAGAAGCTAGACAAGGTTCAAAATAATAACATGAGGCTCATAACTGGAGGAGCTAAATCAACTCCAATACTAGCTATGGAGATCCAAACAGGACTGGAACCCTTGGAAGTCAGAAGAGACAAATGTCTCCTAAAATTCTGGGAAAAAAATAAAAGAACAAATAGAAAGTTTTGGGAAACATATAAAGCTGCCACCTCCCGCCTCAGAACTCAGATTACTCCAGTAATCAAAGCTCTACAGCTGGAACAAAAATATAACCTTTTCCTCCATGCAGAAGCTGCCCCATTAAACCAACACAATCGAGTCTTTGACAACCTACCTCCAGTTTTTCTAAACCTTGTTGACCAGGTGAAACCAAAGTCACAGGCTATGGATATTGAACTCAGGAAAGCAACATTAATGACCATCAACGAACGATTCCCTGAAAGTGACTGGCTTCATATTTACACAGATGGATCTTCAAACCCTTCAAGTGGAGAAACTGGAGCAGGATATTTTTCAAAATTATTTCAGGGCTCGGTAGCTGTGGGCCTCTGCTGCAGCAATTTTGATGGTGAGGTTGTGGCCATAGGAGAAGCAGCATCATGCGTCATGCGACTTTCGCCGCGGCAGGTTGTATTCCTGATTGATTCACAATCAGCGATTTTGGCAGTTTCCTCTAACACACCAACTGACTGCACCTTGACAGTGTCGTGTAGAGAAAAAATGCAACTATGCCAAGAGGCAGGCTTCAGAATTGCGCTCCAGTGGATTCCCAGCCACGTTGGCACAACAGGGAACGAAAAAGCTGACAACCTCGCCAAGAGTGGGTGCCGTCTACCACAGCCACAAATCAAAATATCACTAGGCTCTGCTTACACCAGGATCCACGCAGCAGCTAAGACGTACTTGAAAAAATCACAAGACAACCTGGCTGTTGGAAAGAGATGGCAAGAACTTTGCACCAACCCCATTCCAAAAAACCTGCCTCGACCTATCAGTGTTGCGCTGTTCCGTCTAACCACGGGACACGACTACCTTCAGGCGCACCTTCATCGCATTGGGCTGGCGGACACGGATCGGTGCCCCTTGTGCCAAACAGGAAAGATGGATGGAGACCACCTTCCTGCCTGCCCACAGCTCGAAGCATACAATAGCGACCCAAAAACCAGACTCTCCAAGCTCTACTGGTCTGCACGATGCCAAATGGTCGAGTTACCAAGGGCAGGCGTTGGATAAAGTAAAGTAAGTGTACTCAAATTAGAAAATAAATTCATTATAAAACAAATTCAATTAATTTAACCTACATACTTGAAACAATAGATATAAACAAAAATATTAAGTTAATATTATATATTTTTTTCTTGGCGAAAAACCAATGTCGGTTATCAATGCCAAACAAAATAAAGAAGTAAAAACTAAATTTAATTAACAACAATTAATAAAATTAGTAACAAAGAAATATTTATTAAAACAAACAATATAATCTAAAACAAAAAACAACAATAAATATAATAAAAACAATAATAAATAACAATATAACAAAAAATTAAAACATAACAATAAGTAATGTTAAAAAAATTAAAACATAACAATAAAGAACAATATAACAATAACTAAAAAATACAAGTATGATAAGTATTCTATATAAAAAATAAATAACAAATAACTAAAATATACAAATCATATGATATCACAGACATATATTCCAACATACCAACAAACTGAACCATCCCAAATAATAAAAAAGAAATCAACCAACCTTGAAAATAAACCCAAATATATCAATCAAATGACAAAATTATTAATTATTATTCTAAAAAAACTACTTCAAAATTAATAATATTAATTATAAGTAAATGGAGAGATTAGCAAAGAGAATGCCTATCTCTATCATATTAGAAATATTTTTCCAAAACTTTGATGAGGATTCTGCTTATAACTCACTTTTGTGTAGTTTTTGAAATTAAATTAACAAATAGAGAGTGAGAGAAAAATTAATATACCAAATTGCCTAAAAAAATAACAAAAAATTATAAAAAATAACATTAATATATAACACACAAAAATACAGGAAATATAATAAATAAAATAAACCAATCAGAAAAAAGTTACCACTTATATAATAAATTATACATTGGCTAAAAATAAGAAATTTAAAGAGAGATATAAAAACATCTTAAACCTTATACTAAACTAAACTTCTGTAACTCAAATCTAGCTACACATGCTATCAAGAATTACACACTCCAAAAGTCTTGGTATTAATAAAAGGCAATTGATATATGAATCAATAACATTTATTTTCAAAATAATTGTGACATTTTAACAGCTAGTTTGCCACCTTTATCAGGTCAATAATACTGTGTGTGTAGTTACACTGTATATCAACCATTCTTTATTAATATAAAAATAATAATACATTTCTCACCATAAAAACCTATATTTATTAAGAAAAGTACAAAAAGGTCTAAAAATAACAATCTGGGAAAAGTTAAATATTTATAAACATAAATATAATAAATGAAGCCCAAATACAATTTAAACAACTACAAATTATTCAACTTATAGATAACCTTAATCCCTAACATAGACCAGTGAAATGACATTAAAAAAAACGAAACTTCTTTTATACCAAGTGATGAATTTAAAACTTTCAGAATTGCCAAATTTTTCACTGTAAAAAGGTTATAATCTGCAAGTTTAGGTTCGTCCTGACAGTTAAAAATGCTCATCTAACACCATTGTCCAGTTTTTAACAATCTGTGAAAATAACCACACAATGTCAATAGGTTCTAAAAATTTGCTAAAAACCTCTGGCAATAAATAACGTTAGTAGTATTGTGGTTCACGTACCTGGACTATAAGAGATCAGTGTGGCATTTTTACCATACATGGACGAATATAGAATATGGCTCATTCTTGAGATGAAAATTAATAGGCTGTACAGCCAGGATACATATGCAGTGTATCAACATAACTATCTAATTAATGTGCTATTATATATAATTTTTATAATTACTTGATACATGGATACAGAACTTATCACAAATATGCATAACTTTTAGCAATCTACAAGAATCTAAAATTCTTCTTTTAATGTATAATTTAAAATAAAAATAAAAAAGACAATAAACCCACCTTCAAAAAATGAAGCATTTGTCCACTAATATGTGCTTCATTTTCAACTTTACGCTGGATTTTATCTTGCATTGATTCACACATTATGAACAAATCATATGCAGCATCTAGCCTGTTCAAACACATGTGACATATCTGTTTTGGCATATTACCTTGAGGAGAGACCTGTAGATAAAAAATAAATATAAATAATGGTGAACAAATTCCATGAGTAGAAAATGGTATACATAAATGTTTCATTACATATTAAAATATCGCTTTTTTACAAATAATAACTCACCTGTATTTTGGCTACAATACAGTTATGGATTATAAAATGTTGTTATATTCTACTCCAAAACTCAGGTAATGTTTTGGTGTTCGAAGCAAAAAAACAAAAAAACTAGAATAGTTGAAAGTAATGAGGGATTAGGAGAATCACAGGTGGGTTCTTAGAATAAATTTTTAGTTGTTACTCTTTGGACTAACAGATTCATATAAACTACCTTATAGTATTAACAAAATTATGCCCCATCAATAATTAGAGAGTAATTACTTGTGAATTTATGGGTGTTATAAGTAGAAAATTATAAAATTCATATATTGGTCTTCAAGACGAAATTACCTTCTGTGTGGTAGTGAAAATTTCATTAAAAAGATGTTCATGGATGACCCAGAAAATATTGTGTTCCATAAAGCTCGCAAGATTTAATTAAGTGATAAAAATTGTTGTATATCAAAGAGTAACAGAATATTATAGATCTGTAGTAAGAGATTCATTAAGAGAGCTAAAAAGTCATTATCTAACTCGGTTAACTGCTAATACTTATCTATCTTGTAGCCTTTTAGCTTTATCTCAACCTTATATAAGACATAGCCAAAATATATGGCAGCTCCACCAGTGCAATGTTTTCAATCACTGCATATTGCGTTGACCTTAGCTTTATCATTAACCAATCATATGTCTTGTTACCTCTCGGAATTTATACATGGTGTATTCTGTTATGATTTCTTCTCTCTCTTTGATTATTTCACTACACAGACCTCATAGAAATTTTGCATCATTGTTTTAAGCTATGTGTTTAAAGCTGTTTGTGGATCTAAAATTATTTTCAAGAGACATTGCAACAAGGTGTTGTGGATAGAAGGTTTGTACTTTAGTAATGATGAATAGAAGTGTCAGTGATAGAATAAGAATATATGTCAGTTTGATTTCGAAAGTTACGAGGTTATTAGAAAACCAATTTGAAATGTTTCAACAGTAGAAGTTAGATTAGGATGGTAGACAGACCGCATAGAAGTTTTGCATCATTGTTTTTATCTATGTGTTTAAAGTAGTTTGTGAATCTAAAATTATTTTCAAGAGAGAGAGTAGATAAGAGTTTGTACTTTAATAATGATGAATGGAGGTATCAGTGATAGAATAGGAATATACAAGGAGTGATTAAAAAATACAGTGAATGAATTTTTATAGCGACAACTGCTGACGATATATCTATATGATGTAATTTGAATTGTAGCAAGATCTGTTGAGACAGGCAGCGTCAAGATTCAACACGCTGGAGCTTGTGAGTCGACTGCCAGAGGAGCTAGAGTCAGGTTGTGTGTATCATGTCTGTTGCATGTCATGGATTTCAAACAACGGATTAACATTAAGTTTTGTTTTAAGTTATAAAAAAATGCCAAAGAAGATCATAAAATGTTAAAAACTGTGTATAGGGATAATGTGGTAACTCTGAATACTGTGTACAAGTGGTATTAAAGATTTAAAAGCAGAAATGAGTAGATTAAAGCTAGCAATGTTCGGGACGTCCATTAACCTCAAATCAGACTACAGTGTACAAAAATAGAAACAATGGTTCATTCAAAAAGGCATATGACTGGAAAATCTTAACGTCTTGTACAGTTCTGTTTAAAGCGTTTAACCTTGCAAATGAGCAAGTGAGTGGAAAATTTGTTCCTAGACTTTTGAGTGATAAACAGAAAGAAAATCATGTGTCAGTCTGCACAGAGTTGAAGGATCGTATTCAAGGAGATCCGGACTTCATGGCCAAAATTAAAACTGAAGATGAAAGTTGGGTCTATGGATATGACCCTGAGATCAAAATGCAGAGTTCCCAATAGAAAACCAATGAATCTCCTCGCCCTAAAAAGACATGTCAGTCAAAATCGAACATCAAGGTCATGCTCATTGTTTCTTTCGATAGTGAGGGAGTAGTGCGACTAGAGTTCGTTCCAAGGGGAACGACCGTGAACTCTGAGTTTTGTGAGGGCATACTGCAACATTTGGGAAACGACTTACGAAGAAAGAGACCAGAAAAATGGGCGAATTGCTTTCTTCTTCATTATGACAATGTGCCGTGTCACACTTCACTTCTCATTCGCTAGTTTTTGGCCAAAAAAAGTGTTTCTGTCTGTCCACATCCACCATACTCATCCAATTTATCACCATGCGATCTCTGGGTCTCCCAAAAAAATTAAAACTGATTAAAGGAGAATGTTTTGACACTATTCCTGACATTGAGAGGGCCACGACCGAACAGCTATACGGCCTTCCAAAAGAAACCATCCAGAAATGTTTCCTGTCATGGCCACGACCGAACAGCTATACGGCCTTCCGAAAGAAGCCATCCAGAAATGTTTCCTGTCATGGATTTAACATTGCAATAAGTGGATTGCCATCAAAGGACAGTACTTTGAAGGAGATTAAAACTGAGTCTGATGTAAGTTTATTACTTTCTGAAATAAATTGTGGTTGTCAGAATATGAAGTTAGTGTACTTGTTGTTTTGAAACGTAGTTTTGTTTGATGTGGTGGATAAATTAATAAGATGCTAGCCAAAGAGAAACTGATTGGTAGGGTAACCTTCTACGTTTTACTTAACCTTAAAGATACTTATTTTTGCTTTATGTAGGTTTATTTTATTTTGCATATCATGTTGGAATGTATTTTGTACAGAGATTGATTAAAGTTGTGCTGAAACACATTGTATTGTTGAAAAGTTAAGGTTTTGTTGAACCAATTTTTGCTTTTATTAACAAAAAGGAACTTTATTAACAAAATATCAAACTGCTATTTTTTAAATGGATCATTATGCAAATTAACAGTATTTATTATAATTTGTGTACTTACTTGTATTCTCAACATTTGACTTATTTTATGTTGCAGCTGTTGTTGAATTCCAGCGTCGCTGAAAACTGATATACACAAGCTGGAATTAAATTCCTGTCCACAAATCCTGCAGAGAACTTTAACAGGTTCAGTTACTTCTGTCTTCATTTTATATAGATTTATTATTCCATAAAATAAGTATCAAGTTGTAGAGTTACTATTGTCAAATCCTGCAACCAAACAAGTACTGTTGTTTAAAATATTAATTTTTTATAAAAAAATATGTTTTATTTATTTTGTTTAAACACTTAAAATAAATAAACATACTATCAGGATTAATGACAAATACACTGAATAAGGGAAGCTCAAATTTAACAGAATCAAAATCCTAATGGCACGAATTAAAAACCTATTACAAATCCAAAACTAAGAGATTGAACATAACTAAAGTCACATATTGTCTGCATGTAGAAGTTTCCCTTGCTTCTTATTTGAAGCATATTTTTTAGCGTTGAAATGGTTTCACATAATGCTTGACAAAGGTTGAAACCACTCTTGATTTTTTCAATTCCAACATATGTTACTAAAAAAATACAAACATTTACTGAAACTGAAAATGTACAAAATGTAAAGTTCGGATAGTTGTAAAATATTGTTTAAGTGATTAATAAGATTCACCAAACATAATGGACTACAAAATTCAAGAATAAAAAATACATTCTAAACAATGTATCAAATATTTCAAACCATAAATAGTGGTTAAATAATATAAGAAAACAAGAATAAAACCTCCACGCACAAACACTCAAGAAACTTTGTATAATGAATGTTAAACTAAAAACACTTGAATATATGTTAGTCTGTTACACTTGCCTTAGTAACAGACTAAGGTTAAGTAACAGTGTATAGTAGCACTTACTTTTTTTATTATTGGGGACGGCTGTTTCGAAAGACGTGTCCCAATGTCAACTCAAACCGTAACTGACCCCTTGGTTGTTATTGGTTGGGAGGATACTAGGTGTATTTTTAAAGAGTATTGGTGGTTATAATATCAAAAATTGTATGTCAGTTATAATGTAATTGAGTGTCGAGTATATGTGTAGACAGTTTGAGATGTTTGAATATTTGCTATTTAATCTAGATGTAAATTACACTTACAAGCATCCTCATACATTTGTGTCATCACAGCACTAGGTGTGCTCCGTACACCCGGAAACTTCTGATACTAAACCTTTCTGAATTCCGGAATGGAATAAGTTATTTGATTCTGTTAACTGAGAAGAAAATATTATCATTAGTCTTTGGTTATTGGATATTAATGGATTTGACTTATTTGGAAATACTGTAATGCCATAATTGAAAAACCGAAGATTTACAGACAAGATTAATTTTCTAAAACTCTGAATGATTTGTTAATACACCACAAACACTCATTAACGAAATCATTAACCTAACAAAATTAATGACATCATAATATTACTTTACCTACAACACTTTCTACACCCAAAAAGAATCTCTACTTATGAGATCCCCCATAGCTATCATATTGGAAGAAATATGCATATACCATATTGTGGTTGAACAAAACCACATTTTACATAAATACTCAGACAACATCATATAATGGTATAGCTACATTTACAACATTACTACATTCTATAAAGATGTAGAATGTAGTAACAATCTACAAAGGTGTAGAATGTAGTAGGTTTTAGCATATAAATGTTAAAAACACATATTTTTAAAATATCTCAATTCCATACACAAAACTAACTTACACTATCAAAACTGAACAAAACAACTTACTTAGTTTTTTCGACCTTACAACTACGTGTAGTTGTACAGACAAACAAATACATAAATTTAATACCATTCACCTACAACAACACAAACTAGCTGCTTACAACACCATGACATATCACCATATTAAAAACACTGTTAGACAAACAAGAACAATTAAACATCATAAAACCTATAGCCCAAACCAATGGATACAACACAACAATGATTGACAAACTATACAAAAGCCTGAATAATAAACTCAATAACCCAACCCTACATACCCAACATGACAAACCTACAAAATACTTAATACCACACAGATAACTAAAGACTCACAAACTAACCAACCCAATTTGTATATACAGAATTTGTAATAGCAGAATAGACCACTCCACATAGAACACTCTCAACAACCAATTTAAACTCAACACTATAAACAAACTTACTTGGTATGGGTATCCGAGTAAGCATCAGGAGACGCAGACAACACGATGTCCAAAATCAACAGCTATCACCAGTTCTCAGTAATCCCTGTTTGTCAGGAGCTTATCCATGCCCAATGCCCCTCCGAGTCTTGATTTCAGCTTTTCTGTGATGGTTTGGTCTCTATTGCATAGTAGCAATATATGATGGCAAGGTCTCTATTTTAGAGTTACTCTCTGGCATATTGCGCTATTGTTGAGGTTGAAGCGTTGTCCTGTATATCGAAGATCATAAACAAAGATATATACAACTCCGCTGGTGTTTACAAAGTAATTTGCAGATTGTGTCCCAGTTTTTACATAGGCCAGACAGGAAGGTCATTTTAAACAGGCTACCAAGAACACATAGCCATCACAATCACCCAATTTGGGTGACACAAAAAAAAAAACACCCAATCATACTTTGCTAAACATCTCCTACCACAAACAATTTCTACACAAACATCAAACCTATAATTTCTTCACAAACAAAACAAAAATAACCAACAATACACTACCAAACAATATGAATTATACAAGTATTTTAAACTACATATACTTAACTCCCAATAACATTATAACTCACATATACTTTTTGATATTATAACCCTTGATATTCTTTAAAAATAGACTTAATGTCCCTATCCTAATATTCCACACCTAATCAAAAACAACCAAGAGGTCAGTTAAAGTTTGAGTTGACATCTTCCGAAGTAGCTGTCCTAAATAACCAAAATAGTAAGTGTAACATACTAACATATGTTTGTGTTTTTAGTTTAAAACTTGGGTAAAAATATAGTCTTAATGATGTTGGTGTTAAATTTTTTTTTGTTATTATATTATTCATTTTAATGTGTAGAACACGAATATGAACTTTTTCTCTGCGGAAAGTACAGAAAGTTACTTTTTTCACATTTTAAATGTTAAGTTGTACAGGCATGTAGGCCTATAGCGTAAACCGGGCGCCCAGTAGCTACAGCGCACTGCACTACGTCTAGATTTGTAATTTTATACAACATTACTATATACCTATATTAAAATATACCTACGAAGTAGTAAAATATACCTACATATTTTAATATAGGTATATAGTCATGTTGTATAAATTTATAAGCACAAGTAATAAAATAAACTGACTTTGATGTAGTGCAGTGTGTTGTAGCTACTGCGCTGCCAGTTCACACTATACATGCTATTACAGACTAACATTAAAAATGTGCAGAAAAATTAACTTTTTGGATTTTCCGCAGAAAAAAGTTTATATTAGTATTCTACACACTGAAATGAGTAATTAAAAAAAAAATATATCAATAAGACTCATTTACGATATACATGCCATTACAACCTAACATTTAAAATGTGAAAAAAGAAACTTTCCGTATTTTCCGCCGGAAAAAAAGTTGATATTCTTGTTCTACACATTAAAACGAGTAATATAACAAAAAAAAAAACATTTTCAACACCAACGTCATTAGGACTATATTTTTACCCTTTAATTAATTAGGTTAACTACAACATTAATTCTATGGTATTATTTGTAGTGAATGGAAATAACCTTATGTGGCAGACACAATTAAAACAAACAAAAATTTCATCTTACTGAACGTGATTGAGAGGAAAACTCTTTGGCTATTATGTTCATTGTCCACACATCTTTTTATACAATATAACGTCCAACAAATGGTAACCCTTTTTTAAAACTTTTAATTACTTTCACCTAACCATCACAGGAAAAAACTTGGCACCATCACGAATGGCAACATACACAAATCTTCAAACAATTTTTACTAAAACTTGTTCCCTACGGCAATATGTATTGAGTGATCTCACTTCTCTTAAAAGTACTCTTGGAAATATTTCAACTAGATGAATTAAACAACACTCAAATATAGCAAAAGCTGAAGGATACAATACAATTGTCACTTACATTATTACGTCTTGCAAAAAACTTATAATTAACGTATATTAAAAAAAAAAACTTACTAGAACAAAACTACTTTGACCACTCTAGGCGATTAACATCAATATTTAAAATGGTTGCCACTACCAGGTTGCGTTGTTACACTTGTAGCGCCGAATTTAAAGTCAGGTGTAAAAATGTATCAAGAACCGGTTCTTTACGATTCATTTTTAAGGAACGAACCATTCTAACTATTCCTTAAATGAATTACGATTTTGCATTCTTCGATTACAGGAATTGAACAAAATTACCGAAAAAAGAATTGTAAACGTTTTAAAGCCTTGTCATTAAATATACAAAACTTTTTTATTCAGCCATGATCACCTGAAGATGATTCCGGAAGGAATTGACAAGCATCAAGTAAAATTGTGTAAGTTCCAATTTAAAAAAAAAGTATGTTTAAATCATTGATTAATATATTAATTGGAAACCGCACGTCAAATGAAAAAAAAAAAAAAAAAAAAAAAAATATATATATATATATATATATATATATATATATATAATATATATATATATATATAAAGTCGAACCTCTATGTAAGGAAACTCCAAATAACGAAATCCTCTACCAATTTTTACCTCATCCCATGACATTTTAGAAATTACACCGCTTATTTACCTTTATTTAATGAATTTTGGACCTCTCAATAACGAAATATTTTCTTCACTACAACTGAAGAAATATAGTGTTGTATAGGTAGCTTACAGTGTTTAAATTTTTAAATTGTTTATTTTCAGCAGAACTGTCGCCTATTTTATAAAGCCGGGATCAGATTGAAAAGACAAAGTGCTGCTTATGATTAGCAAAGAAATAAAATGAAACTTTGTATATATGGCGATATCCATAACGTGATGATTAATTGGGCTACGGTATATATATATTTATATCACTTTCAAAGTGTATACAAGAAAACAGTGTTGCATAATCTACAAATATATATATATATATATATATATATATATATATATATATATATATATATATATATATATATTACAATTTTACTGTTACTAAAAAGTAATATTTGTAACTAAAAGTTGTTAAATTGTTCCGCCAAGATTGAACACTTGGAGGAAACGTTTTTATCTTACGACTTGTTCAGCCTCTTAGTTTTGCCACTAGGAATGCTGCATTGTGCTTCCACGGTACCATTTTTTGAAAGTTAGAAGTGATGTGTTCGAAGAATATGTGTGATCTGTGCCGTGTTTGTTCATTTAGGATGTCATTTTTATGTGTGTTGCTATCTACATATATTTCATACTGTTCTAGTGTGTTTAATTTATGGCCTTTGTTACATATATGGAGGATGCTCATGTTATTTTCCATACTTTTGCATGAGTGTTTAGTGTCCATTAGGTGATTTGCGAAGGTGGATTCAATAATAGTGTGCAGTGCGCTTTTGTGTTCTTTTTATCTTTCGGCGAAAGATCTGCCTGTTTGTCCAATATAGAACTAATTGCAGTTGTTGCATTTTAATTTGTACACTCCTGGGTTTTTGTATGTGTTGGTATTGTTATTAATGCTGTGTCTGATAGCAGTTTGGCTTTTATTTGTTGTTTTGTAAGCTACATTGTATCCTGCTTTTTTGAATTGGTGTGCTATTTTATTTGTGAGTTTGTTTATGTATGTGAGGGTGATAAATTTGTTTGTGTTTGGGTTTTTGTTGTTTGTGCTGTTATTACTGTTCTATTTGAGTAGTTTTCTGTGTAGTTTTTCTATTCAATAATGTCATATCTATTTTTGTGAGCTAAATATTTGAATGTGTTTAATTCCTCCGCGTAGTTAGTTGTGGACATAGGTATTTTATTTAGTCTATGTAGTAAATGTATGAAAGCTGCATGTTTATGTTGTATTGGGTGGTTCGATATGTTGTGTATCAGTGTATCTGTCATGGTTGGTTTGGGGTATATGTTGAATTCATGTTTCTTTTGATTTTTTTGTTATGGTGACGTCTAAGAAATTCAATGTTTTGTTGTTTTCAAATTCTGCAGTGAACTGGATATTTTTGTGTATTTTGTTTACATGTGTTTGGAATTGTTGGCATTTTCTTATGTTTCCTTGATATGGTATTACCGAGTAAGTTAACAATTTAACAACTTTTTGTTAACACAAAGTCTGGTCGCAAGTCAGGCGCGTATCCAGCGACTTGCTTTGGGGGGGGGGCGATCGATGCATTATATATATATATATATATATATATATATATATATATATATATATATATATATATATATATATATATATATATATAAATATATATTATGTGTGTGGGTGTGTGTGTGTACGCGCGCGCGCGCGTGCGTGTATGTAAAAACATAGAACAAAAAAAGTTCTTTCTACGCTTGCGTTAGAAATCGGTAACGTGATAAAGACTCGTAGCAAATTAGAGTTTTGAATAAATAATTATTCCAGTTTCGATAACACTTATGGCTAGAGAATATTATTAATTTCATAATAAGCTATTATTATAAAAATAGTTTATTAATTAATATAAGTAGCTATTCTTCCAACACGAACAATTCCGGAGTCAACTGCGAATATTACGTTTGCAAAATTACGTATTGAAAATCATATGTTCGAGACTAAGCTTCACTAGCGCTATCTGTTGTTAAAACGTTTAGACGTTTACGAGGGTATACCGAGGAAACGCGTCACATTTTCAAATTAAAATTTTATTTTTTATTTACAATAAAAGACGAATTATCTTAAGGAAAAGTCTAATTTAATATAAAGTCCTAATTTAATAATATATTGTCGATTTTTAACCCAAAGTTCTTGAGGGTTGGGGGGGGGGGCGATCGCTCCCCCTTGGATACGCGCCTGCAAGTAATAGCAAAAGTGTAATAAGTAATTAACAACCAGCTCGTCATTGAAGTATTTAAATATTTACATTAAATAAGTAAACATTTAATTTACATATTATTTTTAGACATATAAAAATTCTGCATATTTACGGTGCATTGAGGTTGGCAAGTGCAGCTACTGTATTTACAAAACATATTTATTTTAACATTACTAACTAGAAAGTTATACCAGGCAACATAACAATGTATTTGTATCTGCGGTTGGTTAACTGCATTTCTAAAATATTTTGAACCTATTCGTACACTTTTACGTACCTCCTAGGTCGTCATCAGTAAACATTATGATATCTTTGTAATTTTATCTTATATATGTAAATACAGCAAAAGTTCTATATTTTATTAACTTATATAGTCCTACCTGATTTCTTTAACAGCTGTTCTACTGCATAACCTGTAACATAAAATCAGCTGTTATATGAAATCATATGTTGACATTTAATTTAATTAATCACTTAAACAGTAGTTTATGACTATCCGGACTTTAATTTTTTATGTTTTCTGTGGTCATTGGGACTTCTTTAAGTCTATGGAGCATGGATGTGAAGGCAGCGTGATTGTATTGGATAGGGTGGTTTGAGGTGTTGTGGATAAGTGTGTCTGTCGTTATGGGTTTCCTGTAAATGTCGAAGCTGTGTTTTTGTGTGTGGCTTTTTGTTATGGTTAGGTCGAGGAAGTTTAGGGATCGGTTGGTTTCAATTTCTGAAGTGAAGTGGAGTTTTGGGTGTATTTTATTAGTGTAGGTGAGGAGTTTTTCGCATTGACGGGAGTTGCCTCTGTATAGTGTTATATCATCGACGTATCTGTCCCAGTATATAATTTTGTGTGCATGTGTATTGTTTGTGAATATCTTGGTGTTATCTATGTGTTGTAAAAAAAATTCGCTTAGGACATTACTGATAGGACTTCCCATGTGTAGGCCATCTGGTTGTAAATAGAAGTTTGAGTTGTGGATGAAATAGTTTTTTTTGGTGATGGTTTGGAGGATGTTTATGGTTCCGGTAACATGGGTTTTAGGTGTGTTGTTCTGTATTGATTGGGTTTCTAGGATGTTGAGCGTTTCGTGTATGGGTATGTTGGTGTACATATTTGTTATGTCGAGTGATAGTAGTGTTGAATTGTGTGGTATGTTCATGTCTTTTATTTTATTTATGAGGTTTGTTCTGTTTTTTATGTGTGTTTCTGTGTTTAAGTTTATGGATTGTCTGATTATTTTGGCCATGTATTTTGCTAATTTATGTGCAGGGGCATTCTGGTAGTTAATGATGGCTCGGATGGGGACATTGGGTTTGTGAATTTAGGGAAGAGCGCGAAGGTAGGTGCTTTAAGGTGGATTTGTTTTAGGTGGAGTTTTTTGTTTTTGTTGATAATGTATTTAGATGTATTAATTAGTCGTTTGATGGTTCTATGATATTTCTCTGTTGGGTCTATATGTAGTTGTACTATATTATTATTTATTATGTAATCATTGATTTTGACATTTAGGCTGTTTGTATTAATAATTACTGTAATGTTGCCTTTGTCTGCTGTGGTGAATGTAATGTAGGTGTGGTAGTATTGTGTTGGTGGGTTTTTGGTATATGTAGAATTTATGTGTTTGGTTATCTGTACGTTTAATTGTAAGATCCAAGAAGTTAAGTGTTGTTTTGTTCTGTTTCGATGGTATATGTTAGTTTTGGGTGTCTGAAATTAAGATGTATTAAAAATATGTGTGCTCTGTGTGTATCTTCTTTGTATAATATTATAATATCGTCGACGTATTTATACCAATAAATGATGGTATCTGAGTATTTATTGTTGTTTACAATGTGGTTTTGTTCAATGTAGTGGATGAATATTTTTGCCAAGATGCCAGCTATGGGGAATCCCATAAGTAGACCACCTTTTTGGGTGTAGAAAGTGTCATTGTAGGTAAAGTAATTTTGAGATGTGATTAATTTTGTTAGGCGGATGATTTTGTCAATGTGTGTATGTGGTGTATTTGTGTCTATAAGCATTTTTTTAGGATGTTGATAATTTCTGGAAAGCGGGTGTTAGTGTATAGATTTGATATATCGAAGTAGACTAAAGTAGAGTTGTGTGGGATATTTAGGTTTTTATTTTGTCGATTAGACTTAGGCTATTTTTATGTTACATTTATTATTAAATTTTATAAGGTTTCGGATGGTTTTATCGAGAAATTTAGCTAGAAGGTGAGAAGAGGCGCTCGTGTGGTTGATTAGTGGACGTACAGGGATGTCTGTTTTGTGAAGAAGATCCTACATGTAATCGACAAAATGAAAAATTGAATATCCCACACGACTTCATTTTAAACTTCTTCTATATATCAAATCTATACACTAACAACAACATTCTAGAAACTATGAACATCCTCAAATACGTGCGTATAGACACAATACACCACATATACACATTGAAGAATCTTTGAGATCAGTTGCGACCTGAGTTGACAATTTTACACATCTCCCGAAACGGCCGATCTCATCAAATATAAGTAAATGCTACTATAGGAAAGTTGTAAAATATTTACAAGTGTTTTTGTGAAAAACTAGTAGCTCATGTGAAGATGGAATCAACAAATATAACAATTCGTATTCTGGTTTGAAAAAAATTGTGAATATGACAAAATTCAAGCATTATTTAGAAAAACAGTAAATTTATGTTTGTAATATATGCGCAAAGGGTTTCATACTATCTAACAAGTATATTCCTATTTAAAGATAAAACCTACAATTATAAAATTACAGAAATACCACTTTTTTCAGGCACAATTTTCAGGAGTTAAGAAAATTGTCATGATAATGGAACTTTATGTAAAATTGCTGTTTTTACCAAGAAAAAAATATTTATCAGGGTATAAGAATACAATTGGATTTGCTTCGATTTTTCTGATATTTTATTTCTTGGTTTCTGATAGTTTTAGGATCGAGTCGCGACCCATCTGAGACCCTCCCGGAACCCACCGGTTTTGAACTACTGCACTAGATCAATGTATTGCTTAATGCTGTGTAGTTTCAGATAAAACCGTAGTTCACATGTATTATAATTTTATGAGTCTGTGGTATTTTGTGTTGAGTTGTGGTTTTTAATTATATGTTCGAATATAGTGTTAAGAGTGTGTTTTTATCTTTTAGAATGTATATTAAAAAAAAGGTATTATGTTATAATACATTATAACCAAATCTATCCTAGATGGATACATTGTTCACTGTTGGAGCATTCTAAAGAAATAAAATTTGATAAGACAAATTTATGACATCAATTTTTCAATTGGCTTTTGAATTGCCACTAGGGTAATCGTTTACTGTAGCGGCCCCATACGATATTTTGGATTATTGTTCAAAAGCACGAAAAGGTACGATAATCACAAAAAAAAAAATTTTTTTCTTTTAAATTTCACCTACTTTAAACTCAAAAAAGTAACTTTCCTAATAAAAATTTTTTTGCGGATATCGTACCTATTTGTGCTTTTGAACAATAATCCAAAATATCATATGGGGCCGCTACAGTGAACGATAACCGTCACTGTCACTAGTAACAAGAAGGCCGGTATATAGTAACAAGTAAACTTGGTATCAACGTTTCAAGTGTTTACTTTTTCAATTTCTAATCAGGGTTGAATATATTATATTGGATAGTTGAAAAAGTAAACGACTGTCTTTAAACACAATTTTGTCAGTTTTAAGGTGTTCATATGGCAATAACTGATAACACAATAAGACGAGAAATAGGTTACAAATTTAGGTTAGCTATTGATTGTGAAGAAACTGGTAACAATCATGTAAGTTACAGTTATTTATTTTCCTTCTTTTACAACTTTCTTCAATTAGGTTAGTGGTTCAAAAATCCAAAATTTGGGTAATTATTTATTACGTAGGCGAAAAAAATTTCCCCTACTTTAAACTAAAAAAAGTAACTTTCCTCAAAGAAAAAACATTTTTGTGGATATCGTACCTTTTCGTGCTTTTGAACAGTAATCCAAAATATCGTAGGTGTCCGACGTAATAAATAATTACCAAAATTTGTAGTATACATAATAATTTGATATTTTAAATTCAAAAATATTATAAGGTTAACTAGGTGTAATCAAAATTAAGTTTAAGTTTTCATATAGTTCTTAAAAAAATAATTATTTATGATTTAATCATTGAAATAAAGATGATTACAACCAACTACGAAATTACAAGTTATGACCTCTAATAAGCATGTAACTTGTAAAACAGTACTAATACTGAAACCAGTTAATAAATGAAACACTACTAGGAGCTAAGAAATTTTATCATTGCAAATAAGGTATTTATTTACCGTGCCCACGTGTACGATTTTAACAAAAAAATTATACCGGCCGACCCAGAACAAAAAAATTTATTACAACACTGGCTCATGCTCCAAAAATTTATAATTGTATGAGGGAAAATTGTAATTCCCTCATGTGGTGCTAATAGTGCTGGTAAAATGCACATTGCTCACCCTCATTACAATGCTTATAAAACGATTAAAAACATGTTCAGAAGCTATATTGGTAATTATTGTTTGTTATTGCTATGGAAGGTTAATATTATATACCTATGAAGTATCTAGTCAGGATAGATTTGGTTATAATTTTATATGTTTAACCAAATGTATACATGTAAGACTAGAATAGTGATCACGTGACATCACCTGGCAAAGAGAATTACTCTGCGGAAGTAGACGTCTAATTAGGTAATAAATATAGGTATATAGTAATTTATAAAATTAAAACTAAATTTATTCTAACTGGAGACTTTATAGCTATATTTAAATATACGTATACGTAGTACGGCGGTTGTCGCTGATCTTAATAATTACAGATATTCAACAGTTATCCACATGTCACTGATATAGTGAAAAAATTGTGGATATAGCGAAACAGTAATATTGCTATCCTTGATATATATACAAGCGCATGCACACACTCAAGTCTATGACTATATTATTGTATCTGGTTATGGTAGAGTTGGTTATTAAAATAGACCAACATAAGTAGTTATATAACCTTCAAATCGGTTTCTACTAAGCAAACGACAGTTTATTAAAAACAAAGTTCTATACATTAATACATCATTTTTTAGCTGTATTACAATATACCTACAAAGTATTCAGTTACAATAGATTTGTGTATAAGAAATAATTTAACCCGTTAGTTGGGGATATTTTGTGTGCTGTACACAATCTTCAATTGAGGGTTGTTGGGGTAACATTCTGCATGGGTTCCTGGTCACTGGAATTACTGGAAATGTAAAAGCGGACAAAGTGGCGAAAATTGCTACTAGAATGGTGCCATCTACACAACATGTTATGGCATCTGACTATATATGTTTTATGAAACGTTTATTGTTTGCGGCTTGGAATGACGATTGGCAGTGTGTGAATCTTAATAAAATGAATGAAATTCAGGATACTATCTGTCCATAGAGATTTTCTATCTGTTCGAAACGAAGGGAGCAAGTGTTCAAAAAAACAAAGTTTTTTATAAAAAAAGGCATTAAATTAAAAAACTACAATTATTTATTATAATTAAAAATTACTTAACTATGTAAATAGATAGGGCTTACTTGCTGTCACGTTTCGAAACAATCGTTCCTTTTATGAAGCAAAGCCTCTACTGGCAGCATACATGTTAGATACAAAGGATGTCAGGATGGATTAATGACTGTGGAAGGGGTGGGTTATTTTGGCTGTGCAAAATGTAATGGAAAAGGGAGTTGGCCTTAGAAAGTGTGTGATCGTTTAATATATTTTCTTTATCTGTTGCGTAGTGTTTATATATTTTGTATTTTTCTAAAGTTGTTAATATTTTACTTTGCTTTAATGTGTGGTGTATGTTTAAATTAGTGTGTGTGTGTCTGTGTAGTGTGTTTTTTATGTGTATGGCGTAGCTGGATTTTTAGTTCATTTGGTTTCTTTGGGCAATGTGTTCTTCGAAGTGTGTTTAAAATGACCTACCAGTTTAGCCAATATAATCGCTGGCACAATCTTTACATGTTAATTTGTAAATACCGGAAAGTTTGTATTTGTCTGTTTGTTTTTGAAAGGGTTCTATATGTTGTCTTAAAGTTTTTGTTGTTTTGTAAGATATTTGGTAGTGAAGTTTTTTTGAATGTGGAGGCTATTTTGTGTGTTTTTGTTGTGGTAGGTTAGGGATATGTATTTATTGTTGTTTGTGTGGTTTGTCTGTGTGGCCGTTTGATGATGTTTGTGTTTAATTTTCATGAGTATGTTGTCTATGATTGTATGTTGGTAGCCGTTTTGTTGAGCAATGTGTTTTATTGTATTAAGTTCTTTGTCATAGTCTTTCTCTAGTATGGGTATATTGATTTGGTGGTGTAACATGTGATTAAATGCAGCGTGTTGTGTTGTGTGGGGTGATTAGATGTATTATGTATCACAGTATCGGTGTTTGTTGGTTTTCTGCATATTTTAAAATTGTTTGGTGATGGTAAGGTCTAGGAAGGTTATTTTATTGTTTTCTTCTAATTCGAGGATAAATGTGAGGTTTTGGTGTATGGTATTAATGTAATTGTTGGATTTGCTCTTTGTTGCCATTATATAATATTAAAATACCATCTACATATCTATGGTAATAAATTATTTTTTGTGTATGATTGTTGTTCTGTAGAATGTATTGTTGTTCAATGGGACATAGGAATATTTCTGCTAGGATGCCTGAGATGAGGGAAGCCGTCTTTCTGTGTGTAGAATTTGTGTTGGTATGGGAGTTTGGTGAATGTTATGATTTCGTGAGTGAGTTTATGTGGAGTTTTGTTTGCTGTGAACATGTTTTGTACTATTTGGATTCTTTGTTCTATGTTTTTAGTGTACAGGTTTTTTATATCGAATGATGCAATGGTGGAGTTGTGTGGTATGTGGTTTTCTTTGATTTTGTGAATAAGGTCTAAGTTATTGTGTATGGATGTGTGATTTTGAAAGTTTATGTTGTCTGTGATAAGTTTATCTAAGTATTTGGCTAGCTTATGTGATGGTGCCTGTGTGTGATTAGTTAGTGGACGGATGGGTGTGTTTTCTTTGTGGATTTTAGG
This sequence comes from Prosapia bicincta, assembly GCA_036971475.1. Lineage (NCBI taxonomy): Eukaryota > Metazoa > Arthropoda > Insecta > Hemiptera > Cercopidae > Prosapia > Prosapia bicincta. Next base: position 17,278,315 of record JBAIZL010000004.1, read on the forward strand.
TAAAGCGTTTAAAGTGGGAGCTGGAGGTTTTATTTGTTTATAATATTTCTTTTATTCTGTTTTCATGATTTCAGTGCTTTTATTTAGAAGGTTTTTAATTTAAGTTTGAAATTTTGGTGTGGGGTCTGATTGGAGTTTGGTTATTTTGTTTTCTGTTATGAAGTTGTTTACTTTCCTGTCCAATGTCTTGTTGGTGCATTATTACCATGCAATTGCCTTTTACTGCTTTTAAAAGTTTTAGGTTGTGTTTGTCATGTTTTTGTATAATTGATTTAAGGGTTGAAAGCTCATTATTTATGATTGGTTTATTGTTTAAGGTGTTTATGTTGGGCATTTTATGTTTAATGTCTTGTCTAATATATTCATGGTGTGTAGGATCTGTGTTTTGATTTTTAATTGTAGTTTAATCAGTGAATTCAAGATGATTACATCAAGCAACTTTAATTATATATTTTCTAATAATATGTAATAGTTATTTTTTTACTAGAAAGTTGAAAGTAATTATTAATGTTAAAATACTCTTTGTGGTTTTAGGAGGCGTATAAAAATTATCTTGATGGTCTTTCACTTGTGGCTTCTACTTTAAAAATAGACAGTGAAATGGATTCTGCTTTAATGACAATAACTGAGAAGGAAACATTACTGGGCTTTGCAAAACAGAGTGTAGACAGACTTCTTATAATTCTTAAAAAGTCAGGTATAACAAAATAGAGATTTTACTTCTGTTAGTTGCACATGGTAAACCAACAGCTTATTAAAGACAGGTTCAATAGTAAAACTAATATGACATTTAAATAGTCGAGTTCTAATAAATATAAAAACACACAGAGGAGTGTGTTTCAGCTAGAGGAATGCTCTAATAGAGTCCTAAACAGCTCCCTGTTCAATCACAACTACTGTCACATGCATTTTTAACTTATATTAACATACAAATAAATAAATTATATCAATAAAAACACCTTTTTTACATACATTTATAGACAGGGAATTTTTCCTGACCATTGTATGTTGGTGTCGGTGCTGATAGATTCAGAGCTTAATAAAAATATAAGTAATTATTTCGTAACTGCTTGAATACTTTTGAACTTACTTGCTGATGTGTTTTGAAACAATCATTTCATTGAGAAAGCTGACCTGCCACTGCTGGCGATCGTTCAAGGCAGCTGGACGTATGATTTATAAGGGGGAGGGGTTTGGGGTAAGCAGGCTGTCTACTATATAATGGAATAAGGAATAATACACAACCCGGTTAACCCAAACTCCCTCTTCTCATAAATCATATGTGCAGAAACCTTGTTCAATTGCCGGCAGTAGCAGGTCAGCTTCTTCATTGAAATGATTGTTTTAAAACACGTCAGCAAATAAGTTCAAAAGTATTCACTCAGTTATGCAATAATTACTTATAATTTAATTAGTAAATTCAACATGATTACAACAAGCAAGCTTAATAAAATCTGACCTGATGTCCAGCTTTGATCTACCGAAAACATAAAGAAAACATAAACATACAGACAGCCACTTCAATATTTTGTCAGGGAGTATGCACAGTGCTTAGGTGTTGGAGCCTGTTCACATAATAAGATTTTGACTGATGTGTATTATTGGGAAAAAATGTGCCCCAGAATATTGGGGGGTTGGGAACGTTCGAAAATTATCTAAGGGTTTATCCATTCCCATAGCATTCATATTGCATGGCGTATCGTTAGGCATACATTATCTTTAAGGTTGAAGAACCCTTCCTACAGTTCCTTACGTTTCTAATAAAAGATCATTACTTATAGAGAGGACGTAACTCTTTGTCGAGTCAGAGCTGGTGTTTGACTCAACCTCAATTCAAGGAGAACGGAACAGGAGCATGAATTCCAACACTCCTTCATAATTGGTTTTATTTTCAACATTCGGGAAACATTTGATCATAGAGTTTATTCATATGTTCTCCTAACAACTTTTTGTAAAGCCTGTGTTAAATCCTTGACATTGCTTTAAATTTAGACTATTGGATATTCATGTTTGAGGTGAAGTATGTGGTCAATGTGGAATTGAAGGTTATGATCAGAAGGATTGTATGGTTACTCCTTATTGCCCCAACCATGGGCCTGACCATTTAACAAACTTCATCAATTGTTCTAGCTTCTAATCCTAGGACAGAGGGACATTGGTATTTTCTGTACATTTCAACCAACTCAGGTCATTTGTTGATGTTTATTTGCCTTCACCTTCTTCCGTTCTTTTAGTTTCATGGTCAGTTACCTTGATATTGGGTAGGATTTGAAACTGTCCATAATACTGCTTTCAGTATAGTTATTAAGTCTTAAAAATTAAAACTAAATGAATTTAATTATTTTAATAAAAATCAAATAAGATTTGTTGGAAATGCTACAATAGAATTTAGTTTTTTGCAGTTAAATAAGTTAATGAATTCAAAGTTTTAGAACAAGAAATAAATTATTTCTGTAATTTTTGTTGTAGATAAGTTGGAAATAAAAAAGAACTTAGAAGAGATACTAGAATATGATACTAGCAATTCAACTACAAACTTAGATGCACTTGATATAAATAACGAAATGAAAACAAGAATAAATAACAATTGGAAAATTGATGTTTTTGAAGGTAACATTTTAAAATTATGTTATAATTAATAAGTACATTTTGACCCTAAGTTAGATAAATTCAGAGTAATATAAAACATTACATACAAAATGTTTTGAGTTAAGTACAGAAAATTTAATTCAGTATTTTCAGTAAATATTCTATGCTGTTCTTAAATACTACAGTTAGGATTTTACAACTTTTTTTTTGACGCATAAAGTACCATGATATACTGTAAATATCTGTATTTTGTTACTTTAATACATTCAGTACATAATTAAAGCCAGTGTGTTCATATTCAACTTACATAAATTTTGACTTGTGCAAAATTTTCCAAAAGGTAGCAATTTAAACTTTGATTAGCAACGTATGCTTGCTCTGATATGGTGCCTGGGAGCAAAATATTTGTGAAAAATTTTCACATTTTCTTTTTAAAAAATTTTGGTTACATTTTTTCTAATTTTTTAAATTATAGTAATATTTGTTAATATTTTTTTTTATTTACCTATTTTCTCATCTCAACCAAACTTTACCTTACGTTTACTGACAATTTCTTTGCTAAAAATTATATGTTAATCTTTTTTTGTTGTAAAATACATATTCATTGTACAATACTGCACAAACTTCAAAACGATCTGTAAACATGTAGGAAAACCATTGACTTTGGACACAAAAGAATTTCTTCATTATTCAATCGCCTGTTGATTGTGAAATATCGCACAAACTTCGAAACTATCTATAAATACGTTGAAAAACCCATAGACTTTGGACACAAAAGAATGGTGACTATGTACTCTGTGTAGTATTTATTGTCCAAAAAGTTGCAAATATTTAACCTAGAATACAGCACAATACACTGGAAAACAAATTAATTGTAAACTTACGTTAATCCTAATCTAAAAGAAATGGTAGAACTTACATATACGGGAATGCTCCTGCTGCCCGTAGTGCGAACTCACGTTCTGGTACGTGAATGCTATTTAATGGGTTACTTGTTAAAAAAAATTGAAAATCCAATTAGTTTATGAAAGAATACTACAATGCATTAGACAAACAATATACTTTTGTAAACTATACGTCTGTGCATCAATGACATTTGGATCTATAAACTTCTATGTACATCTGTGACTCACTTTAATTTTTATCTTTGACAAAGGACACAGGGTATCTAAAATACATAATTATTTTAGTATTCATTAGGGTCTGTTAATGGGATTCGCTAATTGAAATGCCAATATTTTTTAATTATGTATAGTAAATGTTTTGAACAATATTTATTTCATTTGTTTTATGTAAATTAAAACAAAAATATAGTATAAATGTGTGTGTGTGTATATATATATATATATATATATATATATATATATATATATATATATATATATGAAGTTGAAATATATATGAAGAGTGATTCGACAATGGTCAAGTGACCGAAAGGTGCCTCATCACAACAAGGTAAAATTATTGCACTTAGTGGTGGATAAAAGTATTTACAATAGTAATATACAACTTCATAAAGTCAGTGCAACGGAAAAATAATGGACAACTTACAAAATATGGTGATATGTTTTCTTGTAATATAGTTAATAAATTAAAAATATTTCAAAAACAAGAATACTTTTAATGAATATATTTATTCAAAGCTTTTCGCCGATAAAATAGTACCAGCATCTTCAGGAAAATAATTATCTAATAAAATATTTTTACAAAATTAAATCATATGTGCTACAAACGACCATATGTTTATTAGTATTGCACTTTATGTAATTTTTTCTATAACATCAATGACCTTATAAATAGTTTGGTGCCTTGATCTCACTTGAATTTGTTCATCAATTAATTTGTCTTTAACTTTATGCTTATAAATTTCCAATGTTTCAAATATATTCATTTTCAATCCTTTATTTAATTCTTTTATTAATTTCATTTTTTCTATTTCCGGAAATTCGTGTCCATTATTAATACAATGGGTAGCTAACTTTGATTTGTATATGTTTGGTTTGATATAAGCGTTTAAATGTTCTTTGTATCTTTCTTTTAATTTCTTTTTTGTTTGTCCTACATATAATTTATTACAAGTTTGACATTTTATATTATATACTCCATTCTTTCGTGCATATTATTTTGATTTTTGTTATTGTTTATTAAATTTTATTATCAGTTTTATATGTAATTTGTGAATTTGTTTCTTTATATGGATATGGATTTGTTTCTTTATATATTTCTTGAAAATGGATATAAAAGAAAAACTATAGATAAATTAAATAATAACATAATAAGAAAACAGAAACTCGAAAATAACTTTGTACCTAATAAGAGAAAAAATATTTGGACAACTTTTACATTCACTGGTAACGAAATAAATAAAATTACAAGATTATTTAAAGACATGGTGTTGGAACCATTAACATAGACAGGCCAACAGCTCAACTGCTAGTCACAACATCATATCTTTCAATGATTATTATACCACTAACATAATTAAGGCCCACCTCCCTGATTGCAACCCTTCAGAATTGAGAAGATGGGAGTTATCATAACAGTGGTACAGCATATCTAGAGAGCCTGCTAACCTCAACATCAGATAAACTCCTTTTACCTTCCCCCTAACTTCTACAATTTTTAACAACTCCATTTACCTTCCTTCTACAGACAATTAATATCTAGTTTCAAATAATCAATATTTATACAAATCACATGTAGCACTATATCATAAACTATAAATCTGTGACATTTGGATATTTATACACATATGCGGTTCAATTCAGTTTTTCCTTTTTTGATTGACAAAGATCATTGTTTGATCGAAATATTTTAATAGTGTGATAAGTTTTTATATGTGCCTATTTATTTATTTCCAAGAGATTGCAGTTTTGGACTATTGCCATTAGGTAAGTTTCTTAGTCTCTTATCTAATCCAAACATCCCTAAATAAGCTTTAAGCTCTACTAGAACTATCCTAGAATATATTATATTTACATATATTATTTTATCATATACAGTAAATATTTAAGTTTTTTATGAAATCAGTTAATAATTCTAATAATGAAGTCAATAATACAAGATCATACAAATATAGGAATATACTGTATATCTGTATTTGTATGATTTTGTATTATTGACTATTTATAACAGGAACGCTTCTTTTATATTACATATATAATAAATGACAAATATAATATGAATATTAAAAAACTTTGTAGAAAACACTGAGCCAAATGTTTGCTCACCATTAGAGGAGTTGCAGAAAGAGAACAATATCCTAGTAGCAAGGTATAATAAGCGCATGCTTTTAGCTGCTAGTGATTTCGAGAAACAGAATTTACAACTCGAATTAGAAAGGAGGCTTGCTGAAAATTCTGCTATTGCGACTCAGCGTCAAGGTGTGTGGATTCGTCAGAGAGAAAAATTATCTATGAAATTCAAACAACTAGCAGAGCAGTAAGTACTGAGTATATCTAAACTGCATGGCGTTGTTTTGGGAACTGAGTAATAAGACCTAACGGTAGTAACAGGTATTTAAATTAATAATTTTTTTTGGTTTGATGACAACTTCAGAAGTAAAGTGAAAACAATAAAATGGAATTTTCTTTAAAAATTTCTAGAGAATATAATTCTAAGAAAAGTGATGTAGAATTTAGTAACCAGAATGGAAAAGAATTTTATAAATATGAATTTAATTCATGTAAAATAGAAACAAATTTATATAATCAAAACTTTTAAAGATAAGATTTATTCAGTAGAACAATTACAAATTGATTAATGATAACACAGTTGTACTCTAACAAAACTAACTGATTTAAGGAAATAGAAAAATAATTCAAAAATATTACTCAAGAAATGCTCATATTTAAAAACATTTTGGCCTAATAAGTTAGCAACAGTAACAGCTGATTTTATTGTTTATCACTTTATATGAATATTTAATTGTTGTGATAGTTAGAAAAAACAAAAGATTATTAATGTTATATCATCAGTTATAATTATTATAGGTGATGCTTCTAATTTTTTTATGAGCTGGAAATTGCCTGATACATAAATTTACGAGGCGTATTTTTAAACTAAGGGCCATTTGTTTATATTCTCTCATAGTTCGTGTGCACGCCGCAACAAGAGCTTGCGTCGCATCCCGACATGCCTTGGCAACAACTACGCTCAGTTACAGCTGTGTAGCTAACCTGGGCGTTGTGTTATGTGCTTGCAAAATGTTCAAGGTTAATGAATCGCTTGCCCCTCGAAGTTCGTTCGGTGATACAGTTTTTGTCGGCAAGAAACATGTCTGCTGCAGAAATTCACCGATAGATTCCTGAAGTTTACGGTGCTAATGCCATGTGTGAAGGAAAAGTGCGTAAGTGGGTTCGAGACTTCAAAGATGGCCGCGACAATGTCCATGACAAAACGCCATCTGGTTGTCCATTTCTAATGTCAGACGATTTGCTGGCTTCAGTTGAAGCGAAAATTCGTGACAACAGACACTTCAAGATCACTTCTCTCTCACACGAATTTCCCGAAAAATTAAACTTTAAGAAACTGTGCTCACACTGGGTCTCTAAACTCCTGGCGGAAGAGCACAAACACAAAAGACTCGAGAGTTCCTTGAATTTTCTGACACGTTATGACGAAAATGGTGACGACATGCTGAGTAGGATCGTAACTGGAGACGAAACGTGGGTTTCGCATTTCACTCCAGAATCGAAACAACAATGCATGGCATGGAGACACACGCAATCTCCCGTAAAGGTCAAAGCCAAACAGACTTTGTCACAGCGCAAGATCATGGCGTCCGTGTTTTGGGATAGGCATGGTGTTTTGCTGGTCGACTTTATGGAACGAGGAACGGCAATAAATGCAGAAGCCTACTCCCAAACCCTGAGGAAGCTGCGCAGACCAATTCAAAACAAGAGACGTGGCATGCTCACAAAAATAATTTTGTTTCTGCACGATAATGCAAGGCCTCATACTGCCGCTCAGACCCGAGCTGCATTGGACTCTTTTGGCTGGGAAGTTTTGGACCACCCACCTTACAGCCCTGACCTTGCGCCGAGCGACTTTCATCTCTTCTGTCATCTGAAACATCATTTAGGCGACAGCAGTTATGACGATGGCGACGAATTAAAAACGGCAGTGAATTCTTGGTTATCACAGCAGGTGGCAAGTTTTTATGAAGAACGTTTCCAAAATTTAGTTGTGCGATATGATAAGTGTTTACAAAAACTTGGAAACTATGTAGAAAAATGGATAAAAGTATGTAGATCCCGAAAATAAAATTAATTTTTGCAAATCTCCTTTTGTTTTTTTTAAAATTTCCAAACGGCCCTTACTTTAAAAACACGCCTCGTACAAGTAAATAAATAGTAATAGCATATCTTAGGTGTAGAGAGTACAGTGAGAAATATTCTGATATAAACAATGCCATAAATTGAAAGAATTCTGCTGGCAGTTGATTGGATAACATTCAGTTGATCTCAATTGCCTTTATAATATTGTAGTTGCAGATGACTGTTACTTCAATAGGAATGGATATGTAAATTTTCAGAACATTCACATTTGGGCAGAGGAAAACCCAAATGAAACCACCACTCTTTCACTATCTTCACACATCTTTAAAAAATATTTAGAAACAAATTATTTTTTTTACAAATGATTTGCAAGATCTATTGAGAAATGGTCCTTATGCAGTTAGAATGGAAATTTGGTTTTTGCCTTAGTTCACTTCTCATGATCGGTTACATTTACTTTATCTTAACTAGAACATAAAATTTTGCTACAAAATGTTGAATTAAAATTAATTTTGGTAACAGTTTTAAGTACTTTATTTTTGCAATAAAATCATTTATACAAAACATTCAGAATATTGTATTTAATTATATTTTATGTTGTGAATAACTAATAGTTAAATTCTCAACAGAAAGTTTAGTGGACACAGCGAGAAAACGGTTGGAACTTTAAAGGATATAGATGCGGTAAAACAAGAAACTTTTGCAGCATCACTACAGTTTGCTATGGACAGTACTCATTTAAAGAATTTGCTACTTGCATTCAGTGAAGATGAAAGTAATACTACCTTATCCAGGTGTGTACATAAATACATTATATTTATTACATATAAATAAATAAATAAATAAAAAATATATATATATATATATATATTCTTGATATTTTACGTTATCCATTGTTTTTCCGTTGCACTGACTTTATAAAGTTAATATATTACTATTGTAAGTAATTTTTCCACCATTAAGTGCAATGATTTTACCTTGTGTGATGAGGCGCCTTTCGTTTACTTGACCATTGTCAAATCACTGATTGAGAAAAAGTAATCAGTGATTCGACAATGGTCAAGTGACTGAAAGACGCCTCATCACACAAGGTAAAATCATTGAACTTAATGGTGGAAAAATTACTTCCAATAGTAATATATATATATATATATATATATATATATATATATATATATATATATATATATATATATATATATATATTAGGCTATCTCTAGTAGAGCTTAAAGCTTATTTAGGAATTTGTGGACTAGATAGGCGATTGACAGACTTACCTAGTGGCAATAGTCCAAAACGGCAATCTTTTGGAAATAAATAGAAACACATAAAAAATATATTATTGAAATTTTTCGATCATACACTGATCTTTTTCAATCATAGAAGAGAGAAGAAAAGACTGAAATGAACCACAGTTAGTTGTGTATAAAAGATTAAATATTCAAATGTCACAGATGCACAAATCATAAACTATAAATCTGTGCATCTGTGACATTTGGGTATTTAATCTTTTATACGCATGTGTGGTTCATTTCAGTCTTTGCTTCTCTTTTTTGATTGAAAAAGATCATTGTATGATTGAAATATTTCAATAATGTGGTATGTTTTATGTGTGTCTATTTATTTCCAAAAGATTGCAGTTTTGGACATTGCCACTAGGTAAGTCTGTTAGTCTCCTATCTAGTCCAAGAATTCCTATATATATATTTTCTCTTTCAATATTTTTTTTATAATACTAATTTGTGAAGTAACACACATTTTTTCTTTTAAATTCTTATATATATATATATATATATATATATATATATATATATATATATATAATGAATATACTTCACAAATTAGTATTATAAAAAAAAAATTGAAAGAGAAAGTTTTCATTGAATATTATTCTAATTAAATATGAAAATTTCAAAACAGTATTAAACATTTTTTTGCAAATAGTAAAGTTAATTATTTGTGTATAGTTAAAAAAAATGTATTTAATTTTTACAGTTTTCATTGCAGTATATTTTTGCTTACTTTATGACCATACAAAAATTATTTTTCAAATAACTAAACAATAGTGTTTGAAGTGGTTTAAAGATATAACTTATTAAATTTAAAAAGAAAACTATTCAAAAAAACTTAGAATGTATTAATTGTTAAAGTATTTTGTGCATGAGATATTCATTCTACTGGTAAGGAAGACAAATACATATTAATAAAATAACCTATCTACAAAGAATGTATTTGCTCTGAGTCGTTTTTCTGGATAACTGCTACCAATTTGTAAACACTTGTTATAGCATGAAAGTTTAATTTTTTTTAAATCCCAAAATATAATTAGTGAAACATTAGTTATTATTTCTGTAATTTTATCAAAGTGGTGAGATGTTCTTTGAGCTTGTGGTCTTTGTTAAATCTCTGACCAACAAGGTTAGATTTCATATAAAATAGTCATTATAGCAATGTGCAGACTTTAGAAGGGGATTGAATTGTTTCAAGCCAATGTTTTCTAAAGGTTGTCACATTCATTGTGTTGTGGATAAAACACCTCACTGGTGAGCTTTCCACAACACTTATTCTGTATTGAATGTTTCTGTTTTGTGGGCATCTTAAAGTATGATTCTAATTTTGTTAGTTGCCATTTCACCTGCAGACAAAATCTATTAAAAAACATTTTGCTCAAAACATTGTAGATGAATTTATTTATATATCATCATTTGCGGCTTTTTTCACTGATGCTAACACGTGCCTCAATTCTATTATTGTCATTTTGATTCTGAGGTGACATAAGCTACCCAAGCTTCATTCAATCACCATACTGCTAAGGATGTTTTTCTCGACATTGTTGCAACATGTTGAAAATTGAAATGCAACACCCAGTAGTTTTTAATATACTATAAGTAATTATTGTGTAACTAAGTGAATACTTTTGAACTTACATCCTGATATGTTTTGAAACATTTCATTAAAAAAAGTTGACACTTGACAAGTGTCATTGAGTAGAATGTCAGCTTCGTAAATGAAACGATTCTTCCAAAATGCGCCAGAAAGTAAGTTCAAAAGTATTCATTTAGTTACACAATAATAGCTTATAGTTTAATTAGTGAATTAAAGATGATTACAAGCAGTTATTATTATGTTCTTTGGAAACAATTTTGTACCCGACAACCATGGAGCTTCTGAAATTCCAGTTTTTTAGTAAAGTTTCTGTAGTGTTTTTTAAAAAGTGATATTGGAAATTGGAGAAAATCTATAGGAGGACAAAAATTGTGAAGTTTCAAGATTCTTGAATTTTTTCATCAACTGCAGGAATACTTTGCTATCCAAAGATGAATACCTGCTTTTTTGTCATCATTACTGTTACTGAGTTTCCTTGCCCTTTTCCTTTTCATTGAATCACTCACCACATTTCGTCCTTAAAATCTTGAAGATTCTGTTAATGAATTAGGACTGTTTAGTGGGAAAATTAATTATAGATATGATCTCAGATACGGCAGGATTTTAAATTAACTTTCCCGCTACAAATACCACAATTGAAAATAAGTGACCAATTATGGGAGGAAATGGCATCAAATTCTTTCTGGTCATGCCTTATATTTCTTTATAAAATAATTTTGTTTCAAACTCTTTTAGTAAAATGTTTCTCATGTTTTCTGTATACAATTCCTCCACTTTTGCTCTGATATTCCTTACATTTTTCAAGATAAATAGATTCTTGTCCATTCTTGAAATGTAACGAGAGATACTACTCATTCGGTGTATGACTCAAGGTCAGGATAATAAAAAGCACCCTTATTTTAGAAATCCTCTACCTAGTTTTTGTACTTCAAGTAGATTTATGTTATTGGGAATAACAGCTCATGGCTTATGAAAAAACATATTGAAGTTTAGAAATTGTTTCACCATAGATATTTGTTATAATGGGTTTTCCAGGTTCCATAAAATCATCAAATGCATATTCTGTACAATCTACCATGATTTTCCTTTTACATTAAGTTCGTTTAAATATTTTTGGATAAGAACCTATAAGCTACATAGATTATTTTTCGTAGTAAGCAGAGTCCACATTTCATTACCATAGGTAGTATCGAGGGTAATGTTTATTATGAAGACACATTGCTATAAAAAGCAGACATCAGTGGATTAATGACAATTATACTCTAAACAGAATAGTTAAAACTGTAATGTATTTCATTCAGATAATTTTAAATTGGTCTTATTTTTCAAGGACTTAATTTTTAAAACAAATTTATTTTACGTTGTATTTGAGTTGCAATAGAAAGTCTGGTGCCTTTGTATTTCTGAGATCACAGCTAATTGATAAATTATCTCACTGTTTAAAGTAGACGAATTCTCTTGTTTCAACCTTAATGTTGTTTGATATTTAAATTTTTTCAATTTAATATATCTATAAATTAATACAGTACAGTCTCGCTAATCCGGTCTCCGATGATCCGGACGTCCGGATAATCCGGACGGCCCAAAATTTTTGTTTAGTTATGGTATTTTACAGTGCACAATCAGTCTGCCGTCCACAAAAATATTTATTTTTATACGTCTATATTTGTTATTTTTCAAAGGGGTTTTCCTACTCTAATAGACAAATAATATAATTTATTCATTAAAATATGAATTTACCATATTATTTGTTTCTTTTGCCTATTAAAGTAGGAAAAACGTCTGAAAACATATATTCACATTAGATCTCCCAACACTACAACGCACGTGACGTCAGAGACATCTTGCGATAAAAGAGAGATAAAGGACCGCTGACTAAACGGATAGACAGTCTATCCGTCTGGCGTCAGGTCAGTTGTGTTGTCGGACGGATGCCACCTTTACTGCTTCTCGCAAGATTTCTGCTCAGTTGTCATTTAATTCTAGTGCGATATTGATCTGTGTTTTTTATTTACGTCTTGTTCAGTGTTCAGTGAAAATGGCGACTAAACGTAAGTCAGTGACAGTGACAATGGAATAAAAACTCCAAGCTTTATTTCGTATTGATGGAGGTGAATCGCTTACTAAAATTGCAAAAGAGTTAGGCCTGGGAAAACAAACTGTTTCCGATTGGAGAAAAAGCGACAGGAAATTGAAGATTTCTTTGCAAAAATGGTTAGTAAAGACAGTTTAGGCGGTAGAAGCACTTTAAAAAAACCAAAAAATGAAACCTTAGATGATGCTTTGTATGTTTGGTTTTGCCAACAACGGGAACAGGGTGTTCCATTATCGGGTGTAAATTTGCAAACGATCGCGCTGAAACTGAATGAAAAGTTAAAAGGAGGCCCTAATTTTACTGCAAGTGTGGGTTGGCTGAATTTGTTCAGATTTTTAACAATTGGAGGGTTGGGCCGAGTTGAAAAACACTGATATTTCCGAGTGGATTATTAGTGATAATGACATTGGTTATCAAGTGCTCAATCGTCGCGGTGTGCACTGCAAACGCAGAAAATGACAGCTCGGAAGAGGAAACTACACGGACGAACCGGTCAGCCCAACTCATGATGGGGTGGCTGCAATGCTGCAGGGGTTGATGACCTACTTTGAGAAACAAACTGATACGTCAACTGCGGAGCTACTGACCTTGAAACGCCTACGAGATCGTACTGTGAAACGACGTCATTCATAGTTAAAACAAAAGAACATTACGGACTTTTTTCACTAAGTTTTTTAAAGTTTATTTTTGTTTCAGTTTCATTTTTGTTTGAGTTTTTTGTGCGCTTATACAATCTAGTGTAAATAACTTTATGTGTTTCCGTCTAATCCGGACTTTCGTTGATCCAGACTTTCGTTGATCTGGACAGGGTCCGGTCCCATCAAGTCCGGATTAGTGAGACTGTACTGTACATCTTAAACGTTTTCATATAAAAGATACTTTTTTTGTGAACATTCCCATCAATGAATGATTTTGTAAGCAACAGCTTCCTTCTTTCAATTCCTTCTATTAGCTTACACTCTCCCTTTTGTTCATCCAATTAAGTTTAAATATATATTTTTTTAACCTATAGGGGATGACAATTGATGTTAATACAGTTTAAAAACATATTTTTTCATTAATTTAAATCTAAAAACGAATTTAATGTTCCTGTCGGATTCGAACTGAATAACTACATGTTTGAATTCCAGCACTTTAGAAAATTCCATTGGCAGAAATTATTTACTTGCAGATGTATATGAAATTATAACAGAAAGGTTCTTTGCAATAATTGAACATACAAGAGATGAATAGATTAAGAAATTATAGACCTTCATCAGCTTCATAAGTTAGAAATGAATAAAAAAGAAAGCGAATAAATAGTAACAAAAAAAAAATAATAATCCAACACCATATACTGCATAAAGACGAAAATTGTAAGGATTATCACTTTATATTTTGCCACTTAATGTTGTGATTCTGTCATATATTTATACATATTTATATTAATTGTTATAAAATAAAAAGTAACTAAAATAGAATTTTTCTTTGTTGACTTTAGTAGGAATTGACATAAAATTTTTTTTCTGTATTTCTTGTTTAGTGAGTTTGACCTTGTTGAGAAACCTATTTCTTGGAATACAACTACAACAACAGGATTAACAAGTGTAAAGTTTACCGGACATAGCAACAGACAAGATTGGGAGGGGAGGACTACTATTGTAACAAAATTATTAGAATTAAAATTAATAGTTAAATACACTATTTTATATACTTTAGTTCGTTTTTTATCAGAAAAGCTTGTTCCAATAGACAAATGACTTTGTAGGAGAACCATATAAACAGATTATCAACCCAAATAGTTTGGTTTAGTGGCTTGTTTTTTAGAAAAATATTTCCAGTTACATTATTTTAACTAATTTTACACTTGAGTTATCATAAGTTAAACGAATTTTTATAACATGTTATAGCAATGAAATAACATTATATATACAAATAAAGAGAATAATATAACTAAGATTTGAATGTGATTGTAGGTCAATAATAACATGTATATTAAATGACAGTAAGCATCCTGTGAGTAAACTTCTATGCCAAATGCAGTCAGAAGTATTGAAGAAAGTATCATGTTATCTCTGTGAACCCAGCCAAGGTGATAACAAGGATCATTTAACACATTTCAGAACAGTTTCTAATGGTTTGTAAGTTTTATATCATTTATCTATCTATATATAAATGAATGTTTGTATGTATGTATTTATGCACCTTATGAATTAGACCACTGAATTATGCACCACTGATTAGAAGTTAATGAAATTTTGAGGGATTATTTCCCATACATCCAGGATGGTTCGTGTGAAGTTTGGTGCAGATCCATTCACAGGATTCCGTCCCAGAAGCTTAGAATGGTTCAAAAATTGATGTATTTATGTATGTATTTTATGGACGCCTAAACAGCTGAATAGAAGTTAATATAATTTCAACGGATTGTTAAAAATATTCCCAAAATGGTTTGTGTGAAGTTAGGTGGAGATCCATCCACAGGATTCTGTCCCAGAGGCTCAGGATGGTTCAAAAACCGATGTATGTATCTTATGGACGCCGATGCAACTGAACAGGAGTTAATTAAACTCAAAGAAATTGTTTAACATATTTCCAGGATGGTTTGTGTGAAGTTTGGTGGAGATCCATCCATAGGGCTTCTCTCCAGAGCCTTAGGGCGGTTCATTGTACAGCCTTCCATTAGTCTAATGTTAAATTGTGTATCCATACTAGCACATATTATTGCAATAAATCAACCTACCATTTGCAACAAAGGTTTTCTGTGTACTGTAGTTTCTATTTTATTATTGTTTATATTTAATGTAATGTCAAGATAGTTAATTGTTGTGTTTGTTTCTGTTTCGAAGGTGAATTGTATGTTTTTGTTATATATATTTAATTTGTTTAGTATTATATGTTTGTTGTGAATGGTAGGTTAGTATATTACAAGTACGAGGTCTGTTCAAAATATACGCGGACTGTTTGAATTTCGCGGCTTTAGTTAGTTTCAGGAGAATCCGCTTGGTGTCACTAGGTTCGTATAAATCAGCTGATTGAAACGCGGTATTTCAGTCGCAGATATCTACATTTGTTGATGAGTTACACGCAGTTTAGTAAAAAGTGTTTTTTTCATTTGTCAGATTGTAAAATGGACAGCCTGAAGGAGCAACGAATTGCTGTGAAATTTTGTGTAAAACTAGGGAAATCTGCAACAGAAACATTTGCCATGTTTAACACGGCCTACGGCAATATTGCCATAAAGCGTACTGCATGTTTCAAGTGACATGAATGTTTCAAGGGTGGCCTCTAGTCGATTGATGACGATGATCATCCTGGACGTCCTTCAACGTCAACTGACGACCCACACGTTGACAAAATCAACACCCTGATGCGCAAAAATCGACGTCTGACCATTAGGGAGCTTTCCGAAGAGTGTGGGATATCAGTTGGATCTTGTTACGAGATTTTGACCAAAAAATTGAAGATGCACCGCGTCGCTGCAAAAGTTGTGCCACGCCTGATGACTGACGACCAAAAAGCCGTCCGGGTTTGTCGGGAACTGCTTGATCGTTCAAATGAAGATGAGAACTTTTTGTCAAGAATTATAACTGGTGATGAATCATGGGTGTATGGTTACGACATTGAAACGAAGGTCCAATCATCCCAATGGATGAGTCAAACGTCCCCAAGACCCAAAAAAGCTCGCCAAGTTCGGTCGAATGTAAAGGTGATGCTGACAGTTTTTTTTAATGCTAAGGGTGTTGTTCATTATGAGTACCTCCCTGAAGGCTCTACAGTCAACCAGATTACCTACATTGAAGTACTGAAACGTCTGAGGGACGCCGTCCGACGCAAAAGGCCAGAACTGTGGAGAAATGATAACTGGTTTTTCCATCACGACAACGCTCCAGCTCACTCAGCACTCAAAACTCGTGAGTTTTTGGCCAAACACTCGATCACTGTTCTTTCCCACCCCCCTACTCACCTGACCTTGCTCCTTGTGACTTTTTCTTATTCCCAAAGGTCAAAAAACCCCTCAAAGAAGAAGATTTGAAACGATTACGGAGATTAAGGCAAATGTGACGAAGGAGCTGAACGCCATCACAAAAGAAGCGTACTAGGACTGTTTTAACAAGTGGAAACACCGTTGGGATAAGTGTGTGCGTTGGGGAGGAGAGTACTTTTAAGGAGACCCAGACGTGTAACTTCCAAATAAAGTACATTTTTTTTATGACCTCAGTCCTTTTATATCATCTACGTATCTTGTCCATAGCAAAATATTATGTGTGTTAAACCTAAAGTATAGGTTTAATTATTATTTGTTCAAAGTGTTGTAGATATATTTCTGACATGACTGATGATATGGGTGATCCCATGAGGAGTCCAGCTGTTTGTTTATATTATTTTTTGTTAAATTGGAAATAATTTTGGTTACATATGTTTTTGATTAGTGTAATAATACTACTTATTGTTTTTTCTTTTTTGTTATTGTGTATTAGTTTGTTTTTTATTATTTCTATGGTTTCTTCTATTGGAATAACAAGTATGGTTAGGTTATTTTCGTAAACATAAAATAACAAATTACGAAAATAACACATATATATATATATATATATATATATATATATATATATATATATATATATATTTATATTTATATAAATAGGATTTCATTCTCTCATATTTCTTTTTGTGTTTTCTCTTCGATTGACAAAGACCACTGTGTGGTTGAAATATATCATTGTTTAAGTGCTTTTATGTGTTTCTATTTCAAGACTACAGTGTGGACTCTTACCAAGGTAAGTCTGTCAGTCTCCTAGTCCAAAAAATCTATATATATAATAACTAATATATATATAGGAATTTTTTGGACTAGATAGGAGACTGACAGACTTACCTAATGGCAATAGTCCAAAACTGCAATCTCTTGGAAATAATATAATGAAATATAATTATAAAAAAATATAACCTCTTGAAAAGTTTTACTTAAAGATTGTACATTTTGATTTGTACAAGACTCCTCTGAAATTTCAAGTACTTTCTTATTTAATGGATAACATGCTGACTTTTTTGTTTACACATGAATAACTACAGTATATTTGAGATATTCTGTTTCTTCATTCATTTTATATTGCTTATAAATACTGCTTTTTCCTGTGTATTTTATTATAGAAAGATTTATATTTCGTACCTTGTAAAAAGTTTTTCTAGAGTAGAAAATAACTTATTTTAAGTATTAAGTTTAAGATATCTGTGAACTTAACTTTGAATTAATAACTTTTCAATGAATTTATTATTTTAATTAGTTATGTTTCTATTTATTACAGATATAAAGGGTGACATAAATACATTGGACAGTTTGTTAAAGGCTCTCTGTGAACAGTTGTTACTTAGTGTACATTTAAATATTGTTACAGAATTAATTCATTACTTCTATTTTAAGACATTAAAAAATGATCTTATTTGTTTTCTTAGGTAAGTACATAAATTATATATCTACGTAGGTAAGTAAATGTTTACTTAGGTAAAATATTTGCTTAAATAATAGTATATAGTATGGAAGGCAAGCCTGTAATTTCTAAAACCAGTAAAAAAATTTGATTTAATTAATCAAACAGTAATAACTGTTAAAACAAGTTTTTTTTACACTAACATTAAGTACTAACAATAACATATTGCAAATGTTGTCCATTTTATTTCCCAGACTTCTGAATGTTCTATCTGGTGAATCCATGGGGAGTAAAGTTAGTGGTCCTCCTTGTGGCGCGCCCTGGGTAACACTAAATCTGCTAACACCGATCACCTACTAACTGGCCATGATTATTTCCACTAGGTCGGCATAGTGGAAGACCCCACACCTCCCTCTGCCACATAGGCAGAATGAACAGCGAACACCTAAACTCTTGTCCAAGGTCTCTCTGGCTCCCCTGAGGCCCTGATGGCCGCTACTGGGAGGTGCAGCAACAATTGGCTGAAATGCCAAGAACAGGTGTTGGCTAAACTAACTGTTCTATTGTTTTTTTTTCATTCTTATAGAAGATACACAACTTTGAACTACGGATGTTCATTTAATAAATGTCATTTTTCAGTATTAGTTTTGGATTCAGAATAATCAGCAAGAAAAGTTATATATTAAAATACAAAGTGAAAAAAATTTTCATACAGTGAAATTTTTTTTCAGTGCTTAACTTTCAGCTTAATTTAAGCAGTCAAGTTTTGGAATAAGTAGTTTCTGTATCAAGGGTTCAAACTGGACCCCTCTTGGAGACAGGGCATAGAAGGTTTTGAAAGGGGGTGTGAATAAGTGTATTGAAACTGTCTTCCGACGAGAGGAGTGCTAAGTGGGCTGAAATGTTACTGACTGCAATAAAATAAATAAATAAAATTAAATATCTGTAGCTAAACGTGCAAGGTTATCCATGGAGTTCTTGCTTCCTCACTCTCTAGCACTGGAATCACCTTGCTCTGTGACATCGAAGATAGCTCGATAGTTTTAATAAAATGTTTCTCTTCACAATACTTGTGATTAATATATTTTGAAATACTAGTGAATAAAAATTTGTTGTACATTTACTCATAGTAATTCTCCAACAATTGTTTAATTGTGATATTATTTTTTTAAGAAAAAATTGTAGTAGATAAAATATTTTATTAAAATTTTTAAGTTCCTTTTGAGGTAAAATATAAGTTTAAATTCTAAAATTCTTTGAATACTGTATATTATTCTAACAAAGTGATACATATATAAGTTTAATGTTAGTTCTTTATATTTTTCATTTAATCCTTTTTGTCTTCTATATCCCTGTTTTGATTCCTCCTATTCCCCTAATATTTCTCAGATCACCTCTTGTTTGATTCTTTGTTTTTACACTTAAATGAATATTCAAAGTTGATTTGAATCTTTGCTCCTTTCATGATTTTATTACTTTTCAACAAACAAAAACAAATGCATATTATCCATTAAAAATTACACTGGTCATTTGATCTGAAAAGCCTCTTATTAGACCAGTATTTTTTCAGGGCTAGTAAAACAGTATTCCATTGTCTAAATAAACACAAGTTAACTAGGGAGAAAAGTGAATTTACAAAATGTTCAATACGCTGGAAAGAAATTCAGTACTTTGTTATAGTCCTAGGGTAGTTTTTAACATAGACACCAATAAACCATACTAAAACACTTGTATAGGTGTCATTTTTTTCAGTCAGATAATGTGATAATGAAATGTTAACTAATTTGTTAACGGATGTAACTATTTTTCAAAATAAGAGAATGTCAAAGCCACACATTCTCACTCCTTTAAGAAGTTAACTATTTGATAGTGATGCTTTCAAATTGTATCAAGTGTTATAGTAGTTTTGTTGTCCTGTAGGACAGATCCCAGGCTATGTATCCAGTAAATTTTAAATAAGATTTAAACTCTATAGATCTAACACAAACACATTAAAGAAATTTGTATACATTTCAGAATTTGTACCAAAGAAGTAGAAGAAAATCTAGAGAGTGAAATGAATTTAAATAATAATACATATGATATAGTACTTGATGAGGACACAAAGAATATTGCGGTATTGAATTTGAGGAAAATGATCTCTCATCACAGTCCTTGTGGAATGCTGGACTGGCTAGTGGCCATATGCAAATGTTTAGCACATAAAGAAGATTTGGCTTCCAATTTTTTGTAAGTATAGGCTACTTGTAAAATTAGTGTCCAAGTATGTATGTACTGTTACTTAGGTCTTTGTTTATGGTAATATTAATTTTTTGAAACCCTATGAAAACTTAAATTCTACATTTCCCACAGATAATAATGTAATTTGTATAGGTTGTTAGAAAAATAATGACATTATGGTTACAAAATCAGATAAATGGTGTGTTCCTATCATTATTCATGAAATCAAGTATATTGTAGATATCTAGAAGGTTTTATATGATACATTGCAATATATCTTGTAAAAAACTTCATTTTTAAAACTAAAAAATTTAAGTACAGTAATACCCCGTACTTACGTGATAAGTGGGACCGAACAATATGCGTGTAATTCGAATTTGCGTAATTTGGGGTATAATTTTACATACAATCTGATAGGAATTATATTTAATTGGGACCAAAGACTAAATTAATTAATAATTTAGAAGAAAAGTGTGTATGTATTAAAATCTTGAATACATAATACAAAAAAAATTATATTATATACATACATATTACAAAGAAGTAAGTCAAAAGAAGTTATTTTGACATAGAAGGCTTCATAAAATCTAATGAATTCGTTTGATGAATTGAAGATTTCTTCTTCTCACACAGAATTTCGCCGTAACTTGCTAGTTTTTTTTGTTTTTTGGCAGAAATACACTCATCATTGGAGTTTATCTTTTCCAAAATTTGTTCCCTTGCTCTATTAAACTAAGGCATTTTATCAAGTTTCTATCTGTCATTTCATATTTTACGTCAACTGGGTCTAAAGAATCTGCGTTTTTAAGTTCTTGCTCTGGCGCACACATTTCTATGAGCTCATCAATTAATTGTCAGCTCCTGGTTGTGTAAATCCAGCAGTTTTTGTACATCATATTATCCACTTCTAAATTGAGTTGTCTGGCAAAGCCGATACCTTCTTCAGTCACATCAGCAAATGCATCTGACTCTGGCACTAATTCCGCTTGAGTTTCAGTGGTAAAAAAATACCTTTTTCCAAACAACATTGAAAGTTTTTTGTGAAATTTCATTCCAAGACTGTCCAATGATTCTCAAAGAATCTAAAACGTTGAATTGTTTCCAAAAATTTTCAACAGAGAGCTCGCTGTTCTGTCTCATAGCTTCATGCAGATGAGTAAATGATCTTCTTGTATAATAAGCTCTAAATATTTTCATGACTCCCTGATCCATCGGTTGA
The DNA here is from genome assembly GCA_036971475.1 of Prosapia bicincta. NCBI lineage: Eukaryota > Metazoa > Arthropoda > Insecta > Hemiptera > Cercopidae > Prosapia > Prosapia bicincta. Next base: position 17,300,014 of record JBAIZL010000004.1, read on the forward strand.
AGCAAACTAGTTCTGTTTGGTGGCAAAAATAACACTTTCACGGGTGTGTCGAAATTAGTTAAAGTAGTAGGAGGATGACCAGGTGCATTGTCAATTAATAAGAATTACTTAGGGAATTTGTTTAGACCAACAATAACATCCCACTTGAGGTATGAAATAAGACCAAACCAGTCCTCAAAAGAGAAGCTGCCACCCAAGCCTTCCAATTCGACTTCCACAATCACTGGGCAAGATAGCTTTAGAAATATTTTTTAATGCCTTTGGATTTTCTGAGCGATAAACTATGAGAGGTTGCAACTTACAGTCACCAGCTGTATTTGCGCTAACCGCCTTAAAACCTGGAAATATTTTCTCTTTATGCGCAATAAAAGTTGTTTTAGACATTTTTTTCCAGAACAGGCCAGTATCTCCAAAGCTCGGATAGCATGATTTAAAGCCGTGTAACTTGAGAATCGCGTAAGATGGGGTAGCGTAAGTCGAGGTATTACTGTAAAATACCTGTGGGATGTAATTTATAGGAAAAATAAATAATTATCAACTATGTCTTGTTTATGTACTTTGAATGAATTAAACAACAAAAGCAAATGCCAATTAGAGATAACAAAAATATTATTATTATTATTTAAGATGCAACAACAAAGACAATCAGAAGCAATTCTGGTCTGTTTGTCACCGCTCGACTCGCTCTGGTGAGTCATTCTCACTCTCGCTGGCTCTACTCTTACTCTCTCCCTCTCTCTGGTCTCCACTACTCCACCACCGCTTCATAGATGTCAAAACAACACACAAATAAAAGGCAGTTCTAATTCCTCCAGTTATACAAACTGAAATACCTATTACTGAAGTTATATTGTAATTGTGAACTGAAGTTCACATTTGTAATTTTAAATAAATTATATGTTTGTCAATCTTTTAGAAATTCCTATTCATAAATCAAGGTTGAACGTTTTGTCTAGCCTATTATTAAAATGGAACTTTTAAAAGGCTTTACCATATGACGAAAATGTTAACTGAATTTATGATTAGAGAATATCATGTAGGCCTGTATAATTTAAAGAATCGAAAATCGGCTTTCGGGGTCGGAATCGAAAATTTTAGGTATTCATTAATTAAATTCAATGAATTAATTTGAATTTTATATGGGAGAAAAACTTTTCACAAAAGGGGCAAGGTATGCAATATAGTTATTTTGTCCCATTTAGTTTAAAATAAGTGATTTCATAAAACAACCGAGTTTGTGTTATAGGTTATGTGGTAGAACAGTTGTTTAACACATAGGTTTGTTACTTTATTTATATTAATTGTAATTATTTAATAAAAAATACAAAAATAATATTTTTGTTTATATTACTTGTTTCAGAGGAACTGACGATTTACTACCTAGATTGATAGAAGTTGTATTGAGTAGCCGCGAGTACAGTTTACCCGCTCATGCTTTATTTATGGAGAGTTTTCTACCATCATTCAAAGCTTTAGGAGAAGAAGGGTATTCTTTAACATTACTACAAAGTGTTATAATATGCATCACCAAACAAACTTAACTATCAAAAATTTATTTATTGTAAAATTTTTATAAGTACAATTTGAGATACATTCACCGAATGAGAATGGGGACTGATGGTAAAGGCAGAACAAAATTCTGGTTTATTTTTAATTACTGATTCAAAGATATCTATTGTAAATTATACTGGAAGTAGGGTTATATATTTATTTATGAAGCTCTCTTCAAACTTGCTCTTCAGGATTACTTTCAATATTACAGTGAAAGCATTCAAGATGTTAGAAAGACTTTTTATCATACTGTTATTATTAGTCTTGAATAACTAGAAGCCAATCAGAAGTCTAGGAGACATCTTGTCTTTTTATGGCAAAACATTTATATTATCACGTTTTGATGGTAGATGTGCATGATTATATAGCAAAGACATTATTTGGACCCAAAAGTGGTAGGACTGATTTTTTTACAAGAATTTTATTGACGATATACTTACATCGACTTAATAATCTTCAAAGTATGCTCCTTGAGCAGCTACACACTTAGTATAACGTTGCTCCCATTCCCTGTACGCCCGTTGGAAATTTTCTTTGGGGATGCCGTTGATGACCGTCGTCGAAGCCTCTTGAACGGCCTTTATCGAGTCAAAACGTCGTCCCTTGAGCTGTCTTTTCATCAGGGGGAAGAAGAAGGAGTCCGGTGGTGCCAAATCGGGAGAATAGGGCGGGTGTGGCTACGTGGCAATGCCATATTTGGCCCGGAGCTGTCTGACGACAAGCGAGCCATGACACAGCGCGTTGTCATGATGAAGCACCCAGCAGTTTTCTCAAGTTTTCGGAGACGGGTGAGCACCTGCACGTAAAAGTTCGCATTCACAGTCTCCTGTGGTGGGACAAACTCCTTGTGAACCACTCCATGACGGTCGAAAAATACAATCAACATCGTTTTGATTTGCTCATGCGAGCCTTTTTTGGACGTGGGGACACGGAAGTGTGCCATTCCGCGGATTGTCTTTTCATTTCGGGGTCATATTGAAAAACCCATGTTTCATCACCAGTTATCACATTGTCCAAACAATTTTCATCTCAGTGCAAATTGGCTAACAATTGGTCCCAATTGGTCTGCAATTTCTTCACTGGTTAAGCGTCGGTGTGTGTTCAGCAGTGTCCTCACTCTGTCCACATTCGTGTCGGTTCTTGCGGTCGACGGCCGTCCGGAGCGATGGTAGTCTGCAACGAGCTCCCTACCCTCTTTAAACAACTTGTGCCACTCAAATACTGTGGCCACCGCTCCGTTCGCGCCAGAGAAAATCAGTCCTACCACTTTTGGGTGCAACCCTGTATGTTTCAGTGACAATTTAAAACAAAATTTAATGATTAGGTCAAAATGATTTATCTCTTTTTCCCTTTTAGAGCAGGTTTATAAGGCACTGAACTTAGCTGGGTTACTCGAATTGAATCATCAGCCCTAGCATTGTATTCACTTTATGAAAAGTTTGGTCAGCGTCACCTTTCCTATTGGAGAGACTTAGCCAACTAATTTTCAAAGTTTGCATTTAATACTTACAAGTAATTGTTTAGTTTATACCAGGTTTAAGTTAGTTGTGATTATTTATTCAGCTTTTAAACATAAATATTAAGTATTTCGGAGTACTGAAAAATTATGATTATTGATACATATAATAATACTATTTTAATAATATTAAAATATTTTATAAAATAAGAAGTGAATAGGTCTTAGTAATAAAATGTAAAAATGTTGAAATTTTATTCTTAAAGAGTTTAAAAGTTAATTGGTTCAGTCTTGTTAGGGGCCATCTCCAAATTACATAACGCTAAAATGGGTAATTTTTAACCCCCCTCTGTAACAAACCTGTAATGGTAGCGCCAACCCTCCTCAAATAATTATGTAACGTTTTCTTGTTCTCCTTCTTTACTGAGGTAATTGTTTTGAATGCCGAATTTGTAGGCCAATAAATAAGTACAACAAACGCCAATAAATAGTATAGTAATAATATAATGAAAAATAAAAATAATTTTATTAAATAAATAAAAAAAGGAATAATAAACAATTTTTCATAAATATGTGACCTCATGCATACTGAAAAACAAACAGAAATTATAAAGTCAAGACAATATAAATTTCAACATGAATTGAAAATACTCTATTGTTTTATTAAAATGTGACAAATGAATTTAAACGCAAAGTGATCAACCTATTTGTAACATTGTCTAAAGTCTAATCATCTTCTCACAAAGAAGTAATGAATATCGCGACAGATAACACTGGTGCTGTGAGCTTCAGAAAAGGATATGTTTACATAATAAGCCTAATTTTAAGATAGACCAAACTCCGCACATTGTTTCCAAATATCATGAGTTTCAAACATTTACATACAATTTAGTTTTATTTCATGTTTCGCCCAGGGAATTCAGAAATCCATCAAACTCGGTCATGGACAGTACGGCACAATACAAATTTTGTACCTGTCATAATGAGTCATGACTGAGTGAGATCAAGTTTCGGTGTACTTCTGAGTTAACTGCTTCGGCCTAAAAAGATGTTGCCATCGAATTAAAAAATATTGTTTCATTAAAAACTGTTAGGCCTACTGATAAGTAACAACTGGCGTTTTAGCTGATACTCTGAGACCGTGGTACATGGCTGTACAGGCCGCCGTCGTACTGTGTACAGTGGCGTTACCGCGCTCAAGGTTACAGTTCCTCACATTTTTTCTCCAATAATGCTCATAAATAGAAAGTTTAATAGAGTGCTTTAAATGCATGTTTTATTTGTAAATAGATTATATTTGAGTTCATTATTAATATTATGTACATTTTATTTACTCAAAAGTTTAAATGGGGCCGGTTTGTTTATTAAATAAAAAGATGTTTTAATGTAGTCAAAACTAAATTTCAAACTACGTAACACTACTGTATACCACCTCCTTCTTCCGTAATGCCCCTTCCCCTCTCGGCCTTACTTAATTTAGGGTTGGCCCCTTAGTTTTTCTTAATACATCTTTAACACTACAATAGTTTTAATAACTGATATATTCATTATGTTGAGTACAGTTTTCTGCCATTCCTAAAGATTAAATATTCTCCTCTGTTGACGCATTTTGGAGTAACTCCATTTTCAAAACTTTAATCGTACCTTTAAGTTTTGAGAGTACGATTTACGTTTTGAAAATGGAGTTACCTCGAAACGCGTCAACAGAGGAGAATATTGAATCGTTAGGAATGGCAGAAAACTGTACTCAAACATATAGATATATTCCTAACAGAAATGAAGATGAATATATTAATCATATAAAAAATAATTTAAGAATTAAAATTTAAGTTACCTATTGTGCAGTAAATATGAAGAATGTGTTAAAAACTATAATAGTTTAGATTAAATTGATTATAATTAGCAAACCTTTTAACTTTTCCATTTTAATTTAGCTTTTATCTTGGATTGTTTATTTTAAAGAAAATGTGAATAGTTGATCTTATTTAAATTTTAGCAGTGAAAGAAGCATAAGAATGATCACATATTTTTCAATTTACATAGCAAAAAAACACTACTTACCAATATTCTCAGCTAGCACAGTCAGTATATTGCTCATACCTGCAAGTCATGAACAAGACTTCAGATAGAACTTGCCTTAACAAGTCTTGTCCTCGAATCACAACATTTACCAAGAGTGAAACATGTCTGGTATTATCAGAAGTAGTGGTTTTTTGCTGAGTATTATAAATATTTATTCAGAAACCTTAAAATTTACATCCAGATTATAAAATGTTTTCAAATTAAAGCCATGAACACGTTTTTAATACATTACAACCATTAAAGAATAGGAAAAATATAATATTGGAGTGTATTCCTTTTTGAGTGTATTTTTTCCAAAAGAATGTTTGCTAAAATAGCAGGAAATAAATTGATTAATTACAATTACCACAGTTAATTTCTATTACTAAGTTGACAGAAACCATCAAAACTTTGCTTCCAATAACTTCAAATGGAAAAATACAGTACTGGAACAATATTGTGTTAATATCTGTATCATAGAATCTCAAGATCTCAAGAGGAAAGGTCTAGTCAGTCATATAGTCATCACTCTAATCTAGTGGTCTTGCCGTATTTTCTCTTCAGTAAAGAATTGGAGTTTGGAGCACATTTTTATTGTTTGACATATACAACTTATATAAGGGACAACGTGAGAAGTTTGTCATTATTGAAAATATACTCCAGAATTATTGTGATAGTATTCAGTGAAAATCGAGTATATGTGGCACTGAGTGGTTTCTCACAGGAATGTGAATCGAATAAAATTACCATTTTATAAATACATTGTACATATGACCCATTACACTAGAATGGAATATTGTAAGAAAAATCATACTTTCATTTGTATTAAATTTTCAATTAAAAAAATTATATATATACATAATGAATAAAAAAACAAAAATACAATTTTGTAAATGTGATTAGATATAAAATTGTACTAAATATTTATAAAAATTACATATGATCATATTAATTATGACCATAAAGGTCACATTCAAATTATTATTTTAATAAACCAATGTAAAAAAACTGTTATTATTTAAATATTTATTTATTTGTAAAAAAGTGTATAAACTTAAATCTGTATTTATTGATTTGTATTTATTTATATTTATTATTTGAATAAATGGATTTTTTGAAATCAGTTCAAGTATCATTACAATATAATATATTATAAACACTGTAGATCAGGATCTTGGTTATTTTACAGCTGTTGGAAATACAGTCTGTTGTGTCAATAATCTTTTATGTCTCTCTAATTTGCTTAACCCTATCCACTGCACTTACAGATAATTTGGGCCCACTTTCTCTGCCAGGTCCATTGAATTTTTAAGCTAATAAACCTTTTTTGGTTTAAAAAAAGTTTTTTTTTACTTCTGGAAGCTGATTGATATTTTTAAAATTCTTATTCAACTAAGAGATTGACATAGAATAAAAAAAAAACAGTATTTGTATTTGAGTATTTTTATGCTTTGTTTATTTGTTGCACTAACTAATTTTTCTAAATAAAAAGTCTAAAATGATAACATATTGAGAACTGGATTAAGATTGTTTATGTAAAACTTATACTTTATGTACAAAATCAAGTATTAATTATTGTTATAGACTTACAGCGATTATTGGTTAATAAATGCAGTTGTTTTGTGAGTCAGGTACAACTATTTATTTAAACAGGCAACATTTCAATAACGGCTATGTTATCACATCAGGCCTTGTTCCTCCATCACTCTATTAAAAAAGAGTGCCGTAACATAACCTCATATACTGCACTGTTTTCATATATATAGCTTTCTTTAGTTTGTTGCTGGCACAAATGAACAAAGGCATTGTAAGTTAATGAAAGCATATATACACTGTTTTAACAAATATACTAAGGTTATGTCATGGTACTATATTTTAATAGAGTGCAGGAGGAACAAGGCCTGATGACATAGTGCAGCCAATATTGAAATGTTGCCTGATACAACTAATAATTTGTTGTACCTGACTCGCAAATCAACCGAATTTATTTAAACACAAACCAAGTAATTTACACAATTTTTTTACAAAATTATTTGTTACAATAAATAATACTAAAACAGTGTTTGTAATACTATCACTCTAGTTTGTAACTTTTTATTTGCTAGATTGTATTTTGTAGTATGACTCTCTGACGATGATGACATGGTTATCGAAATGTACATAAGGGTTTAATATCAAGTAACTCGTATTATTTATTTTGGATTATTTTTGTGGTATTGGGGTTCTTTCCAATATTTTCATTGTAATATACTGTACCATTGTGCTCTTGATATTGTATACATTTTTTAATGCTCATTGTCATTTAGATATAATAATTAAATGGAATGTTTCTCAAATATTTTGATAATACATGAGATAAAAACATAAATAAAATAAGTAAAAACTTAACTATTTTTGAGTCTAAAGAGCTTTTCTATTTTATACCTAGTAAATGTCTATAAATAAACTGAAATGAATAAACAGCAAAAAAATAAATAATTAGAAAAAATAGCAATGCAACAGATAAATAACTTCTAATAAAAGCAATCGGCAATAAGCCAAGGCTCATCATGGTGTTAAAGCTAACAGATGTCTACAGAGCAACCACAAAAACAAGTTTCTACAAACAAATATGCGAATGGTTCTGAAAAAAATCTAGAGATAGGAACAAATGTCAGATCAACTCTAGTAGAAAACACAAACACTATTTATTGAAAGGCATTAGAAAACCCTAACAAGGAGGATTCCAGCCCGATATTGTTGCAACTCTTGTAACTTCAGTGCATTTCAGGGAGCCTTTGACACATGAGTAACCCATTCAATTTAACTGACCCTAAAATATCATTTACCTTTTAGGAATGTACACATTTGGCTCAAATGCTCACATTTCTATTAATTTAAGTCCTAACAGTATGATATAAACACTCATTTTACAAACTTAACTTGTAAATAGAACCACTAATTACTAAGCAGACATGTTGGCACTTAGTTTGTGCACTGTTCAATGCTGCTAGTTTAATGAAATGTGACCAAGTGAGAAACGTGTCTGCAGAGAAATATATCTCAGTAGTGGTTTTTTCCAAGTTAAATTCATTAGTCTTTATTAAAATAACCTCACTGAAGATGAACAACCCAACAATAGCAAGTTTGATTGATATAAACTCCAACAATCAGAATTAAATTGTTTTCCATCTAAATACAATATTTTTAAATTTGTTTAAAAGGTATGTTGCTTTTCAATTTTTAAAATTCTAAAACAAAATTTCAAAATACTAATATACAAAAGTTTTTCTAATTGGAACATTTCTGTTATATTGTGTAGCTTTTTTGTATTTAAAAGTATATATTTTGGTTCGCTGTGTGAAATCTAAATTAATTAAAAATAGTGTTGTAACTATTGTTTTTAGATGTGAAAATTTACATGATGTAAACAAACAGAACCATGAAGACAATTACTTTTGTTGGTTTGGTCGTCTATTATTAAAAGTTCCAATGTCAAATACTTTATGAAGACAGGTTTCCTCAGTGTGAATTTTATTGTGAATTTCAACTTGAACAGAATTTTGGTAGCCTATAATTGCTTTTCAGTTAGTTAAAAGGTAGATTGATATCAGGACTTTTAGGTGTAGTCACTCTATTTATTTACATTTTTCATTAGTTTATGTTATAGTTTCCAGGATGTTTCAATCAATCACACAAACAAAACCTGTAGAGTGTTAGGCAATATTTTTTCTCTGAGAAACTTGTCTTATTGTGGTTACGAGATGTTTTATCAATTTTTCATTAGTTTAGATTATGGTTTCCATTAATCACACAAACAAAACCTGTAGAGGGTTAGGCAATATTTCTCAGCTCAAAAACACGTTTTATTGTGGTCATGAGATGTTTTATCAATTTTTTATTAGTTTAGATTATGGTTTCCAGGATGTTTCCATCAATCACACAAACAAAACCTGTAGAGGGTTAGGCAATATTTTTCAGCTCAAAAACAAGTTTTATTGTGGTCACGAGATGTTTTATCAATTTCTTGACATTTTTATCTTTAGATAAAAGAAACAATACTTTATTGTTTCTTAATTCTACAAAACAAATACCAGTTAAAATCTGACTCCACATTCAATTTTGGTATATAATTATTTTATTTAGGACCTTTTTTTCGCAAAAATGGTTCAGCAAAATATTGTTGATTAGTATTATAAAGGTGCTTGTCTCACAACAGTTGGGAGAAATTTTTCCATATTTAGTTTCAATTCCTTTAGTATATTTTTCCTTATAAGATTTTATATTTTGTGAATTGATAATAAATTCCTTACAACATGCATATCTTGGAAATTTTATAAAATAATTTTTGAAACAATATATGTTGTTAAATAAATATTTTCAATTTTCTAAGACTAGTAGAAATCAAAAGTTCTAATTTCATTGTTACTTTTTCAATAAAAATATTATGTTTTCTAAAAGTAATTTTATTTTTCTACAAGAAAATGTGTATATTATGTAGAATTCATAAAATTTTATGTTATAAGACTAAAATGTTTTTCTTTACAATTTTGAGAAAAACATTTCATCATTTTTTAAATTCTGTTTTTATTATTTTAAAAACTTTATAAATTTTTTGTGTAAAGCACTAATTTCTGCACCTGATACAAAATTTATATTGCTGTAAACAACAAAGTATTACTTAAAATTTTACTTTCAAAATTTAAAGTTTTGTAAAGCTCAATGTAGCTCATTTAATAATATTAAAACCATTAAAAAAATATATATTTATATAAATTACACTATCATACTCTACTTACTTTCCTAACACAGATTATGTTTATAAACAAGTTTTTTATCATTAAATAAAACTACAAAAAGAACTGAAAAAATCAGTTTGCCACTATAAAGGTTAAACCCTGCAGCATCCTAATATTCATAATAACTTTCACAGCCTATACAATGATCTTAAAAGAGGGAATTAGTTTGGATTATGCGAGTTAATGAAAAAAACAACCGTGAGAGGTGACAATTTATAGAACTTTTTAAATTAGTGAATTTTTTGTGTTGTATAAGTATCAGTTTTGCCAATTTTAATACAAAGTATCACAATGTTAAATTAGGTTTAGTGAAATCAATAACATTGAAACAAGGAAAGTGATTGGTAGATTATTATTAAAAAAGTATCAGCCTTATTAAAATATTTCTATAAATAACTACATACTAAAATATATTGTAGCTTTTTATATTTAGTCCACTAGAAAAAACTTAATTTCTAAATTCATCAAATAGTATTTAAAAATCCTTGTTAGTAAGTAAAGTATAAGACAGGTCACGTATTTTCTCCATCCTCAGCTATTAATACATATTAGAAGGTCTTTAGCTATTAATTCCATCCGAGACATTCATAATACGTTTTTTAGGATATTAAAACGTTTTAGTTTTTATTTTCTCTCATCTTGTGACTTGTGTATAAGATGAAAAATTAATATTTTTCACTTTTTTAATGTGTTTTTACAATCAACATAAAATTTCTTAATTATTAATGTTTACACTCGCAGAAATATCAGATAAATAAAAAAAATGGTTGGTTAGCGAGTCAAGTATATATATACATATATATATATATATATATATATATATTCTTGATATTTAACGTTATCCATTGTTTTTCCGTTGCACTGACTTTATGAAGTTAATATATTACTATGTAAGCAATTTTATCCACCATTAAGTGCAATAATTTTACCTTGAGTGATGAGGTACCTTTCGGTCAATTGACCATTGTCGAATCACTGATGCTTCTCTGTTGTAAATGTTCGGTCTGTGAAGTTGACGTTACGCGCACTTTTTCTTGATCTGTGTGTAGGATATTTCTATATAGTATGTCTTCTGTATATGTTGTTTGTAGATTCATTAAATTTTTGTGTATGTTTTTATAAATGTGGTATTTTTCTAGTGAGTTTAGTTCTATTGGGTTGTTATTTATTTCAAGTATGGTTAGGTTATTTTCGCAATTTGTTATTACGTGTTTATGGGATATTAGGTGTGCTGCGACATTTGATACTTTAGAATTTTTGTTTTTGAATGTTCTATAATGTTCTTCAAATCTTATTTTAAATGTTCTGGTTGTTTTTCCTATGTAAAAAGCGTTACAGTTGTTGCATGTGATTTTGTAAATTCCTGATAGGTTATGTTTTTCTGAATTTGTTATGTGGTTTGTGTTATTAAGATATTTTATTATTTTGTTGTTAGGTTTGTAAGTTGGAGTGTAGTATTCTTTGTTGTATATATTTGTTATTTTTTCTATTTTGTTATTGGTGTATTTATATTTTAGGTAGATTTTTTTATTTTCATTATTTTCGTGTTCCGGTAGTAGTGTTGTGTTGAGGTTAGGTTTTTTTGTGAGTTTATTGTATATATTTTTTATAATGTGTTTGTTGTATCCATTTTCTATTGCTATTTTTGTGATGTTATCTAATTCTTCATTTAATTTTTGTTTGTTATCCTGTGTGTATTTTATTGCTTTATTTATCATGTTACTGTAGGTGTTAATTTTATGTGTCCAGGGGTGGTTAGATTTGTAGTGTATTGTGGTGTTGTTGGAAGTAGGTTTCCTGTATACTGTAGTTTCTATTTTATTATCACTTATATTTAAAGTAATGTCGAGGAAGTTGATTGTTCTATTTGTTTCTGTTTCAACGGTGAATTGTATGTTTTCGTTGTATGTATTTAGTTTGTTTAAAATTATGACGTGTTCGTTGTGAATGGTAGGTTGGTATATTACAAGTATATCGTCTACATACCTTGTCCATAGTGAGATATTGTGTGTGTTTATTATAGGTTTAATTATTATTTGTTCAAAGTGTTGTAAATATATTTCTGACATGATAGATGATATGGGTGAACCCATGAGGAGTCCTGTTGTTTGTTTATAATATTTATTGTTAAATTGGAAGTAATTTTGGTTACATATGTGTTTGGTTAGCGTAATGATACTATCTATTATGTTTCTTTTTTCGTTATTGTGTATCAGTTTGTTTTTTATTATTTCTATGGTTTCTTCTATTGGGATACTAGGGTACATGTTAGTTATGTCATAACTTATTATTTTTGTGTTGCTGTTTGTTTTTATCGTTTTTATTTTATTTTATTTTATTCCTGCGCACCAGTGTTATCAGGAATACCTAAAATCCACAAACCCAACACACCATTTAGACCACTAATAAATTTCACAACAGCACCATCTTACATAATCGCAAAAATTCTAGACAAAATCCTAAGATCTAAAATACATATCAACAACACATACAATATAAAAAATGGATACGAATTAATTAATAAAATAAAAACGATAAAAACAAACAGCAACACAAAAATAATAAGTTATGACATAACAAACATGTACCCTAGTATCCCAATAGAAGAAACCATAGAAATAATAAAAAACAAACTGATACACAATAACGAAAAAAGAAACATAATAGATAGTATCATTACGCTAACCAAACACATATGTAACCAAAATTACTTCCAATTTAACAATAAATATTATAAACAAACAACAGGACTCCCCATGGGTTCACCCATATCATCTATCATGTCAGAAATATATTTACAACACTTTGAACAAATAATAATTAAACCTATAATAAACACACACAATATCTCACTATGGACAAGGTATGTAGACGATATACTTGTAATATACCAACCTACCATTCACAACGAACGCGTCATAATTTTAAACAAACTAAATACATACAACGAAAACATACAATTCACCGTTGAAACAGAAACAAATAGAACAATCAACTTCCTCGACATTACTTTAAATATAAGTGATAATAAAATAGAAACTACAGTATACAGGAAACCTACTTCCAACAACACCACAATACACTACAAATCTAACCACCCCTGGACACATAAAATTAACACCTACAGTATCATGATAAATAAAGCAATAAAATACACACAGGATAACAAACAAAAATTAAATGAAGAATTAGATAACATCACAAAAATAGCAATAGAAAATGGATACAACAAACACATTGTAAAAAATATATACAATAAACTCACAAAAAAACCTAACCTCAACACAACACTACTACCGGAACACGAAAATAATGAAAATAAAAAAATCTACCTAAAATATAAATACACCAATAACAAAATAGAAAAAATAACAAATATATACAACAAAGAATACTACACTCCAACTTACAAACCTAACAATAAAATAATAAAATATCTTAATAACACAAACCACATAACAAATTCAGAAAAACATAACCTATCAGGAATTTACAAAATCACATGCAACAACTGTAACGCTTTTTACATAGGAAAAACAACCAGAACATTTAAAATAAGATTTGAAGAACATTATAGAGCATTCAAAAACAAAAATTCTAAAGTATCAAATGTCGCAGCACACCTAATATCCCATAAACACGTAATAACAAATTGCGAAAATAACCTAACCATACTTGAAATAAATAACAACCCAATAGAACTAAACTCACTAGAAAAATACCACATTTATAAAAACATACACAAAAATTTAATGAATCTACAAACAACATATACAGAAGACATACTATATAGAAATATCCTACACACAGATCAAGAAAAAGTGCGCGTAACGTCAACTTCACAGACCGAACATTTACAACAGAGAAGCATCAGTGATTCGACAATGGTCAATTGACCGAAAGGTACCTCATCACTCAAGGTAAAATTATTGCACTTAATGGTGGATAAAATTGCTTACATAGTAATATATTAACTTCATATATATATATATATATATATATATATATATATATATATATATATTCATCTCATTGGCAACGTTTCGGAAATTGGTTTATTGCTTTCATCATGCCGATTTAATTCATCAGTGTGTATTAATCTGTAATACTTGATCCATTTGAGATATCAAATATGCAAGCTGAGAATATTACAAATATAAATTGTTTTGGGGTATTATAATACATAGCGGTTTCACTTTATAATTAAACTACGTGATTGAAGAACTACCTGAGGTAATCATTGTGATGTTTCTCCCAGTCAACCCAGCCTCCTTTGTAATGTTTGGAGCTACAAAAGAAACCATTATGCTCAGGAACATTGTATTTAATTAGGATATATAATTTTTAATACTTTAAGCAGCAGAAAATAATGATTTCTAAATATTATTATATTATTTGATTCTATCTTCCACTTGAGCTACTAGTTTATAATGTTTAATAGATTTAAACATATATGATATATTTCTGTCTGTGTATATAAATAAGAGAAATATATGCTAAAATGGGATACATAATATTAAATAAGGTTTTGTATGTATACACACACCTTATGTATGAACATGTATATGTTCTGAGTACAATGTATCTTCTCTCAGAAAATGTTATTTATTTAGTTTTTAAATTAGTATTTGGATAACAATCCTTTTTGCGTGATGAGTCTTCAGAATATGTTCATTTGACTACAAGTGCGACAGTTTCTTTCCATTAACAGTTAAATTAAAGATAAGAGAAAATACACTTCATGAACTCAACGAGACTTGTCAACCTTCTCACTGCAAACATGAAAAGAATAGATGTTCTTGCTTCTTGTGTGGGAGGGCTTTAAAACAAAATAATATAATCTGGGACCAGGAAAAATAAAATATTCTGTCTCCAACATGAGGGCTATTGAAAATTTATCTCTATTTTTAAATAATTTTATAACCTTTAGGATATAAGTTTTAAACATACTTACTTATAATAACCTTCAGAAAGTGCTGTTTTTAGAGCAGTTAGACTACGTATTCCACAACGGCAAAAGAAAACTAATTCAGCTTCAAATGTCGGTTTTGTAAAATTATAGAGTTTTTGAAAGTGATTAGGTGGTGATTTGAGAGCTTCTTCAACTTTACCCACTAAAAGACAAACATTGCTGGTGAAATTTTAATTCAAAATGTTTAAAAATCAACTTTAATTACTTATTTTCAAAACAGCCCAATTAGAATATACAGGTATGTATATAGCACAAATACAGTACAAAAATATTGCATTTTAAAGAAGAGATATTTGCATGTTGATTCACAAATATGAATATGACTGTAGTATGCTTGAATGAAAGTAATTAACGACTTTTCAAATTTTTTTAGTGGATGTAAAATTAGAAGTGACAAGTATTTGTGTTGGATTGAACTTAATGAGATTAATAAGGAAAATATACAAAAATAAGTTGTAAAATTTTCACAGATGGGTAAATATTGATAATTTAAAAATGTATTTCTCAAGTAAGGTATAATATCATATTGTGTTATCAGAAATTTATATTACAAATTCATCTTGTATGTTGAAACTTAGTTATAGATAACTTCCATAAAATTATGATTAAAGTTCTGTAAAAAAAACTTACCAAATAAAATATATATGACTGCACTAGCTGATCATCATCTGTGTCTATGTTGGCCGCAAGGAGGTTGAGTTTGGTGGTACTGGTTTCAGCATACATGTTCAATAATGTTGCCAGTCAGTGTATTGATTTGTACTGAGTTTGTTCATTTAATAGGTTTTAATTTTTAACACTGTAATTTGTCCTTTCTTCCGACAAAGGATGCAGTGCATCAACAAAATATAAGATATTTTTGTATGTTTGTGTGTATTTCATGGAAAACTTATTGCATTATTACCAAGAGAAGTCGGTCAGTTTCCTATTTAATGAAAAAAATTTTCATTAAGCTTTTACCAGAATTTAAACACACACAGGACATAAAAATGCCTTTTAGTCCACTAAGTGGAATTGCATTAAGGAAGGAAGCACTAGAGAAGATAAAAATCCTAGGACACTTTCAGAAGACGAACCAAAGGAGTATCGATTGGACTGGATGGGTTCCACAGGAACCTTTCTTTAGAACACTTTAAGTGACGGACTGTTGACAATTTAACTTCCAAGGGTAGGGTTGTCTGTGATATTTGCTGACAATATCGCACTGGTAATTGTAGCAAAATAAGCAGAAGACTAAAATCATCTCTTAAAAATCCTTTTTATGAGGTCAAGTGAGTGACTTAAGCAAGCAGGGCAAAAGTTGGCTGAACATAAAGCAGGATCCATACTAATCACAGGTAGGAAGGAGGGTAAGACAATAAAGCTTCGGGTTAGCAAGCGCGTTACATTCCAGCCTTACATTCATGTGGAGTAAGCTAGAAGTTAGCCAGATTAAGGTTGCACTTCAGCACTTGTAGCATTGATCTTGACATATGGCATTTCCATCTGAGTCGAAGCATTGGTAACGAAGAAAGGTTATGTATGTCACTAGGTCAAATACCATCAGTGTAGTGAGTGCAACTTCCAATAGAAGTTTTGGTAGCTGAGCGGAAACCCAACGAAGAAAACTTGGTCGAAGAAGAATTAAAGATAAAGGAGAGCAAAGCCATCATACAACACTGGTGTTATTTAGGGACCCATCAATTATCTTTCAAGTTGTATAGTAGATAAAACGTGGACAAGGTAGTGTAAATTACAAGCTAACTCAGATGCTGCCAGGATTAGGATGTTTTAGGGCATATCTTTTCAAATTCAAGGACGAGGATACCCAAAATGACCATCCTGAAATGAAGTAGATTAGTACGCTAAGCATGATTTATTCATATTCCCAAGGGTTGAAATGTAATGAGAAAAACATAAGACATTTCTTGAGCAGGAGATTGAGGGAAAAACGTTAGTTGAGGTTGTGCTTAAATCTGAAGAAGGATGGAAAGCTGTATCATTATTCACAAGAAAAGTTCTTAAGGAATTACAATGAGACGAGCAAACAAGGACAAAGCAGAAGCAAATGATGCTTTGAGCACACACATTTTTAGTTCTTTCTAAATAGTTCTTTTGCCCTAACAAGATATAAAAAACTTTAAAAGGTAAATTCTTAAATATTATTTGGAAAAAACTGAATAATTGTAAATATTTAAAACCAAGAACATGTATAAACTATTTATAAGTAATGTTATAATAGTAAATAGAATTAACCACTTTTACATTAGTTTATGTCTATTCGAAATTTAAATTTTGTAAATTTGTAAAGACTTACTAAACCATAGGCTATACCAACTTCACCTAAATCTCGCCAACATGATCGGACACGATCTCATACTACAAACCGTAATAGACATTAATAACTGGCAACAAATAAACATTAAAAATAAACACAACAAAAAGATTAATCAACTATTATGTAAAACAAAAAATAAAGGCCTAAAATAGAACCTACATTATAAATCAAATAACATAAATAGAAACATACTACAAACTAAAACACCCATACAAAAAACTGACACTAACGACCAAGACTCAATTCGACATGACACAAAAAACCTAACCAAACACAAAAACATAACCAATAAAAACATAAACAATGAAATTAAAATCGCTGCAAACATAAAACAAAAAGCTCAAAAAGACATCACACTCACTTAAGCAGACAATGCAACACCACAGTAATTATTAATACAATCAGCCTAAACAACAAAATAAATAAATACATAAAAAATAATAATATAATACAACTACATACAGATCCAACTAAGAAATACCACAGAAACATCAAAAAACTAATTAATACACCCAAATACATTATCAGCAAAAACAAAAAAATACCACCTAAAACAAATCCACCCTAAAGCACCTACTCTCCATACTCTGCCAAAAATTCACAAACTCAATGTCACCATCTGAGCCATCATCAACTACCAAAATGCCCCTGCACATAAACTAGCAAAATTCATGGATAAAATAATCAGACAATCTATTAACTTCAACACAGACACACACATAAAAACAGAAAAAACCTCATAAATAAAATAAAAGACAAACATACCACACAATTCAATACTACTATCACTCTATATAACAAACACGTACAGCAACATACCTGTATCCAAAGTCCCCAACACCCTAAAGACACAATTAATGTAGAACAACATACCAGAAACCCACATCACTGAAATCTTAAATAACCTCCAACCGTCACCAAACAAAACTATTTTACCCACAACTCAAATTTTTCAAACCAGAATACGAATTGTTATATTTGTTGATTCCATCTTCACATGAGCTACTAGTTTTTCACAAAAACACTTGTAAATATTTTACAACTTTCCTATAGTAGCACTTACTTATATTTGATGAGAGCGGTCGTTTCAGAAGATGTGTACAATTGTCAACTCAGGTCGTAACTGATCTCAAAGATTCGTCAATGTGTATTGTGTCTATACGCATGTTTTTGAGGATGTTCAGAGTTTCTAGAATGTTGATATTAGTGTATAGATTTGATATATAGAAGAAGACTAAAATGGAGTCGTGTGGGATATTCAATTTTTCATTTTGTCGATTACATGTAGGATCTTCTTCACAAAACAGACATCCCTGTACGTCCACTAATCAACCACAGAGCGCCTCTTCTCATCTTCTAGCTAAATTTCTCGATAAAACCATCCGAAACCTTATAAAATTTAATAATAAATGTAACATAAAAATAGCCCAAGTCTAATCGACAAAATAAAAACCTAAATATCCCACACAACTCTACTTTAGTCTACTTCGATATATCAAATCTATACACTAACACCCGCTTTCCAGAAATTATCAACATCCTAAAAAAATGCTTATAGACACAAATACACCACATACACACATTGACAAAATCATCCGCCTAACAAAATGAATCACATCTCAAAATTACTTTACCTACAATGACACTTTCTACACCCAAAAAGGTGGTCTACTTATGGGATTCCCCATAGCTGGCATCTTGGCAGAAATATTCATCCACTACATTGAACAAAACCGCATTTTAAACAAGAATAAATACTCAGATAACATCATTTATTGGTATAGATACGTCGACGATATTATAATATTATACAAAGAAGATACACACAGAGCACACATATTTTTAATACATCTTAATTTCATTCACCCAAAACTAACATATACCATCGAAACAGAACAAAACAACACTTAACTTCTTGGATCTTACAATTAAACGTACAGACAAACAAACACATAAATTCTACATATACCAAAAACCCACCAACACAATACTACCACACCTTCATTACACTCACCACAGCAGACAAAGGCAACATTACAGTAATTATTAATACAAACAACCTAAATGTCAAAATCAATGATTACATAATAAATAATAATATAGTACAACAGCAATAGTACATACAGACCCAACAGAGAAATATCACAGAACCATCAAACAACTAATTAATACATCTAAATACATTATCAACAAAAACAAAAAACCCCACCTAAAACAAACCCACCTTAAAGCATCTACCCTCCGTGCTCTCCCTAAAATTCACAAACCCAATGTCCTCATCCGAACCATCATCAACTACCAGAATGCCCCTGCACATAAACTAGCAAAATACATGGACAAAATAATTAAACAATCCATAAACTTAAACACAGAAACACACAAAAAACAGAACAAACCTCATAAATAAAATAAAAGACAAACATACCACACAATTCAATACTACTATCACTCTATATAACAAACACGTACAGCAACATACCTGTATCCAAAGTCCCCAACATCCTAAAGACCCAATTAATGCAGAACAACATACCAGAAACCCACATCACTGAAATCCTAAATATCCTCCAAACCATCACCAAACAAAACTACTTTACCCACAACTCAAATTTCTATTCACGAGATGACCTGCCCATGGGAAGTCCTATCAGCAGTGTCCAAAGCGAAATTTTCCTACAACACATAGAAAACACCAAAATACTCACAAACAATATACACACACCCAAAACCATTTACTGGCACAGATACGTCGATGATGCCATAACACTATACAGAGGCGACTCCCGACAATTCATAAAACTCCTCATCTACACTAATAAAATACACCCAAAACTCCAGTTCACCTCAGAGATTGAAACCAATCAATCCCTAAAGTTCCTCAACCTCACCATAACTAGAAGCCACACACAAAAACCCCGCTTCAACATTTACAGGAAACCCACAATGACAGACACACTTATCCACAACACCTCAAACCACCCTATCTAACACAAACACACTGCCTTCAGATCCATGCTCCATAGGCTTAAAGAAATTGCAATAATCACAGAAAACATAAACAAAGAACTAGACACCATTAAATATTTAGCATGCACAAATGGATACAACACTACGATAATAGACAAAATATGTCACAATATACAAAAGAAAAAGAAAATTAACACTACAGAGAGGGGGGAAATACATCACAATACTATACATAAACAGAACATCAAATGAAAATACAAAGTTAATAACAAATTACAATACAAAATACAATATGACAAGAACAACAATGATAAACTACAAGCACCAGGCAATATTATTACAAAAATTATGTATTTTTGTTTAATATACATACAATTAACATTATATTCTTTTGTTTGCTCTACTAAAACTATTTCGTAATTTGTCATTTTGTAAATGTTTTCTGTTTAAGATTAGTTCAAGGAAAGTTTTTTTTTGCATTTTTGGAAGAGAACATTTAATATTCGTAGATGTACTGAGCAATATTAACTATATATTTCATTAACTATTGACAGTAATTGTTGTTTCATCAACAATTACTCTTATTGACAGAGATATGAATACATAAATTTTAGTCTTGGTAGATATAAACTGTTCTAAAATTTACAAATTTGGAGTTATTTTGTTGGAAACCATACTCACATAAATCATTTATCACATTAAAAAAATTATATTTGATTATACAAATAAATAGAACACTTACATGGAATTTTATGAGAACCTGGTATTGTTCCAGTACGTAAAATTTCTCTTGGCTCTCTTATATCTATCAACACAATTTTCCCTTGTTTTCTCAAGTCAATTATTTGATTGTAGTTAACGTTTCTATCCTCTAATGTTTCCTTTGCTTTTGTAAAACAAAAAATTGAGATTTTATTTTCTAAAAAACAAACAAATACTACAGAATGCAATAACTTATTCAAGAAATTGTTGAACATTATAATGATAAGTAGTAGCAAAGTAAATGCCAAAGATTACAAAAAAAAAAACTTTACCCAATGTGAATTTGCTTATGACTATCCAAACACTAAAATGTTTAATTATATTCTGTTATAGAAAACTGATGCAAAAGCTAATGATTTTATCAATAAATAATATTTAACTGATTCAATCTATTCTTATCTTCTTTGAGATAGGAAACAAATACTTCAGTTTTTGTTGAATAACTAAGAACATTTTAAACTAAATAACATTAAAAATGAATGAACCTTTAAGTGTTTAATAACATAATAAAATATGTAAAAACTTGTTTTGCACTTAATTTTGGAAGTTTTCCACAATTAATAACAATTTTTATTATACATAATCTATTTAGAAATAGTAAAATGATGTTTAGAAGAAAAAATAAAGCACATTTATACCAAAAATATTTTAAAAAACAATTGTTAAATGCAGATAATATTTATATGTTCATTAGAAATGTTTGTAACTAAAGTTAATAAAAACTAACTTGAACCACCTTTAAAAATGTCTTTATATTTTAAAGAAAGATAGCCACCTAATGATGTTAGTTTATAATATGACCTAAAGAGTTACAATCTCTCATTATTGGCAAACAAAACAGCTCGTTTGGTAAGCATATGGAAATTGACGTTATTTGCTCCTATATTCAACTCCACCTAATGGTAAACACTTATAGATATTAACATGTGAGGCAATATGTATAGACCGTCCTTTCGGAAGATTTATTGCTTTGTAAACTCAGCTATCATAATATATACCAAAAGCAAGTGCTGCTGTGGAAAAGCTTGATTTATTACTATATACGTTAATGTGTTTTAGAAATTTAGACTAGATTACAAAAAATTATTACCAATCTTGGGAAATATTTTTTGTAAATTTTTTTTCTAGTGTTTCCTGCTATTAATATTGTGTGAGGTTTTTAAAGTTAAATTATATGGAAGTTGTAAATTATTATAGTTTGCTTATTTACAGTATAAAATGCAAACTTTTAGTCAAAAGGTTCTCCCATAAAGGGAATTGATAGAGGCCATATGTTTTTTTATAACACATAAAAATCATCTACGCCTTTTATAATTAATAAATATTTGTATCCTGTATTGCAAAATAATGTCAATTGTTACATTCTGAAACATTGCAAGAGGAATAGTGGACCCACATTATTTAAAAGAAATCAAAAATAATGGAAAATACTTTATAATATACAAAAATGATTACAATTAAAGTTGAAATTTCCAATAAAATCATGTTGACACTTTGGCTCGTTGTGTATAAGTCCTACTATCCTAATATATTTATGTAATTACTTGATATTGAATTCAGGTTAGTTGAAAAGATGGTCTATGACCAAAATAATGATTGGTCTTTCTTCTAGTGCATTAATTAGATTGACGTAATCCAATCTTTTTTATACAGAATATGTCTCAAATTTAATATTATTTTAGCAACTAATTACGTTGAAAACCAAACCATTGGTAGTCTTAGTTGAAGTTTTAAGTTGTGTTAATTTCAGGAAGATTTTATTTATTTAAATTATATTTTTTTGTTTGCAGATTTTACTATTCATATCAATTGGCAAAACTATTTCTCTACAACTTAGCAAATTAACAAATTACTGAACTTGTAATTTAAATAAATTTAAGAAATGTTTACTATGACATAATATTTACAATCATCAGTGATCAATATAAGACTGATAAAGATCGCTTAGTATGATGGGAAATATTATGTCTCAATAAGTATTTTATACATTTTTTAAAATTCTTTCTAGCAGTATACAATATCAAGAGCACAGTGGCAATATTACAATAAAAATATTGACAAAAAATCTAATACAACAAAAATAATAAAACATAATTAATATTACAAATTCCTATGTACATTTTGATAACCATATCATCATCACAGAGTCATATTACAAAATTATAATCTAGAACAGTGGTTCCCAATATAGGGGGCGGTAGATACACAGGGGTGCTACATAGGAAAATTTCAGGTGGTCCCGCTAACTGGGTGACAATTATCCTTCTTCCTGTATTGTTCCACTCTCTTGTCAGTTTGAATCCAGCAGTGAAAACGTTTACATCAACGAGGATGATGAGAACAGTGGTGATTAGGCAGATAGATATAATGTTTTAATATTGTGTTAAGTATCACTAACTGATGTGTGATTTTGTTTTGCTTCCATAATAAACTATAAAGCGGTTTCTGGTGAGCCCTGGGACTTCAAAGGATAGTGTTATAAGCCTAAACCACAGGTAAATCGAAAAAATACGATGTAAGCTACTTCCAATATGATTTTACTGTCCAGCACAGAAAACAGTAACATCCCATTCCTCAATGTGTTTTGTTTCAAAACCCTTTTGAATGAAAGCATGAAGCATTCTCTGCTGATGTGTTACCAGAACACAAAATACTCTCATTTTGTTGGTAAACCCATTGATTTTTTAAATAAAAAATTTACTTCTTTCAAAAAAAAAAAAAAATAAATGTATGACACTCTTTGTAAAAACTGATACTAACTTAATAAAGGCGTCCTACCTTAACAGTTATAGGATTACAAAAGATTGGAAGCCTCACCCAATAGGTGAGATACTTTTACTACCAATCGGCTTTGGACAAGGCCCAAACTGTATTAAGTGAAAAGGGAGCCAGAGAAATTAAAAAAATATACCATTGTCAAACAATACAGTAAAGAAGAGAATTAGTGATATATCTTCCTGTAGACCTATTGAAGAGCAACTGTGTTTAAAACTTCAAGAATGCACATATTTTAGACTTCAAGTAGACAAAAAGCACCGACAAAACAAGGCACAGCTACTTGTATTTGTTTCTTGAAGAAGCTGTAGAAGAGTTTTTGTTCTGCAAACCACTTAAATTAAACACTACAGCAGAACTCATTTTCCACGACTGATGACTATGTACTCAAAATAGGCATTCCATGTTCAAAGTGTATTGGTTTATGCCCAGAAGGAGCAAAAGCTGTCAGGACTAGCAGCAAAAATAAAGAACTCCTGAATGCTGAAGTACATATTGTGTAATCCACCAGGAAGCAGTAGCTGCTAGAGTCATGCCAGAAAATCTGACTTCCAATTTATCAGATGCTGTGAAAAATAATTTCATAAAGGTTAGGGCCTTTATCTCAAAATTATTCTCCTTGATGTGTGAAGATATGGCTGCCAGGTTGAAAATTCTTCTCTTGCATATAGAAGTGAGATGGTTATCTCGCAGGAAAATTTTCACCTGTTTTTTCAAACTAAGGTCAGAAGTTTTAATGCTTCTAACTGAAAAAAAATAGTGGCATGAAAATAGCTTGTTCTGTGATGAAGAATGGTTATCAAGATTGGCTTAACTACCTGACATTTTTGATAGACTTAACATGCTGGACATGAGCTCTTGGGGAGCAAATAAAACACCTTCCACAGTTAATGGCAAAATCAACTCTTTTACAAAAAAGCCAGTCTTTTTATGTGTGCAAATATAGGAAAGGAATATCACAGCATTTACTACACTGTTGTCATTTTTGGAAGAAAATGATATATCTCCAAAGCCAGATGTGTTTGTTGATATAATTCTGCACTTGGAAGCTCTTCAAGAAAGTTTTAATAAATTAATCTAATTTTACACTACTTAACTAAGTGAATACGTAATTGCTTACTTGCTGACGCGTTCTAATAAATATTTCCTTGAAGATTATTCCAAACTTGAGTTAGGTTAGAAATCCTTTGATCCAGAGTTGGAACTGTAGGAAAAATTGATCGATTTAACTAAAAGACAGATCCATGATAAATGTTTTTAAAGAGAAATCAATAATTGACTTCTGGATCGGATGTAAATCCAAGTTCCAATGATCTTCTGGAAAGCTATGCTGTTTTTGATCCCAAATTGTCAGTTTGAAGTTTATTAATTATTTAATAAAAATAATATAAATGATGGACATGTTCCTAATAGAAAATGTACTTTTAAAATTAGGATGGGAGGGACTTTCTTCTAATATATACCACCAGACCCCCTGGTGAAAGGAGTACACCAAAATCTTCAAAAACCTTCAGGTGATGCATAGTTTCTGAACATTGGAAATACAATGTCCTGATCTAGGATACAATAATTTACAAACTAGACCGACCAGTAGATTGTCAGTCTAGTTTGTAAATTATTGTCTTTTATTAGTAATTTTATAATAGAACTATCTGATGAAAGGTCATGGAAATATACATAAAAGTTCAAGTACTAACTATAGCCCTTTTCCCCTTTAGACTTATACATTTAGCACATCTAAATTTTAAAAAATTAAACTTTTACATGTTACTTATCAATTTTTGAAAATTATGTCCTTTAAATGGCATCCTCTTTTATGCATGCATTCTTCCATTTTACTAATCAGATTCCACAATCTACAACATCTCAGCTAGGATACCATGAATTTGACTTTCAATGTTTTTGGACGATTCATGTGAATACAACTTTAGTATCATATTAAGAGATTTTGTAAAAGTGTGTTTTAAGCATAGCATTTCCTCTTGATTTTTGTTTGTTTGAAATATATGTCATTGGTTTCTATTTTAATATTCAATCTTGTTTACTACCTTGGTTGAAAATGCCTGTGTGATCAGAAAATGCACTTCAAAATAATGTCTTAGATTAAAACTATTCGTTAAAAACATCAAAACCACACTTGACATGGAATAAAAGGAAAAGCTGAAATAGAGCTTGATTTCAGTTTTAGCGTGCCAGTAATGGTACATTACAAAATTAGACCAAAATAATATTAACATCTTTGTGAAGAAACAATGGTTTGAAAAGTTTTGTAGTCTGTACAATAATTACGTCGTGATTACCATGCACAGGTTTGTAGCAAGCCCAGGACCCATTGCCAGTCTGCTAAAATAAATTGAAAAGTATTTATTGTTAATATTATATAAAAACAAAACAATTATTAACTAAATAATAATCAAAACTATTATAAAAATCCACACAGATCGAGGTAAATAATTATAAATTTTATTTAAAAAATAATAGAACTAAATGATGTTTAATAAAATTGAAAAAAAAACAACTGACTTTAAAAAAAGGAACCTGAATATATAATTTTTACTTAATAAAAAGTAAAAAATAATTTTCCGATAACGAAAACATAATTTATCATAAGCTTATTTCACATTCTGCGTAAATCATTCAAAGAAGGTTGAATTGTCCGCAATCTGCATATCTAAGCACAAAATATGCAATCACATATTGTATGGTATTTCCTGAGAACAAAGATCAATTATCATCACACATACTATCATAATATCGAATACATGAAAATTTTGTTTTGTGAAAAGACTTCATGCTTCACTGTAATTAGTCATGAGAAATCAAGCAATCAAAAAGTTGATTGCTGCGCCAACTCAAAAATTGTCGATGTGTATATCCCGCTAATCATATTGCTTGATCGTTGTTCAAATAATTGACACATCCTTGAAGAAAATGACAAAAATATCGGTTTTTCAGATGAATACATTGAGTAATTCATGTTTGAAATTCCCATTAGGAATTTTCCTAAAGTCCTACATATTATTTCTCATCTTGCAATTATTCTTTTTCATTTCAGTTTAAAAATGTGTAAATAATCACGTAATGCAATATCTTAGGTAAATATTCAATAATGCTATATCTAGTAATTATTATGAAAAACATTTTGTTTTCACATAAAACATTAATAAAAAATAAAGTGAAAATTGATAGTAAAGTAATTTAATGAATTTATCTCTTGATATTTAGTGAAGTAATGAAGTTTTCACCTGAGGATTATTGAATATTTTGATTATGGTAAAATGAACTAAATCGAATTTTCAGTGTATTTATTTTAGCTTATCTCATTCGAGTTACATCAAGTTTTATATCAATATGGGTAGACCATCGAAAAATGTGCTTTCATGAGGAAAATTCATTAGTATCCAAGGATGCTAGTTTTAAGCAGCTTTATCAAGCAAAAAATTAATTGGTTACACTTGAGTCTTTTAGCTTATAAGTTATTTGGATTAATATAAAGTAGATTAGATTGTTGTTTTACATTTAACTAAGCTTTGCCATGGATGACAGTGAAATAGTTAGAGTTTTAGCAGCCTTTGATGACGGTCCTTCTTCACAATATGAGTTGGACATTGTTGAAATTGAGTTAGGGAGTGAAGAGCAGGAAGATACAACGGATGATGACGGTAGAAACTCTCCATTGAATGACGATATTTCTCTCGCTTACAAAGGAAACTTTGTAAATAAAGATAAAGCCAAATGGAAAATAGCTGAACCTACCTAAGCTATTCATACAAGACAAAAAAATATTGTATTGTACATACCTGGCACTCAAGTGCAGCAAAAAATATCAACTCCCCAAATAAATCTTGGCAGTTTTTTTACAAATGAAATTTTACAGAAAACAGTCGATTTTACAAACTGACTTTCTTCAAATGTTTAGATAAAAATTAATACATTTCACATTAGCTATAAGATATTTTATGTTCATGTCTTAGTTATTTTTATTATTTTAGCGAAAAAGTAATATGTTTGGAATGAAAAATCTTCAAGTGATTTTCAAAATTTAGGATTGTTCGTTTTATTAAAATTTCAAATAAGATTTATTTTAGGATAAGTATGTAGGAGAGTCTAATTTATGCTTCTATAAAACCATTAGATGGTTATTATCTTTTGGATTTGTATTTTTATATATTTTTTGTTGTAGTATTCTATATGATTGTAAAAAACTACAAATTTATGTTGTAGTCATTTTTAATTTATTTTACAATACAATAAAGATGTAATCATTAAAATCCATGTTCTTTTTAATTCCTTATACAATTATACATGTATTTACTAATTAAAATTACATTTTTCAAATGCGGATCACTATGACCAACAGCGACTGGAATCAGCTGCTCAGTAGATGCGACTGTTCTGGGGTTAAGAACATTTTCATTGGTTGCCAAAATCATAAAGTCGCATCCCACTTTGGAGAAATAAAACTCCTGCTGGGAATATATGAGGAATTTTCCGAATTTACTGCTGTTCCAGGTGGGAGACTTCTTCAATTTTCTGCCGCTCCAGGCAGACAGTTTTTTCAATTCCAATTTTTCTACAATTTAGATTGGTATGAGATGAATAGATTGACAGAATAGATGTAACCAATCTAGCTTTCGCCACGAGATCATGTAGGATGTTTTTTGTTGCACAACTTTTACAAACTTTTTCTTCTGTTGTAATTGCTAGATTATTCTAATTTTTCTACAGTTAAATATTTTACTCATCAATCATAAAATACGTAAAAGTAATATATATATATATATATATATATATATATGAAGCAACGGAAAAACAATGGATAACGTTAAATATATATATATATATATATATATATATATATATATATATATATATATATATATATATATATATATATATATATATGTAAGAATACTGAAAATAATACAGTTCTTTGCCTGAGATGGTTTACATCTCCGTATCATCGTATCCTGATGGGTATCTACAACCAACCACAACAGCAGTCGTTCTAAGGGAAATACATATAAATGGGGGCGGAACAACCAGTATAGGAATATATAAAATATATTGATAAACATGAATAATATTATTTGATAATATTTGATAAACAAAAAGTCAAGGGAACTATCAGTAATTCTTGATGGTTTTCAACAATAAGGGATTAAATAAAATTTTCAGAAAAAATAAACTTTTTTGCAATAATATAAATATCACTACCTGACAATACTTGGAGATAATAAAATGTTAAACTAAACACTTGTAAATATTTACAAACTTGCCTATAGTAGCACTTACTTATATTTGTTGAGGATGGCCGTCCTCAACAAATATAAGTAATTGCTACTATAGGCAAGTTTGTAAATATTTACAAGTGTTTAGTGAAAACTAGTAGCTCACGTGAAGATGGAATCAACAAATATAAAAATAAAAATTATAATTTTAAAACTGCAAAACAAAAATTATATGAAATACAACTATAAATATTAAATTGTTTAAACAAGTTTATAAAGATTACATAGTACATTATGAAAATAAAAAATAAAATAAATCCAATTCAGCATAAATAATAAACAAGTAGCTACATTATTGTTTTATGATTGAAGATAAACAAAAGTAATTTCGATTTTAGTTCATTTCGATACATGCCATAAGACATGGAAATAAAATTTTAGTTGTGAGGAAATAGACAGATTAAATGTAAGACATTATTTTAGAGACAAAAAAATAAACTTAAAGGATTTATTTTAAGAAATTTTTATAACATTTGCAAGAAAATATTTAATATAAATAATATGTTTTGTAAGTTTTCATAGGTATCTATATATTGTTAAAAACCAAATTAAATTATAGATAAAATTTACAAAATTTTAGTAAAATGCTGGTTTCAAAAAAAGGTATTTTTGAAGTATAATGGAAGATATTGTAAATCTGTTAATAAATATAACTAACAGGGATATAAAATAAGGACTATAAAAAATATATTCATTTTATTGTTGATTTATTCAGTAATTTATCAAATGATACTATCGATGGAGTAAAACTACTTACTTACTACATGATTGCAAAAAAAACTAAACTTTAATATCTTATTTTGAAAAGTTAAACATGTTATTTAAATGTTTAATAGTTAACAACGCCCTCTGATCCACAGATTGAATTTTTGTGCTTAAAAATTCATGGCACCACAACAGGTTATGCTAATATATTTATGAAAGTAAATAATATTATACTTACAGATAAAAACTACTATACATTTATTTAGAATTTAACATTCAACAATTACTAAACATAAGCGTAATCTGGTGTTGTTCCAGTTACATGTTTTTCCCAATCTAGCCATCCTCCTGAATAGTGTTTGGCACTAGAATAGAAAAAGGTCATAGTTTAGGAATTACATCCAAAGATTTAAAGAAATACTAAAATAAGAATTAATTTTCGATATATTATTTTGAAAAAAGTAAAAACAAACTTTTACAAATATAAAATTAAAGTATAATAAAACTGATAATAAAGACAAGTAATATAGATGGCTCTGTGAGAGAACTAGTAGTGAAAAGTTAACTATAAAGGATCAAGTTACCCCCTATGGGATAATATAAAGTAACTAACAAAGATGAGAACTGTAGCAATATTAAAATATGCAGAATATTACCGTTGTTCCTAGCACCAATTCAGAATAACATCAAGTTACAAAAATGTTCAAACAGTTAATATCTAGTTTCTTATAGTCTATAATTATACACTTACACATACATTATAAATAGTACAAGGTTAACATTGTTATGTTTACAATTCATACAGTAAATCTTAAAGTATTCTGAATATTGTATGTCAATGTCACATTTGATCTGTATTTATCTGTTCTTAAGGTTTATTCCTTGCTCTAAACACACACACACACACTCTGCAAAGGGCAGAAATTTATCATTTATGGGTCTCACCAGAATTCCAATCTCTAATTCTAACTTCCAAAACACTAAAGATAGTTTAAAGAGTATAAAGAAGACAAAAAATGAATTATGTTTAAATGGGGAGAAGTTATGATAATTTAATATAGAACAAACTAATATATGTGTAACAGAAAATTTAAATCAATTGAAACATAATTATTTATTTTATCTATAACTAAAACTGTAGACCATCATTGTAGTCATTAAACTTAAAAATTATATTCAGATTGACTTTAACTATGTTGCGCCTATTCCTTATAACACAGACCCAGAGTAGAATATAGAATAACATTTATTATTATTAAACATATATTCAAAATATACTTACTTCTCATACAATGAAGCAATTGCTATTTTTAATGCCTCTAGACTACGCTTTCCAGACCGACATGTGAATACAATTGGATCATCATATGTTGGTTTTCGAAAACGATACATCTGTTCAAACATTGAGGGAGAACTCCTAAGAGCCTGTTCAATTTCACCCACTAAAACAAATTAGAAAGTTCTATCAAAATATCTAATCATGTTATATGAAAGTTAGAGGTAAAACTTATGAATTATCTTCAATTTCTTTTGAAAATAGAAAATAAGATGAGTGATTGCAGCACCTAAAAAAAGGCACTTGTTGGTTTCTATTAAAAAAAAAACGGAATAATTTCAACTTTGTATTTCTAGGGAAAAAATCAAACTATTTCCTTAATGCTACTAGAAATTCCTTCTAGAGTTAGAGCTTTGGTACCTGGGAGAGGAGTTTGGACTTTCTGCTGGGAGGTAATTAACTACTTACAGCATTCTATGTTAAGTAGTCTAAATATGACAGTAAACATTTATAATTGATGAAATTCTTTTCACCTCTGTCTGGACTCAAATACAAGGATTGTTTTTGGAAGCTTTATTATCCTATATTTATAAAAGATGCCCTGATTGATTATAGTCAACATACAGTCCAAACTAAAGTAGGTAGAGACTCTACATTTGTAATGAACTTTTGATTGGTTATGTAAAGACAGGCTATAATGACAATTTGCAAAAGTCAATTTTAATGTTTTTTTTTTTAAATTTTGTCACAGATGTAGCTATTGACCCAGGTAAGAGGTCTGCCCTTTTTAAATTTGGTAAACAGCCATTGAATAGAATTGCAGTGACCTATGGGTAACATAAGCCATCGGTCGTTTCAAATTTGGTAAACTGATAAGGATAAGTACACATCTATCATTATAATCAAAATTATTCAGTCAGTGTAAATGAGGTACTTATAAATCATGCCATAACTCCTATTATGGGTGATGGTGCCTGTCGTTATTAAACATTGTCTTACATCGTCCATAATAGACAAGATGAAATTACTCATGTTCATGGTGTCTAATCTAATACACTAAAATAAGTACGGGTCTGAAAAAACTTTTTTTTGTCCAAGGATTTTTGATTTTTTGGGTTTTTGGCCGTGGGATATCGATTGGCACCAGTTTCAACCTTGGCATTCCGTCCCAGTGGCCCCTTCCCACTCCTGACAAACGTTTTTTTTCGCCCAAGGTAATTTAATATTTAATTTTTTTTCGAGGGATATCGGCCACAAGAAGTTGATTGGCATCAGTCTTGAGCTTGGTAAAATTTGGGATTCCGCCCCAGCAGCTCCTAGAGTTCTAATGTTATCCTTATAGAACAACACACGGGCCCAAAAAAATCAATTTTGATTCTTTCTCTCCAGTGGCTCCTAGAGCTCTCACCCTGGACAAACCTTTTTGTTTTGTTCAGGGATTTTTATTTTATTTTGGAATCGTGGTCATGAGAAATCGACTGGCGCACAAGAGTCAAGCAGTTGTTTGATTGAGTAATTCTTATTTGTGAAGATGGCTTTACTATAAGAGAAAGCCCTAATCTAACCTGCAACCAATTGTTACTGTTAACAACAACTACAAGTAGTTTCTTACTGTAGTTTTTTGTTGTTGTTGGGTTTAGAAATGCTTTACCAGAGGACCATGCCACAGTTTCTCTAGGGAAATCGGTATCCAAAACAGTTAAGGTGGTAAAAAAAGCATTAGAAAATGATGCCAACAATAAAAGTTCAGTCAATTAAACAGAAATAACATCTATAAACAATTAAGGGGAAGTGTTGTCGGAGGTGTTTTCTATAGAAAGCAACTTTAAGACTACAAGATAGTATCTGATGAAAATGGCCTCAAGTCTTATAATTCTTGTTCAAATTTCTAACAAAGGTCTATATTATTTCATAAATAGGCCATATCTTTACACAAATAGATTCTACATAGAACAATTTTAAAATGTAATAAATGGTGAACTGTAGTTATTTATATGATAAGTAAGAGGAAGTTTGCAAAATTATTCTTTCAATCAAGCAAGTGTATAATGAGGACAAAATGGTATTGAATTTCAAAGCACTACTTACTAAAAGTCTTGCTTCTTCTCTACTTCAAACTCTAATTTTGATTGATAATGCTCCATCCTATATTTCAGAAAAGCAGTTAGTATATGGAGACATAAAAGCAATCTCTAACTCCAAACGTAATATCTATGTTGCAGCCTATCAATCAGCGTGTGTTTCAGAAATTAATACAAGGCTACAGAATAATGCTTCTGTGAAATCTTATAAATGAAGAATGTTCACTTTCCATTTCTGAATAGCTAAGGAAGATAACAATAAAAGATGTTATCTAAGGGGTGGCAGATTTTTAAAACAATACATGATATAATTTATTGGAGAAATCGTGGAAGAAGCTGTGGCCTAGGCTTGAATTTGTTGAAACCTGCATTGCAATACTAGAAGATGAAACAGATCTCCTTCATCTTGTCCAATAAATATCGTGTTAGGATATTGGAGAAATATGCCTAAAAGAGAGAGCAGCAATAGACGACAATGATTACTATAGTAAATTTGATATTGTGTCTATAATTTTAAGACAAACATAAAGACAACGTACCAGGCAGTAACAGTGAGGGAGAAGATGCTTTGAAATTGGGAGTAATTAATGCT
Source organism: Prosapia bicincta (assembly GCA_036971475.1). NCBI lineage: Eukaryota > Metazoa > Arthropoda > Insecta > Hemiptera > Cercopidae > Prosapia > Prosapia bicincta. The sequence goes on from JBAIZL010000004.1 coordinate 17,333,598, forward strand.
GCCACTGTACTTGACATAGGTCTACACTATTTAGAGCAAAACCCACCTGCCACGTAAAATGATGTCATGTTTATGTGATGCTGGTGCAACTTAGCCTCTTCAAGCACATTTACATCCCTTCAGCAGTTGAAAATGACTTATTTAAAAAAAAAATAGCTTAGTGTTTTGTGATCTTAGATAATTTAGCAATTAGGATAACTTTTTTGAAAGTTTGTATTAAGTGGTAAGATAAAACTGAATTTTGTGGTTTTTGTTTTTGTAAAATGATAACACTTTATAATTGGTAGTTGTAACAACGTGTGTGTCAAGTAGTACGTACTATATTGGATGTACTATACATTTATTAATTATAAATGTTAAAATATGTTTTCTTGTGTAATAGTAATAAAAAACATGGGAAAACACAAAGTACATTATTGTTTTATACAATTCAAGTTAATAGGTTTGACAATATTGTAATAGATTTGACAACATTGTTGTGGAATCTAATCTAACACATGTTTGTATGATAGTGTAGTATCAAATGAGGTCCTTTGGTAAAAATCCATTTGCCAACCAGTTGAACCAGTTAAAAAATGTTTTAATGCCAACATTAAACATTTAAGGCCATCATTACTATGGTCTTTTAATACCAGATCAGAGAGAAAATTCATAATTTTTTAAAATATATTTTGTAGACGAAGGCTAGAGAGAAACGCATTGAGATGCTGCAAGAGAATTCGTGATGTGGGGATGCTAGTAATCTATGTTCAAAAAGTTTCTGAAACTGCCCCCAAGAGTCAGACATTTGTTTAATAGTTGAGTAATTCTTATTTGTGAAGATGTCCTGAACTAACCTGCAACCAATTGCTACGGTTAACAAAAACAAGTAGTTCTTTCTGTAGTTTTTTTGTTGGATTTAGAAATTCTTTACTGGAAGAGCATGACAACAAACATTTTTCTTAGGGAAATCACCATCCAAGACAGTTTAGGTGGTAAAGAAAGCACGAGGAAATGATATTGGAAGTGTTTTAAATAACATTCACCATTAACTTACTCCTCAAAACAAGTTATTTGGCAAGGTTTCTAAAAATAGCAACTTTGAGACCGATACAATTTAGAATCGGATGGGAATACCTTCAAGTCTTATAATTCTTGTTCAAATTTCTCACAAAGGTCTATATTATTTCATAAATAGCCCATATCTTAACACAAATAGCTTCTACATAGAACAATTTTAAAATTTAATAAATAGTGAACTATAGTGATTTATATTATAAGTATTAGGAGGGGAGGGGAGACATTACATAAAAAAAATAAAACATACCTTCAAACTTTTTGTACCATACTTTAATGCTGCAAAACTAGAAAAAATTGTTTTCATACTTGCCACAAAATTTTTTTTAATTTGTTTTTTTATAGGGTAAAATATTAAGGTAATTATATATACGTGCGACTACCGCTACTTTTAAGAATTTCAGATAAACTTTCATTTTAATAAGTCGGTAATTATATAGACGTGCGACTACCGCTATTTTCAAGAATTTCAGGTAAACTTTCATATTAATAAGTCGGTAATTATATAGACGTGCGACTACCGCTATTTTTGTCAATTGTTTTCCCTATTCTTATGTATTTTTACTTCCTGAACACGAATTTGACATTAGTTTTTGTCAATGAGGTCTTTTTAAGGCCAAATACGCTGAAGAAGAACACAATCATCATTTTCTACTTATCGTTGTGCCAACAGCGAGGATTGGGACCACCTGAGATTAAAATAGAAAACTGTTCGAAAACACGTCCTAGGACGATATGCATAAGAATTTTTTTTTATTTTATACTAAAAGGTTTTTATCAATTTAAAGTTGGGTAAAAAATTAAGTGCAGAGTAGTAAGTTGTGCATCGTTTGCGGAGTGATACAGTGACTGTTCGTAGTTGGTGTTTTAGGAATCTAAGCTTTGGTAAATGTGCAGATTGCCAATCCCCATCCTGAAGCTACATTGATAACTAATATTTTTGTTATTGCCAGGAAAGGTTAATTTTATATATACTGAAATATACCTATGAAGTATCCAGTCAGGATAGATTTGGTTGTAATTTTATACATTTAACCATAATATTACAACCAAATCTATCTTAACTGGAGATGGAGACTTTATAAGCATATTTAAATTTGTATGCAGAAACCATAAAAATTAAGCCAAAACGTTTCTCAGATATTTACACACGTAACTTATGAATGGAGATAGCGTGACATCACTGTATCCCTTCGCGGACGTTGCACAACTTACTACTCTGCACTGAAGTTTTTACCCAACTTTAAAATGACAAAAAAATAACTTTCAGTGTAAAATTTTAAAAAAATCTTGTGCATATCGTCCTAGGTTGTGTTTTCGAACTATTTTCTATTTTAATCTCAGGTGGTCCCATTCTCAATTTTCTATTTTAATCTCAGGTGATCCCAATTCTCGCAGTTACTGCAAGGATAAGTAGAAAATGATGAACGTGTTCTTCTTCAGAGTATTTGGCCTTAAAAAGACCTCAGCGACAAAAACTATTGTCAAATTTGTGTTCAAGACGTAAAAATACATAAGAATAGGGAAAACAATTGACGAAAATAGTGGTAGCTGCACGTCTATATAATTATCAGTATTCTTTCTTCTTAAATAGAGTAATAACAATAATATTTTTGTGGATTTCTTCAGTATGATGTTCTAAACCAATTTAGGAAAAACTTGAAATCTTGTTTTTAGAAGTAAAATTATTTTTTTATATGTTATAAAATTATTATTTTTGAATTCCTACTATTAGCTCCTATATATATTTATATATCTTGATCAAATTTTCAATCATTAATAAAATACTTTTTATTCATACATTCAAGTTTAAAAACATTTTTTTAACTTGGAATGGATGACACTTAACGTTAATATATTTTTTCAAATATTAATTCATTAATTAAATTTAATTAATTTTATGAATAATTTTTTTCTTTATATTAAGCCACTTTATACTGCGATTCTGCATAATACACAAAATAAGATTGACTGTAATTATTTTATAAAAAGTAACTAATTTGACAAGTAGGAATTGACTAAATTTTTTTATACCACTTCTTTACAATATAGTTTACTATAGGATCTATGAGTTTATTAGTTAAAATAAAAAAAAAAAAAAAAAAAAAAAAAAAATGTATACAGCAATGTTATGAATTTTCTTATAAAACCTTCCAAGCTGTCTTAAAATGCCTGGAAATTTTGTTTGGAAAAATATGTTTAACCTTAAAAATAAATTTATATTTTTAACAATTTTTTTTTATACAAATAGAAATACTTACAAGGAACATTGTGAGATCCAGGTATTTTCCCAGTCTTTGATATTTCATGTGGCTCTCTTACATCTATTATTATAACTTCTCCTTTTTCCTTCAATTTAATTAATTGTTCATAGTTCAAAATTTGACTTGGCCTTATTAGAGGATCAATTAGTGCAAGGCAAAATGGTTTTTCTAGAAAATAAACAATTGTTACATAACATAAGAATTTACACAAGGATTTTGAGTGCATTGTAATAAAAAATAATCCAGCAAATATAAAATAAAACAATGTAATAAACAGCTGTTAATTAAAAGCTACTTAGAGACAATTTATATCTACTTATGTATTCTTTAATTGCTTATTGATAACTGTAACAAAAGCTAATGAATTTATCAGTAAATACTATTCAAATAAATTAACTGGTTTTCAAACTTATCTTTATTGAGTTGTAAATCTGTTACAAGAATTCTGACAGAACTAAAGTTACTGTAAAAAAAAATTGTTTTTTTTTGTTGGAGAACTCCTTATGGCTATTAGGGCATGTTTAAAAATACAAGTTTCTACACCCATATGTATGTACCACCAACAAAATTATAAATATCTACATGTTTTACAAATTGCCCAATTAAGAACAGCACTGTGTGAAAGTAAAAAAAAGTGGGGAAATGTATATAATGATTTTTATTTTTAATGTACTAAAAATATTTACATAAAAATAAAATAGTATCCAATCTTATTAAACTTACACCATTAACCCTTTTAGAGCTCCATTTTTGTAGATATTACATTACAAAATTGCTAGACAATTTAGTAAGTTGTAATCTGAAATTTACAGAGTTTAAACATGCCATCTTTTTAAGTTCCAACAAAAAATAAAAAGTCTCTTTGTTTATTGTCTACCAAGTTACAAAACCTTTCTAAATAAAAATTTAGTATGCTACACTTTCCAAGGATTTAAAATTTAAGTAAATTTTCAAAAGACTTATGAGACTAGCCAATCACTATCAATGTTCTATATGAAATGAATATAACAGATGAAGAATTTAAAAGGTACTGATAAATGCAGACAGTATAGTGAATAAAATGGTTCAGTAAATTTTACTTTTGAATGTTTGCAAAAAAATTTCAATTTTGACAAATATATTTAAAAACATGACATTAATGTCAACCATGTTTCACCAGCCAAGCTTTAAAAAAATTTAACAGGTTGAATAAAGTTGCTTGATGTATTCATCTAGAATTCACTGATTAAACTATAATTAAAAAATATTTAACTAGGTGAGTACATAGTGATTACTATGACGAAGAACTCAATACAATAAAATACATTACTCAACAAAACGGCTACTAACACACAATCATAGACAACATACCCATGAAAATTAAACACAAACATCATCAAACGGCCACTCAGACAAATCACACAAAAAACAACAAATACATATCCCTCACCTACCACAACAAAAACACACACAAAATAGCCTCCCCATTCAAAAAACTTCACAACCAAATACCTTACAAAACAACAAACACTTTAAGACAGCATGTAGAACCCTTTCAAAAACAAACAGACAAATACAAACTATCCGGTATTTACAAATTAACATGAAATGATTGTGCCAGCTATTATATTGGCCAAACCGATAGGTCATTTTATACACGCTTCGAAGAACACATTGCCCAAAGAAACCAAACAAACCCAAAATCCATTTATGCAACACAGACACACGACATACACACTTATTTAAACATACTTCATACATTAAAACAAAGTAAAAAACTAACAACTTTAGAAAAATACTAGATATACAAACACTACGCAACAGATAAAGAAAACATATTAAATGATGAAATACATTTTGAGGTTAACACCTTTATCCATTATATAGCACCACCAAAATACCCACCCCTTCACAGTCATAAATCCATCCCGACAAAATTTTTACCTAACGTGTATGCTGCCAGCAGAGGCTTTGCTTCGTAAAAGGAACGATTGTTTCGAAACGCGTCAGCAAGTAATCCCTATGTATTCACCTAGTTAAATATTTTTCAATAATAGATCCAATAAGTTGAAAAAAATATATTAAAAATTTACACATATTACAGCATACAAAGTTTTCCCCTTAAAATTTGTTTACAAGAAAAAAGCCAAACTACATTTTAAAACATATTTTTAAAAAAAGTAGTCCGATTAAAAGAAGCCGAAGTTTAGATTCTCAACAACAAACTTATATTATTTTATTTTACCTTCACTTAAGCTAATAGTTGTTGACTAAAAACACTTTAACATATGTTAGGGTGCAAATAGCACAAGTGGGTTGTGACCCATGTAAATCAATCACATTGTAATATATGAAGTTGAACATAACAGGTAAGTTCAGGTAGACTTGCATCGCGATGGATGCCCTCCAGGATGGTTACATCGATACTTTTTGAAAACAAACATTTGATTTTACACACACAAACACACACGCAAACGCACACACACATGCATGCACACACACATACACAGAATCATAGATTTCCTTGGCAACTCATATGTTGGTTCTTGAGATAATGCATATATTTCTGATTAAGCATGTTATGTGGAGTTACAAAGTCAGTTACAACTTTTTTAATGAAGTTTACACATTGATTCCATCTTCAAGTGAGCTACTAGTTTTCAACTAAAAATACTTGTAACTGTGTTACACTTGCCTATAGTAGCACTTACTTTTATAATTGTTGAGGATGGCCATTTGGGAGATGTTTCCCATTGTCAATTCACACCATAACTGACCTAATGGTTTTTTGTAGGTTAGGGCAATATCCCACCCCCACCTTAACCTACAAAAAACTATGAGCCCAGGTACGGTCTGAGTTGACAATAGGACACATCTCCCGAAACGGCCCTCCTCAACAACTATAACAGTAAGTGTGCTACTATAGGCAAGTTTAACATGCATTTTCTCTTGATCTGCGTGTATAATGTTTTTAGTATGTCTTCTGTATATGTGGTCTGTAGGTTCATTAAATTTTTGTGTGTTTTTATAAATATGGTATTTTGCTAGTGAGTTTAATTCTATTGGGTTATTATTTATTTCAAGTATGGTTAGGTTATTTTCGTAGTTTGTTATTTCATGTTTATGTGATATTAGGTGTGCTGCAACATTTGATACTTTTATATTTTTATTTTTGAATGCTCTGTAATGTTCTTCAAATCTTATTTTAAATGATCTGATAGTTTTCCCTATGTAAAATGCGTTGCAGTCGTTACATGTAATTTTGTTAATTCCTGATAGGTTATGTTTTTCTATATTTGTTTTGTGGTTTGTGTTATTAAGATATTTTATTATTTTGTTGTTTGGTTTGTATGTTGGAGTGTAGTACTCTTTGTTGTATATATTTGTTAATTTTTCTATTTTGTTATTGGTGTATTTATATTTTAGGTAGATTATTTTATTTTTATTATTTTTGTGTTCAGGTTGTAGTGTTGTGTTGAGGTTAGGTTTTTTTGTAAATTTATTGCATATGTTTTTTTATAAGGGGTTTGTTGTATCCACTTTCTATTGCTATTTTTGTAATGTTATCTAATTCTTCATTTAATTTTTGTTTTTTTATCTTGTGTGTATTTTATTGCTTTATTTATGATGTTACTGTAAGTATTAATTTTGTGTGCCCAGGGGTGGTTAGATTTGTAGTGTATTGTGGTGTTGTTGGAAGTCGGTTTTCTGTGTACTGTAGTTTCTATTTTATTGTTATTTGTATTTAATGTAATGTCAAGATAGTTAATTGTTCTGTTTCGACAGTGAATTGTATGTTTTCGTTGTATATATTTAGTTTGTTTAGTATTATGATGTGTTCATTGTGAATGGTGGGTTGGTATATTACAAATATATCGTCTACATATCTTGTTCATTGTAAAATATTATGTGTGTTTAGTATAGGTTTAATTATTATTTGTTCAAAGTGTTGTAGATACATTTCTGACATGACTGATGATATGGGTGATCCCACTGGGAGTCCAGTTGTTTGTTGATAGTATTTATTGTTAAATTGGATGTAATTTTGGTTACATATATGTTTTGTTAGTGTAATGATACTATTTATTGTGTTTTCTTTTTCGTTATTGTGTATTAGTTTGTTTTTCATGATTTCTATGGTTTCTTCTATTGGGATACTAGGGTACATGTTAGTTATGTCATAACTTATTATTTTAGTGTTGTTGTTTGTTTCTATGTTTTTTATTTTATTAATTAATTCGTACCGATTTTTTATATTGTAAGTGTTGTTGATTTGTATTTTAGATCTTATTATTTTGTCTAGTATTTTTGCGATTATGTAGGATGGTGCTGTTTTGAAATTTATTAGTGGTCTAAATGGTGCATTGGGTTTGTGGATTTTTGGTATGCCTGTTAATATTGGTGCGCATGGTTTGAATGGGTAAAGTCTTGTGTGGTATTTTAATTTATTGTTATAGTTTAGGGTATTTCTGTGTGTGACTATTAGGTTTTTTATTGTATTAAGGTATTTGTTAGTTGGGTCTGGGATTTGTTCGTAATTGTTTTCTTTTATGTGGTTAGTCATTGAATTGACGTATTTGGTATTTTCTATTATTACTGGTGTGTTTGTTTTATCTGATTTTAATATTAAGTAGTCGTCATTTTCTAATTTTTCTTTGAGTTTTATAATTTCTTTTTTATTTATATATTGTTTCGTTTTTTTGTTTTTATTAGGTTAATTTTATTATTGATGTTGTTTCTTATGTGTTCAGTGTTTTGGTGGGTAATTTTCTAATATAACATCCATAAAATTACCTACCAAAACACTGACCACATAGTAATAATAGAAAATCCTTATCTTCTTTGAGATAGGAAACAAATACTTCAGTTTTTGTTGAATAACTAAGAACATTTTAAACTAAATAACATTATAAATGAATGAACCTTTAAGTGTTTAATAACATTATAAAATATGTAAAAACTTGTTTTGTACTTAATTTTAGAAGTTTTCCACAATTAATAACAATTTTTATTATACATAATCTATTTAGAAATAGTAAAATGATGTTTAGAAGAAAAAATAAAGCACATTTATACCAAAAATATTTTAAAAAACAATTGTTAAATGCAGATAATATTTATATTATATGGGAAATATTTTTTGTAAATTTTTTTTCTAGTGTTTCCTGCTATTAATATTGTGTGAGGTTTTTAAAGTTAAATTATATGGAAGTTGTAAATTATTATAGTTTGTTTTTCTACAGTATATAAAATGCAAACTTTTAGTCAAAAGGTTCTCCCATAAAGCGAATTGATAGAGGCCATATGTTTTTTCATAACACATAAAAATCATCTACGCCTTTTATAATTAATAAATATTTGTATCCTGTATTGCAAAATAATGTCAATTGTTACATTCTGAAACATTGCAAGAGGAATAGTGGACCCACATTATTTAAAAGAAATCAGAAATAATGAAAAATACTTTATAGTATACAAAAATGATTACAATTAAAGTTGAAATTTCCAATAAAATCATGTTGACACTTTGGCTCGTTGTGTATAAGTCCTACTATCCTAATATAGTTATGTAATTACTTGATATTGAATTCAGGTTAGTTGAAAAGATGGTCTATGACCAAAATAATGATTGGTCTTTCTTCTAGTGCATTAATTAGATTGACGTAATCCAATCTTTTTTATACAAGATATGTCTCAAATTTAATATAATTTTAGCAATTAATTACGATGAAAACCAAACTATTGGTAGTCTTATCTGAAGTTTTAAGTTGTGTTAATTTCAAGAAGATTTTATATATTTAAATTATAATTTTTTGTTTGCAGATTTTACCATTCATAACAATTGGCAAATCTATTTCTCTACAACTTAGCAAATTAACGAATTACTGAACTTGTAATTTAAATAAATTTAAGAAATGTTTACTATGACATAATATTTTCAATCATCAGTGATCAATATAAGACTGATAAAGGTCGCTTAGTATGATGGGAAATATTATGTCTCAATAAGTATTTTATACATTTCTTTAAATTCTTTCTAGCAGTATACACAATATCAAGAGCACAGTGGCACAATATATTACAATAAAAATATTGACAAAAAGTCTAAAACAACAAAAATAATAAAACATAATTAATATTACAAATTCCTATGTACATTTTGATAACCATATCATCATCACAGAGTCATATTACAAAATATAATCTAGAACAGTGGTTCCCAATATAGGGGGCGGTAGATACACAGGGGTGCTACATAGGAAAATTTCAGGTGGTCCTGCTAACTGGGTGACAATTATCCTTCTTCCCTCTCTTCCTCTATTGTTCCACTCTCTTGTCAGTTTGAATCCAGCAGTGAAAACGTTTACATCAACGAGGATGATGAGAACAGTGGTGATTAGGCAGATAGATATAATGTTTTAATATTGTGTTAAGTATCACTAACTGATGTGTGATTTTGTTTTGCTTCCATAATAAACTATAAAGCGGTTTCTGGTGAGCCCTGGGACTTCAAAGGATAGTGTTATAAGCCTAAACCACAGGTAAATCGAAAAAATACGATGTAAGCTACTTCCAATATGATTTTACTGTCCAGCACAGAAAACAGTAACATCCCATTCCTCAATGTGTTTTGTTTCAAAACCCTTTTGAATGAAAGCATGAAGCATTCTCTGCTGATGTGTTACCAGAACACAAAATACTCTCATTTTGTTGGTAAACCCATTGATTTTTTAAATAAAAAATTTACTTCTTTCAAAAAAAAAATAAATAAATGTATGACACTCTTTGTAAAAACTGATACTAACTTAATAAAGGCGTCCTACCTTAACAGTTATAGGATTACAAAAGATTGGAAGCCTCACCCAATAGGTGAGATACTTTTACTACCAATCGGCTTTGGACAAGGCCCAAACTGTATTAAGTGAAAAGGGAGCCAGAGAAATTAAAAAAATATACCATTGTCAAACAATACAGTAAAGAAGAGAATTAGTGATATATCTTCCTGTAGACCTATTGAAGAGCAACTGTGTTTAAAACTTCAAGAATGCACATATTTTAGACTTCAAGTAGACAAAAAGCACCGACAAAACAAGGCACAGCTACTTGTATTTGTTTCATGAAGAAGCTGTAGAAGAGTTTTTGTTCGGCAAACCACTTAAATTAAACACTACAGCAGAACTCATTTTCCACGATTGATGACTATGTACTCAAAATAGGCATTCCATGTTCAAAGTGTATTGGTTTATGCCCAGAAGGAGCAAAAGCTGTCAGGACTAGCAGCAAAAATAAAGAACTCCTGAATGCTGAAGTACATATTGTGTAATCCACCAGGAAGCAGTAGCGGCTAGAGTCATGCCAGAAAACCTGACTTCCATTTTATCAGATGCTGTGAAAAATAATTTCATAAAGGTTAGGGGCTTTAATTCAAAATTCTTCTTTTGCATACAGAAGTGAGATGGTTATCTCGCAGGAAAATTTTCACTTGTTTTTTCAAACTAAGGTCAGAAGTTTTAATGCATCTAACTGAAAAAAAATAGTGGCATGAAAATAGCTTGTTCTGTGATGAAGAATGGTTATCAAGATTGGCTTAACTACCTGACATTTTTGATAGACTTAACATGCTGGACACGAGCTCTTGGGGAGCAAATAAAACACCTTCCACAGTTAATGGCAAAATAAACTCTTTTACAAAAAAGCCAGTCTTTTTATGTGTGCAAATATAGGAGAGGAATATCTCAGCATTTACTACACTGTTTGTTATTTTTGGAAGAAAATGATATATCTTCAAAGCCAGATGTGTTTGTATATAATTCTGCACTTGGAAGCTCTTCAAGAAAGTTTTAATAAATTAATCTAATTTTACACTACTTAACTAAGTGAATACGTAATTGCTTACTTGCTGACGCGTTTTAATAAATATTTCCTTGAAGATTATTCCAAACTTGAGTGGGTTAGAAATCCTTTGATCCAGAGTTGGAACTGTAGGAAAAATTGATCGATTTAACTAAAAGACAGATCCATGATAAATGTTTTTAAAGAGAAATCAATAATAGACTTCTGGATCGGATGTAAATCCGAGTTCCAATGATCTCCTGGAAAGTTATGCTGTTTTTGATCCCAAATTGTCGTTAGTTGTATGTAAAAATTAATATAGAAACAAACTAACTAGTTTAAAGAAGATTTAGGATAAAATCTTATGGTGACGGGGGTACACCAAAATCTTCAAAAACCTTCAGGTGATGCGTAGTTTCTGAACATTGGGAATACAATACCCTAATCTAGGATACAATAATTTACAAACTAGACCGACCAGTAGATTGTCTAGTTTGTAAATTATTGTCTTTTATTAGTAATTTTATAATAGAACTATCTGATGAAAGGTCATCGAAATATACATAAAAGTTTAATTACAAACTATAGCCCTTTTCCCCTTTAGACTTATACATTTAGCATGTCTAAATTTTATAAAATTAAACTTTTACATGTTACTTATGAAATGTCAACATATGACTTTCAATGGTAAGGGCCTTTGTTTTTTTTCATATTTACTGTCTGTGACTTTTAACCCTCCTTCAAAGTAGCTATACGGGATGGCCCTAAAATACAAGAACATTTGGAAAAGAAATAAAAATAGAATGAAAGCAAGAATAAATTATTTTATTGATACCATCTTAATTACTACAACTTGTGTTTAAAGAAACAGTGATCTAAATTTTCAATTTTTGAAAATTATATCTTGTAAATGGCATCCTCTTTTATGCATGCATTCTTCCATTTTACTAATCAGATCATATTCAGTATAGTCATAATCAGTATCATATTAAGAGATTTTGTAAAAGTGTGTTTTAAGCATAGCATTTCCTCTTGATTTTTGTTTGTTTGAAATATTTGTCATTGGTTTCTATTTTAATATTCTATCTTGTTTACTACCTTGGTTGAAAATGCCTGTGTGATCAGAAAATGCACTTCAAAATAATGTCTTAGATTAAAACTATTCGTTAAAAACATCAAAACCACACTTGACATGGAATAAAAGGAAAAGATGAAATAGAGCTTGATTTCAGTTTTAGCATGCCAGTAATGGTGCCTTACAAATTAGACCAAAATAATATTAACATCTTTGTGAAGAAACAGTGGTTTGAAAAGTTTTGTAGTCTGTACAATAATTACATCGTGATTACCATGCACAGGTTTGTAGCAGGCCCAGGACCCATTGCCAGTCTGCTAAAATAAATTGAAAAGTATTTATTGTTAATATTATATAAAAACAATTATTAACAAAATAATAATCAAAACTATTATAAAAATCCACACAGATCGAGGTAAATAATTATAAATTTTATTTAACAAACAACAGAACTAAATGATGTTTAATAAAATTGAAAAAAAAAACAACTGACTTTAAAAAAAGGACTTGTTTAAAAAAACAACTTACTTAATAAAAAGTAAAAAATAATTTTCCAATAAAGAAAACATAATTTATCATAAGCTTATTACCCACAAAAGTTTGAAATCTGCGATGAATTTCATACTTGGACTCATATTTAACATACTAAACATAGCAAATAAAGGGATTTTACGTGATGTTGGAGCACTTTGACATGTAGAGAAATCAATTATGATATACACACAGACTATTCAATAATTTCTTCTATACACTTATTTTATAGATACAGTATAATATATTTATAATCATCTACAGTAATCACATTCCGCGTAAATCATTCAAAGAAGGTTGAATTGTCCGCAATCTGCATATCTAAGCACAAAATATGCAATCACATATTGTATGGTTTTTCCTGAGAACAAAGATCAATTATAGTCACACATACTATCATAATATCGAATACATGAAATTTTTGTTTTGTGAAAAGACTTCATGCTTCACTGTAATTAGTCATGAGAAATCAAGCAATCAAAAAGTTGGTTGTGTAGGAAATGTTTGGAATAGATTTGATGGATTAGCAAATAGCAGGCATGATTGCTGCGCCAACTCAAAAATTGTCGATGTGTATATCCCTCTAATCATATTGTTTGATCATTGTTCAAATAATTGACACATCCTTGAAGAAAATGACAAAAATATCGGTTTTTCAGATGAATACATTGAGTAATTCATGTTTGAAATTCCCATTAGGAATTTTCCTAAAGTCCTACATATTATTTCTCATCTTGCAATTATTCTTTTTCATTTCAGTTTAAAAATGTGTTAATAATCACGTAATGCAATATCTTAGGTAAATATTCAATAATGCTATCTCTAGTAATTATTATGAAAAACATTTTGTTTTCACATAAAACATTAATAAAAAATAAAGTGAAAATTGATATTAAAGTAATTTAATGAATTTATCTCTTGATATTTAGTGAAGTAATGAAGTTTTCACCTGAGGATTATTGAATATTTTGATTATGGTAAAATGAACTAAATCGAATTTTCAGTGTATTTATTTTAGCTTATCTCATTCGAGTTACATCAAGTTTTATATCAATATGGGTAGACCATCGAAAAATGTGCTTTCATGAGGAAAATTCATTAGTATCCAAGGATGCTAGTTTTAAGCAGCTTTATCAAGCAAAAAATTAATTGGTTACACTTGAGTCTTTTAGCTTATAAGTTATTTGGATTAATATAAAGTAGATTAGATTGTTGTTTTACATTTAACTAAGCTTTGCCATGGATGACAGTGAAATAGTCAGAGTTTTAGCAACCTTTGATGACGGTCCTTCTTCACAATATGAGTTGGACATTGTTGAAATTGAGTTAGGGAGTAAAGAGCAGGAAGATACAACGGATGATGACGGTAGAAACTCTCCATTGAATGACGATATTTCTCTCGCTTACAAAGGAAACTTTGTAAATAAAGATAAAGCCAAATGGAAAATAGCTGAACCTACCTAAGCTATTCATACAAGACAAAAAAATATTGTATTGTACATACCTGGCACTCAAGTGCAGCAAAAAATATCAACTCCCCAAATAAATCTTGGCAGTTTTTTTTACAAATGAAATTTTACAGAAAACAGTCGATTTTACAAACTGACTTTCTTCAAATGTTTAGATAAAAATTAATACATTTCACATTAGCTATAAGATATTTTATGTTCATGTCTTAGTTATTTTTATTATTTTAGTGAAAAAGTAATATGTTTGGAATGAAAAATCTTCAAGTGATTTTCAAAGTTTAGGATTGTTCGTTTTATTAAAATTTCAAATAAGATTTATTTTAGGATAAGTATGTAGGAGAGTCTAATTTATCCTTCTATAAAACCATTAGATGGTTATTATCTTTTGGATTTGTATTTTTATATATTTTTTGTTGTAGTATTCTATATGATTGTAAAAAACTACAAATTTATGTTGTAGTCATTGTTAATTTATTTTACAATACAATAAAGATGTAATCATTAAAATCCATGTTCTTTTTAATTCCTTATACAATTATACATGTATTTACTAATTAAAATTACATTTTTCAAATGCGGATCACTATGACCAACAGCGACTGGAATCAGCTGCTCAGTAGATGCGACTGTTCTGGGGTTAAGAACATTTTCATTGGTTGCCAAAATCATAAAGTCGCATCCCACTTTAGAGAAATAAAACTCCTGCTGGGAATATATGAGGGATTATCCGAATTTACTGCTGTTCCAGGTGGGAGACTTCTTCAATTTTCTGCCGCTCCAGGCAGACAGTTTTTTCAATTCCAATTTTTCTACAATTTAGATTGGTATGAGATGAATAGATTGACAGAATAGATGTAACCAATCTAGCTTTCGCCACGAGATCATGTAGGATGTTTTCTGTGTCAGAACTTTTACAAACTTTTCCTTCTGTTGTAATTGCTAGATTATTCTAATTTTACTACAGTTAAATATTTTACTCATCAATCATAAAATACGTAAAAGTAATATATATATATAAGAATACTGAAAATAATACAGTTCTTTGCCTGAGATGGTTTACATCTCCGTATCATCGTATCCTGGTGGGTATCTACAACCAACCACAGCAGCAGTCGTTCTAAGGGAAATACATATAAATGGGGGCGGAACAACCAGTATAGGAATATATAAAATATATTGATAAACATGAATAATATTATTTGATAAACAAAAAGTCAAGGGAACTATCAGTAATTCTTGATGGTTTTCAACAATAAGGGATTAAATAAAATTTTCAGAAAAAATAAACTTTTTTGCAATAATTTTAATATCACTACCTGACAATACTTGGAGATAATAAAATGTTAAACTAAACACTTGTAAATATTTACAAGTGTTTAGTGAAAACTAGTAGCTCACGTGAAGATGGAATCAACAAATATAAAAATAAAAATTATAATTTTAAAACTACAAAACAAAAATTATATGAAATACAACCATAAATATTAAATTGTTTAAACAAGTTTATAAAGATTACATAGCACATTATGAAAATAAAAAAAATAATAAATCCAATTCAGCATAAATAATAAACAAGTAGCTACATTATTGTTTTATGATTGAAGATAAACAAAAGTAATTTCGATTTTAGTTCATTTCGATACATGCCATAAGACATGGAAATAAAATTTTAGTTGTGAGGAAATAGACAGATTAAATGTAAGACATTATTTTAGAGACAAAAAAATAAACTTAAAGGATTTATTTTAAGAAATTTTTATAACATTTGTAAGAAAATATTTAATATAAATAATATGTTTTGTAAGTTTTCATAGGTATCTATATATTGTTAAAAACCAAATTAAATTATAGATAAAATTTACAAAATTATAGTAACATGCTGGTTTCAAAAAAAGGTATTTTTGAAGTATCATGGAAAATATTGTAAATCTGTTAATAAATATAACTAACAGGGATATAAAATAAGGACTATAAAAAATATATTCATTTTATTGTTGATTTTTTCAGTAATTTATCAAATGATACTATTGATGGAGTAAAACTACTTATTACATGATTGCAAAAAAAACTAAACCTAAATATCTTATTTTGAAAAGTTAAACATGTTATTTAAATGTTTAATAGTTAACAACGCCCTCTGATCCACAGATTGAATTTTTGTACTTAAAAATTCATGGCACCACAACAGGTTATGCTAGTATATTTATGAAAGTAAATAATATACTTACAGATAAAAACTACTATACATTTAGAATTTAACATTCAACAATTACTAAACACAAGCTTAATCTGGAGTTGTTCCAGTTACATGTTTTTCCCAATCTAGCCATCCTCCTGAATAGTGTTTGGCACTAGAATAAAAAAAAGTCATAGTTTAGGAATTACATCCAAAGATTTAAAGAAATACTAAAATAAGAATTAATTTTCGATATATTATTTTGAAAAAAGTAAAAACAAACTTTTACAAATATAAAATTAAAGTATAATGGAAACTGATAATAAAGACAAGTAATATAGATGGCTCTGTGAGAGAACTAGTAGTGAAAAGTTAACTATATGGGATCAAGTTACCCCCTACGGCATAATATAAAGTAACTAACAAAGATGAGAACTGTAGCAATATTAAAATATTCAGAATATTTACGTTGTTCCTAGGACCAATTCAGAATAACATCAAGTTACAAAAATGTTCAAACAGTTAATATTTAGTTTCTTATAGTCTATATTAATACACTTACACATACATTATAAATAGTACAAGGTTATGTTTACTGTACTGTTATGTTTACAATTCATACAGTAAATCTTAAAGTATTCTGAATAGTGTACGTCAATGTCACATTTGATCTGTATTTATCTGTTCTTAAGGTTTATTCCTTGCTCTAAACACACGCACGCACGCACGCAAGCGCGCGAGGGCGCGCGCACGCGCGTGCGCACACACACACACACACACACACTTTGCAAAGGGCAGAAATTTATCATTTATGGGTCTCACCAGAATTCCAATCTCTAATTCTAACTTCCAAAACACTAAAGATAGTTTAAAGAGTATAAAGAAGACAAAAAATGGATTATGTTTAAATGGGGAAAAGTTATGATAATTTAATATAGAACAAACTAATATATGTGTAACAGAAAATTTAAATCAATTGAGCCATAATTATTTATTTTATCTATAACTAAAACTGTAGACCATCATTGTAGTCATTAAACTTAAAAATTATATTCAGATTGACTTTAACTATGTTGCGCCTATCCCTTATAACACAGATCCAGAGTAGAATACATAATAACATTTATTATTCTTAAAAATATTTTCAAAATATACTTACTTCTCATACAATGAAGCAATTGCTATTTTTAATGCCTCTAGACTACGCTTTCCAGACCGACATGAGAATACAATTGGATCATCATATGTTGGTTTTCGAAAATGATACATCTGTTCAAACATTGAGGGAGAACTCCTAAGAGCCTGTTCAATTTCACCCACTAAAACAAAATAGAAAGTCTAATCATGTTATATGAAAGTTAGAGGTAAAACTTATGAATTATCTTCAATTTTTTTTTTTAAAATAGAAAATAAGATGAGTGATTGCAGCACCTAAAAAAAGGCACTTGTTGGTTTCTATTCATAAAAAACGAAATAATTTCAACTTTGTATTTCTAGGGAAAAAATCAAACTATTTCCTTAATGCTACTAGAAATTCCTTCTAGAGTTAGAGCTTTGGTACCTGGGAGAGGAGTTTGGACTTTCTGCTGGGAGGTAATTAACTACTTACAGCATTCTATGTTAAGTAGTCTAAATATGACAGTAAACATTTATAATTGATGAAATTCTTTTCACCTCTGTCTGGACTCAAATACAAGGATTGTTTTTGGAAGCTTTATTATCCTATATTTATAAAAGATGCCCTGATTGATTATAGTCAACATACAGTCCAAACTAAAGTAGGTAGAGACTCTACATTTGTAATGAACTTTTGATTGGTTATGTAAAGACAGGCTATAATGACAATTTGCAAAAGTCAATTTTAATGTTTTTTTTTTTTAAATTTTGTCACAGATGTAGCTATTGACCCAGGTAAGAGGTCTGCCCTTTTTAAATTTGGTAAACAGCCATTGAATAGAATTGCAGTGACCTATGGGTAACATAAGCCATCGGTCGTTTCAAATTTGGTAAACTGATAAGGATAAGTACACATCTATCATTATAATCAAAATTATTCAGTCAGTGTAAATGAGGTACTTATAAATCATGCCATAACTCCTATTATGGGTGATGGTGCCTGTCGTTATTAAACATTGTCTTACATCGTCCATAATAGACAAGATGAAATTACTCATGTTCATGGTGTCTAATCTAATACACTAAAATAAGTACGGGTCTGAAAAAACTTTTTTTTGTCCAAGGATTTTTGATTTTTTGGGTTTTTGGCCGTGGGATATCGATTGGCACCAGTTTCAACCTTGGCATTCCGTCCCAGTGGCTCCTAGAGTTCCCACTCCTGACAAACTTTTTTTTTCGCCCAAGGTAATTTAATATTTAATTTTTTTTCGAGGGATATCGGCCACAAGAAGTTGATTGGCATCAGTCTTGAGCTTGGTAAAATTTGGGATTCCGCCCCAGCAGCTCCTAGAGTTCTAATGTTATCCTTATAGAACAACACACGGGCCCAAAAAAATCAATTTTGATTCTTTCTCTCCAGTGGCTCCTAGAGCTCAGTGGCAGTAACAGTGAGGGAGAAGATGCTTTGAAATTGGGAGTAATTAATGCTGCGACTGTACTTCACATAGGTCTACACTATTTAGAGCAAAACCCACCTGCCACGTAAAATGATGTCATGTTTATGTGATGCTGGTGCAACTTAGCCTCTTCAAGCACATTTACATCCCTTCAGCAGTTGAAAATGACTTATTTAAAAAAAAAAAATAGCTTAGTGTTTTGTGATCTTAGATAATTTAGCAATTAGGATAAATTTTTTGAAAGTTTGTATTAAGTGGTAAGATAAAACTGAATTTTGCGGTTTTTGTTTTTGTAAAATGATAACACTTTATAATTGGTAGTTGTAACAACGTGTGTGTCAAGTAGTACATACTATATTGGATGTACTATACATTTATTAATTATAAATGTTAAAATATGTTTTCTTGTGTAATAGTAATAAAAAAACATGGGAAAACACAAAGTACATTATTGTTTTATACAATTCAAGTTGATAAATTTGACAATATTGTAATAGATTTGACAACATTGTTGTGGAATCTAATCTAACACATGTTTGTATGATAGTGTAGTATCAAATGAGGTTCTTTGGTAAAAATCCATTTGCCAACCAGTTGAACCAGTTAAAAAATGTTTTAATGCCAACATTAAACATTTAAGGCCATCATTACTATGGTCTTTTAATACCAGATCAGAGAGAAAATTCATAATTTTTTAAAATATATTTTGTAGACGAAGGCTAGAGAGAAACGCATTGAGATGCTGCAAGAGAATTCGTGATGTGGGGATGCTAGTAATCTATGTTCAAAAAGTTTCTGAAACTGCCCCCAAGAGTCAGACATTTGTTTAATAGTTGAGTAATTCTTATTTGTGAAGATGTCCTGAACTAACCTGCAACCAATTGCTACGGTTAACAAAAACAAGTAGTTCTTTCTGTAGTTTTTTTGTTGGATTTAGAAATTCTTTACTGGAAGAGCATGACAACAAACATTTTTCTTAGGGAAATCACCATCCAAGACAGTTTATGTGGTAAAGAAAGCACGAGGAAATGATATTGGAAGTGTTTTAAATAACATTCACCATTAACTTACTCCTCAAAACAAGTTATTTGGCAAGGTTTCTAAAAATAGCAACTTTGAGACCGATACAATTTAGAATCGGATGGGAATACCTTCAAGTCTTATAATTCTTGTTCAAATTTCTCACAAAGGTCTATATTATTTCATAAATAGCCCATATCTTAACACAAATAGCTTCTACATAGAACAATTTTAAAATGTAATAAATAGTGAACTGTAGTGATTTATATTATAAGTATTAGGAGGGGAGGGGAGACATTACATAAAAACAATAAAACATACCTTCAAACTTTTTGTACCATACTTTAATGCTGCAAAACTAGAAAAAATTGTTTTCATACTTGCCACAAATTTTTTTTTTTTTTGTTTTTTTTATAGGGTAAAATATTTTGGTAATTATATAGACGTGCGACTACTGCTATTTTTAAGAATTTCAGGTAAACTTTCATTTTAATAAGTCGGTAATTATATAGACGTGCGACTACCGCTATTTTTGTCAATTGTTTTCCCTATTCTTATGTATTTTTACGTCCTGAACACGAATTTGACATTAGTTTTTGTCAATGAGGTCTTTTTAAGGCCAAATACGCTGAAGAAGAACACGATCATCATTTTCTACTTATCGTTGTGCCAACTGCGAGAATTGGGACCACCTGAGATTAAAATAGAAAACTGTTCGAAAACACGTCCTAGGACGATATGCATAAGAATTTTTTTTTATTTTATACTAAAAGGTTTTTATCAATTTAAAGTTGGGTAAAAAATTAAGTGCAGAGTAGTAAGTTGTGCATCGTTTGCGGAGTGATACAGTGACTGTTCGTAGTTGGTGTTTTAGGAATCTAAGCTTTGGTAAATGTGCAGATTGCCAATCCCCATCCTGAAGCTACATTGATAACTAATATTTTTGTTATTGCCAGGAAAGGTTAATTTTATATATACTGAAATATACCTATGAAGTATCCAGTCAGGATAGATTTGGTTGTAATTTTATACATTTAACCATAAAATTACAACCAAATCTATCCTGACTGGACACTTTATAGGTATATTTTATTATAGGTATATAGTAATGTATACAATTACAACCAAATCTATCTTAACTGGAGACTTTACAAGCATATTTAAATTTGTATGCAGAAACCATAAAAATTAAGCCAAAACATTTCTCAGATATTTACACACGTAACTTATGAATGGAGATAGCGTGACATCACTGTATCCCTTTGCGGACGTTGCACAACTTATTACTCTGCACTGAAGTTTTTACCCAACTTTAAAATGACAAAAAAATAACTTTCAGTGTAAAATTTTAAAAAAATCTTGTGCATATCGTCCTAGGTTGTGTTTTCGAACTATTTTCTATTTTAATCTCAGGTGGTCCCATTCTCAATTTTCTATTTTAATCTCAGGTGATCCCAATTAAGTTACCGCAAGGATAAGTAGAAAATGATGAACGTGTTCTTCTTCAGAGTATTTGGCCTTAAAAAGACCTCAGCGACAAAAACTATTGTCAAATTTGTGTTAAAGACGTAAAAACACATAAGAATAGGGAAAACAATTGACGAAAATAGTGGTAGTCGCACGTCTATATAATTACCAGTATTCTTTCTTCTTAAATAGAGTAATAATAATAATATTTTTGTGGATTTCTTCAGTATGATGTTCTAAAACAATTTAGGAAAAACTTGAAATCTTGTTTTTAGAAGTAAAATTATTTTTTTTATATGTTATAAAATTATTATTTTTGAATTCCTACTGTTAGCTCCTATATATATTTATATATCTTGATCAAATTTTCAATCATTAATAAATTACTTTTTATTCATACATTCAAGTTTAAAAACATTTTTTTAACTTGGAATGGATGACACTTAACGTTAATATATTTTTTCAAATATTAATTCATTAATTAAATTTAATTAATTAATTTTATGAATAATTTTTTTCTTTATATTAAGCCACTTTAAAAAGCGATTCTGCATAATATACAAAATAACATTGACTGTAATTATTTTATAAAAAGTAACTAATTTGACAAGTAGGAATTGACTAAATTTTTTTATACCACTTCTTTACAATATAGTTTACTATATGATCTATGAGTTTTAATAGTTAAAATTAAAAAAAAAAAAAAAAAAAAAAAAAAAAATGTATACAGCAATGTTATGAATTTTCTTATAAAACCTTCCAAGCTGTCTTAAAATGCCTGGAAATTTTCAAATTTTTTTTTAGAAACTGGCCTGACATTTTAAATACATTGTTATAATTTCATCTCAATTTGCCAATATAGTATTAATTCTATCAATAACTAATAACATAAAAAATAAAGGGAAATATCTAGGTATATTATGTTTAACCTTAAAAATAAACTTATATTTTTAACAATTTATATTTATACAAATAGAAATACTTACAAGGAACATTGTGAGATCCAGGTATTTTCCCAGTCTTTGATATTTCATGTGGCTCTCTTACATCTATTATTATAATTTCTCCTTTTTCCTTCAATTTAATTAATTGTTCATAGTTCAAAATTTGACTTGGCCTTATTAGAGGATCCATTAGTGCAAGACAAAATGGTTTTTCTAGAAAATAAACAATTGTTACATAACATAAGAATTTACACAAGGATTTTGAGTGCATTGTAATAAAAAATAATCCAGCAAATATAAAATAAAACAATGTAATAAACAGCTGTTAATTAAAAGCTACTTAGAGACAATTTATATCTACTTATGTATTCTTTAATTGCTTATTGATAACTGTAACAAAAGCTAATGAATTTATCAGTAAATACTATTCAAATAAACTAACAGGTTTTCAAACTTATCTTCATTGAGTTGAAAATCTGTTACAAGAATTCTGACAGAACTAAAGTTACTATAAAAAAAAATTGTTTTTTTCTGTTGGAGAACTCCTTCTGGCTATTAGGGCATGTTTAAAAATACAAGTTTCTACACCCATATGTATGTACCACCAACAAAATTATATATATCTACATGTTTTACAAATTGCCCAATTAAGAACAGCACTGTGTGAAAGTAAAAAAAAGTGGGGAAATGTATATAATGATTTTTATTTTCAATGTACTAAAAATGTTTACATAAAAATAAAATAGTATTCAATCTTATTAAAATTACACCTTTAACCCTTTTAGAGCTCCATTTTTGTAGATATTATATTACAAAATTGCAAAACATTTTAGTAAGCTGTAATCTGAAATTTACAGAGTTTAAACATGCCATATTTGTAAGTTCCAACCACAAAATGAAAAGTCTCTTTCTTAGGATTGTACCAAAATTAACAATTTTTTATAATTTAAAATATAACTGAGATAACTTTTTATTTCGAAGCTGTAAAGTTTTCATTTTTGAGTTTATTGTCTACCAAGTTACAAAATCTTTCTAAATAAAAATTTAGTATGCTACACTTTCCAAGGATTTAAAATTTTAGTAAATTTTCAAAAGACTTATAAGACTAGCCAATCATTATCAATGTTCTATGAAATGAATATAACAGATGAAGAATTTAAAAGGTACTGATAAATATAGACAGTATAGTGAATAAAATGGTTCAGTAAATTTTACTTTTAAATGTTTGCAAAATAATTCAATTTTGACAAATATATTTAAAAACATGAGTTTAATGTCAATCATGTTTTAACAGCCAAGCATTAAAAAAATTAAACAGGTTCAAGAAAGTTGCTTGATGTAATTGTCTGGAATTCACTGATTAAACTATAATTAAAAAATATTTAACTAAGTGAATACATAGTGATTACTTGCTGACGCGTTTCGAAACAATCGTTCCTTTAACGAAGCAAAGCCTCTACTGGCGGCATACGCTTTAGGTACAAAAGTTGTTGGGATGGATTTATGACTGTGGAAGGAGTGGGTTATTTTGGTTGTGCGGTATATAATGGAAAAGGGTGTTGGCCTCAAAATGTGTATCATCATTCAATATGTTTTCTTTATCTGTTGCGTAGTGTTTGAATATCTCGAATTTTTCCAAAGTTGTTTGTTTTTTACTTTGTTTTAATGTGTGGAGTATGTTTAACTTAGTATGTATGTCCGTGTATGTGTATGTGTTGTATAGCTGGATTTTGGGTTTGTTTGGTTTCTTTGGGCAATGTGTTCTTCGAAGCATGTATAAAATGACCCACATTTTGTTGTTTTTTGTGTGGTTTGTCTGTGAGGCCCTTTGATGATGTTTGTGTTTAATTTTCGTGAGTATGTTGTCTATGATTGTTTGTTGGTAACCGTTTTGTTAAGCAATGTATTTTATTGTATTGAGTTCTTCGTCGTAGTCTTTCTGTAGCATAGGTATATTGATTAGGTAGTGTAACATATGATTAATTGCAGCGTGTTTGAGTTGTTTTTTTTCCAGGCGAAAAACCTATCAAGGTTATCATTGTCTAACTAAAGTTTTATTTTAAATAATTGTTACAAAATAAAACTAACCAAACTAAACAAAATAAAATAAAATAAATGTTTAATACTAATTGTAAATAAAACTAAAGAAACTAAAATTATACATAATTTAAATATTATTAAATAGATTCAGGTGGCGTAAGAAAGCGATGACACGGTCGATAGCCATGAGTTTGAGTTGTGTGATGTGATTATCAGAGACAACATAAACCTTCAAAATCACACATCCATACACAATAACTTAGACCTTATTCACAAAATTAAAGACATCCACATACAACACAACTCCACCATTGGATCACTTGACATAAAAAATCTATACACTAATGTCCCCATAGAACAAACACTCCAAATACTACAAAACATGCTCACAGCAAACAAAACTCCACATAAACTCACTCATGAAATCATAACATCCACCAAACTCACCACATCACAAAACTACTTCACATACCAACACAAATTCTACACACAGAAAGATGGCCTCCCCATGGGCTTCTCCATCTCAGGCATCCTAGCAGAAATATTCTTACATCACATTGAACAACAATACATTCTACAGAATAACAATCATACACAAAAAGTAATTTATTACCATAGATATATAGACAACATTTTATATTATACAATGGCAAATCAAACAACTACACAATTACATTAATACCATACACCATAACCTCACATTTACCCTTGAATTAGAAGAAAACAATAAAATTAACTTTCTAGACCTTACCATCACCAAACATAACTTCAAAATATATAGAAAACCAACAACTACCGATACTGTCATACATAATACACCTAATCACCCCACACAACACAAACATGTTAATCATGTGTTACACCGCCTAATCAATATACCAATGCTACAGAAAGACTATGACGAAGAACTCAATACAATAAAATACATTACTCAACAAAACGGCTACTAACACACAATCATAGACAACATACCCATGAAAATTAAACACAAACATCATCAAACGGCCACTCAGACAAATCACACAAAAAACAACAAATACATATCCCTCACCTACCACAAAAAAAAAAAACACACACAAAATAACCTCCCCATTCAAAAAACTTCACAACCAAATATCTTACAAAACAACAAACACTTTAAGACAGCATATAGAACCCTTTCAAAAACAAACAGACAAATACAAACTATTCGGTATTTACAAATTAACATGTAATGATTGTGCCAGTTATTATATTGGCCAAACCGATAGGTCATTTTATACACGTTTCGAAGAACACATTGCTCAAAGAAACCAAACAAACCCAAAATCCAGTTATACAACACAGAAACACGACATACACACTTATTTAAACATACTTCATACATTAAAACAAAGTAAAAAACTAACAACTTTAGAAAAATACTAGATATACAAACACTACGCAACAGATAAAGAAAACATATTAAATGATGAAATACATTTTGAGGTTAACACCTTTTTCCATTATATAGCACCACCAAAATACCCCCCCCTTCACAGTCATAAATCCATCCCGACAAAATTTTTACCTAACGTGTACGCTGCCAGCAGAGGCTTTGCTTCGTAAAAGGAACGATTGTTTCGAAACGCGTCAGCAAGTAATCCCTATGTATTCACCTAGTTAAATATTTTTCAATAATAGATCCAATAAGTTGAAAAAAATATATTAAAAATTTATACATATTACAGCATACAACGTTTTCCCCTTAAAATTTGTTTACAAGAGAAAAGCCAAACTACATTTTAAAACATATTTTTAAAAAAAGTAGTCCGATTAAAAGAAGCCGGAGTTTAGATTCTCAACAACAAACTTATATTATTTTATTTCTCTTCACTTAAGCTAATAGTTGTTGACTAAAAACACTTTAACATATGTTAGGGTGCAAATAGCACAAGTGGGTTGTGACCCATGTAAATCAAACACATTGTAACATATGAAGTTGAACATAACAGGTACGTTCAGGTAGACTTGCATCGCGATGGATGCCCTCCAGGATGGTTACATCGATACTTTTTGAAAACAAACAGATTTGATTTTACACACACAAACACACACGCAAACGCACACACACACACACACACACACACACTAACACACACACATACACAGAATCATAGATTTCCTTGGCAACTCATATGTTGGTTCTTGAGATAATGCATATATTTCAAGTATGGTTAGGTTATTTTCGTAGTTTGTTATTTCATGTTTATGTGATATTAGGTGTGCTGCAACATTTGATACTTTTATATTTTTATTTTTGAATGCTCTGTAATGTTCTTCAAATCTTATTTTAAATGATCTGGTCGTTTTCCCTATGTAAAATGTGTTGCAGTCGTTACACGTAATTTCGTAAATTCCTGATAGGTTGTGTTTTTCTGTATTTGTTTTGTGGTTTGTGTTATTAAGATATTTTATTATTTTGTTGTTTGGTTTGTATGTTGGAGTGTAGTATTCTTTGTTGTATATATTTGTTAATTTTTCTATTTTGTTATTGGTGTATTTATATTTTAGGTAGATTATTTTATTTTAATTATTTTTGTGTTCAGGTTGTAGTGTTGTCTTGAGGTTAGGTTTTTTTGTAAATTTATTGTATATGTTTTTTATAAGGTGTTTGTTGTATCCACTTTCTATTGCTATTTTTGTAATGTTATCTAATTCTTCATTTAATTTTTGTTTGTTATCTTGTGTGTATTTTATTGCTTTATTTATGATGTTACTGTAAGTATTAATTTTGTGTGCCCAGGGGTGGTTAGATTTGTAGTGTATTGTGGTGTTGTTGGAAGTAGGTTTTCTGTGTACTGTAGTTTCTATTTTATTGTTATTTGTATTTAATGTAATGTCAAGATAGTTAATTGTTCTGTTTCGACAGTGAATTGTATATTTTCGTTGTATATATTTAGTTTGTTTAGTATTATGATGTGTTCGTTGTGAATGGTGGGTTGGTAATATTACAAATATATCGTCTACATATCTTGTTCATTGTAAAATATTATGTGTGTTTAGTATAGGTTTAATTATTATTTGTTCAAAGTGTTGTAGATATATTTCTGACATGACTGATGATATGGGTGATCCCACTGGGAGTCCAGTTGTTTGTTGATAGTATTTATTGTTAAATTGGAAGTAATTTTGGTTACATATATGTTTTGTTAGTGTAATGATACTATTTATTGTGTTTTCTTTTTCGTTATTGTGTATTAGTTTGTTTTTCATGATTTCTATGGTTTCTTCTATTGCGATACTAGGGTACATGTTAGTTATGTCATAACTTATTATTTTAGTGTTGTTGTTTGTTTCTATGTTTTTTATTTTATTAATTAATTCGTATAGATTTTATAAATTGTATGTGTTGTAGATTTGTATTTTAGATCTTATTATTTTGTCTAGTATTTTTGCGATTATGTAGGATGGTGCTGTTTTGAAATTTATTAGTGGTCTAAACGGTGTATCGGGTTTGTGGATTTTTGGTATCCCTGTTAATATTAGTGCGCATGGTTTGAATGGGTAAAGTCTTGTGTGGTATTTTAATTTATTGTTATAGTTTAGGGTATTTTTGTGTGTGACTATTAGGTTTTTTATTGTATTAAGGTATTTGTTAGTTGGGTCTGGGATTTGTTCGTAATTGTTTTCTTTTATGTGGTTAGTCATTGAATTGACGTATTTGGTATTTTCTATTATTACTGGTGACTTTGTTTTATCTGATTTTAATATTAAGTAGTCGTCGTTTTCTAATTTTTCTTTGAGTTTTATAATTTCTTTTTTATTTATATACTGTTTCGTTTTTTTGTTTTTATTAGGTTAATTTTATTATTGATGTTGTTTCTTATGTGTTCAGTGTTTTGGTGGGTAATTTTCTAATATAACATCCATAAAATTACCCACCAAAACACTGAACACATAGTAATAATAGAAAATACAAAATACGTCAATTCAATGACTAACCACATAAAAGAAAACAAATATGAACAAATCCCAGACCCAACTAACAAATACCTTATCACAATAAAAAACCTAATAGTCAGAAACAGAAATACTCTAAACTATAACAATAAATTAAAATACCACACAAGACTTTACCCATTCAAACCCCACCAATATTAACAGGCATACCAAAAATCCACAAACCCGACACCACTTTTAGACCACTAATAAATTTCAAAACAGCACCATCCTACATAATCGCAAAAATACTAGACAAAATAATAAGATCTAAAATACGAATCGCCAATATTGCTTAAAAATGAATTAATAGAACAAATACTTTTACATTTTATTAATAATCCAGGATGTTATTAGAAAAACATTTTAAAATTTAAATCTTGAAAATAAAAACTTTTCTGTAGAAAATCTTTATCTTCTACACATGTTCCTTATTTTCATACAATCCAGAAATTATTTCTTTTTTTGTCTTTCATTATCATTCCATTTTAGCCAACCGCCTTCCAAGTACTTGGAGCTAAACACATTGTACAATATAATAAAAATTATTAACATTATTTCTCAAATAAAGTTTCAAATTTAGTCTTAAAAATTCTAGAAGAAGTTTTATGTTTCACTTAGTAATATTAGGATTTGCCAAACTTATAATTAAAGTAAATTTATAAAAAAAAATCACTGAGGCAAATATTCTTAGTGCAATAACTGATTTTTAACAGTGTCTCAGAGTAGGCTACGTATTGTACTAAGGCAAAAATCTTAATTGTAGGAGTTGAAAATAAAAAGGTAAGTATTTGTTTTTCCAAATTGATCTATTCTGCCAGTTGCTACATACCTAAACTTTCCTTCTTTCTATACTCTAAAACTTTAATCTTTTCTTTTATTATAAGAGCTTTAGACTTGCCACTCAGTTTCCATTAAAAGTAAATAAAAAATATAATCTTTATTTAAAAACACTTCACTTTCTTGTAATTATGAACATACAAGTAACCGTTAGAACATGCGATATATACTGTATGCAATAGATCTACAACGGAACGGAATAAACTTGACCTGAAAACACAGCACAGGAAGTAGGCTATGGTTCTTAGAATTCTGGTACCTGACAGTTATTGGAATGCATAAACACAAAAAACTCTATAACAATGTAGGTTATGGTTCTCGGAATTATGGCACTTGAAAGTTATTGGAGTGCATAAACAACAAACACTACTACTTACTTACTTACTAAGCCCACCCTTGGCTGTTGAGCCATTTGGTGACCCGCTGACCAGTATAGACAAACAAGCGGGTCATCATCATCTCCGGAATGGTCGAGCACATTGCATACAAACACTACTACAATGTACTAAAGAAGAATGATGATTCATGGCTACTGACAGAGTTACATTTCTGCTTACAGACAGTATTAATTTATTTATATTCTCAAGATATAATTTTGTATACACAGGGAACAATTTGTATTAATATTATGACTAAGAATATTTATATTTGACTCCGTATTTAGGAGTGTCCACTTTTGAAAGAGTTTAATTAAATATATCAAGGGACTGGGGATTTAAAATTTGTCTGTAAAAAAAGAGGTCTGTAAAATGGGGGTGTCCGTAAGGAGAGGTTTTACTGTATACTTCTATTTTAGGGGTAACAGCTGACCTCATTCTAAGTCAAAGTGTTAATATAGCCAGGTCTATATATGTATATATTTTACAGTTGACTATTAATTAAGTTCATAGCCAATAATATTTGAGGAAATCTGTTTGCTAAAGATTTTTATCGTCTATAACTGTAATCGTTTTCAAGTCATAGACAAGAACCTACTGAGTACAGGTAAACCCAGCCTAAAAAAACTATATAAACTGTATCTACGTTAATCACTTTTACATTAGTTTATGGCTATCAGAACTTTAATTGCGTAAAATCTTACTGAGGCAGAACATTTTCGATCGCTCCATGGCGATATTCATCAGTGTCTAAATTTTCTGCTTGAAGTTGTTGTTTGGTTAAGCAGTGACGGTTTTAAAGGCAGGATTTTGATAGTATCAAAGAGTATGTGTGATTTGTATTGGTTTTGTTCATCTAATCGTGCACCTAAGTATAAATAAGAAAATAACATAATACAAAATACTTGAATGAAGGTTTGAATATTTCATGAAATGTAACTCAGCTATTTCAGCCAGTAAGAGAGGCTTATTGACCTGATAAAAGCAGTCGGCCCAATTTATTTGCATTATATACTTGCAAATGCATAGCTACAACTAAATCTTTCTATAAAATACCAAATATATGTAAAATAATGTTCTATATTAATGTACGAATGATAATGAGCAAATATAATTTCAAAACACTAACTCCAAGATAATAGTATCTTTTTAATATAATGTTTGCTCATGAAAGTGAAGTTACTACAATAGGAACAAAAATAAAATTTAATTAAAAAAAATAAATATTACTGACCGGCCAACAATTCTATAAAATTGAAAAGCTATGAAGTGTAGCAGAAGTGTTAAAATTGATGTAGAATTACTATACGAGTTTGTAATAGCCGAGAGCTCTTTTTAGTCAAAAGACACACTATAAAAAATATGTAGGCAATATACACATGTTTGTGTTCTAGCTAATATAGTGTTTAAAACATGTAGCTAATTTTTGTACTATAATAAACTGTTTAAGGACATATATTGTATTTAGTTATTATCTGTTGTAAACATGGGCCTGACTGTCGGATTTCATCTTGTTGATGATTTAGCTTCTTGGAAAGGGTAAGTGGTTGTAGATGACAGAAGCTTAGGATAGTTTAAAGCACACAGGAGCGGTATGGCACAAAACTCCCTCTCCCACTCTCGATAACGTAACACCAATCCATTATCAAATGACGATAACTATGCAGTACAGTATAGTATATATTGTAATCAGTACGCTACCAATTAAAATAAATTTTAAATACACTTTTTCAAAGCATCTGAAATGTTGTGCCCTTTGGAGTCGTGTGCCCTGGAGTTTAACTCCATTCGCTCCATTAGCCTTGGGTTGATAATATGAAAATGATAAATGATTTTGTTCTATAATTGATAATGTCTGTGTATTTTACACATCTAAACATAAAGAGTTGAAAACAAAATTTTTAATTTTAAATGTTTTATAGATTTTTCCTAACGTGCTTTCAAAAATATCATGTTCTTAAAATTACAGAAACATTTAGTAAATTGAATTAAAGAACTAATTCACAGACAAATTTTAACAAACTTGTTATAGCCTTGACGAAGTGCCTTTTTTAAAGCCTGGATACTTCTTGGGCCTTTTTGGCAATATAAAACAATATGATCATCTTTATTTGGTTTTTGTCGACCATATTTGTTCTTAAAATCTTCATTTGATTTTTCTAAAGCTTCCTCAATATCATCTACTGAAAATTTAAAAAAATAAAATTTGGTAATAAACTATTTAAGTTTAAATTTAAAACTAAATGTACTGTACTTATTTCTCCTACATTTTCAATAATTAAAGGTTGAAATATGTAGATATAAGGAGTTAAAATTAAAACTTATTTTTTTGTTCATATTGAGACTTTTATATTACATTTAAATTATAAAATTTTTTGTTCTTCTGTATTAATTGGGTTTCTAGGATGTTGAGCGTTTCAGGTATGGTTATGTTGGTGTACATATTTGTTATGTCGAGTGACAGTAGTGTTGAGTTGTGTGGTATGTTTATGTCTTTTATTTTATTTATGAGATTAAAACACACATAAAAAACAGAACAAATAGACACATTTTTTTCCAAACTCCATTTAAAGTTTTTTGTGAAATTTCATTCCAAAATTGTCAAATGATTCTCAATGCATCCAAACATTGATTTTTGTTTCCAAAAATCTTCAACAGACAACTGGTTATTCTGTCTCATAGCTTCATGTAGATGGACAAATGATCTTCTACATTGAACTTTAAATCTTGTGTATTAAACTTTAAATCTTGCAGTTTTTGTGTTGTACATCTTGAGGTTTTTATAAAAACAAGTGTAAATTTGATGACTCCCTGATCCATCAATTGAAGCAAACTAGTTGTGTTAGGTGACAAAAATATTACTTTCACGAGTGTGTCGAAATTAGTCAAAGTAGTGGGAAGATGGCCAGGTGCATTGTCAATTAATAGGAATTACTTTAAAAGGTATTTGTTTAGACTGACAATAACATTCGACTTGAGGTAGGAAATAATGACCAAACCAGTCCTCAAAATGAGAAGCTGACCCTCCGATTCGACTTCCAAATCACGGACTAGCTAGCTTTAGAAATATTTTTAATGCCCTTGGATTTTCTGAACGATAAACTATGAGAGGTTGTAACTTACAGTGCCAACCATCACTGTCAGTCGGTCTTTGGCATCCTTAAAACCTGGAAATATTTTCTCTTCATGCACTTTAAAAGGTCTTTTAGGCATTTTCTACCAGAACACGCCAGTTTCTGTGTAACTCGGACAGCATGATCTAAAACCGCGTAACTTGGGAATCGCGAAAGATGGGGTAGCGTAAGTCGAGGTATTACTGTAATGTATATTTTCATTTATACTTCATTTCAATGTTTGATTAATGCTTTTTGTATTAAAATTGTAGATAAATTACTTTAAAAATGGAGAATATAATGAGACTATTTAAAAAATGACTAAACAAAATTAAATTAAACAAAGAACTTACAAGGGATATTTAGACTACGTGGAATTGAACCAGTTCTTCTTAATTCATCTTCTTGCCGAACATCAATGATATGAAGTTTTTCAGAATGTATCAAATTCACAAATTGTTTATAGTTAAGACTTTTATCACCAACTTTATTGCTTGATGATGACTTTTGATTTATATGAGGAATTCCTGAAAATATTAAGTAACCCTCAATAAACACTACTCCCTTCCAGTAAAACATCAATAAAGCCTTCTATAATATTTTTGAAAGCCTAGAATAATTACAAAACTTGAATTACAAAACAATCATCATATGTGTCTAGGTTATCTATCTAAATGCATTTTTGAGCTGGCGTTCTTTTGTTTTTTTTTTTTAAATGAAGGAATTGAACAATTATGTCTAAAACGGTTTGCGATATTAACATATTCTTATGCTCTGTTCCAGTACGTTTATAAATTTCATGTTGTTCTAGTCTAGTGTCTTGAAAAGTTCCTTTTATCCTGATATGGAAATTTTCAAAGTGGCACAAGTATTTAAAGCTTGTTATTTAGGGTCTGTTACTATTATGTAATTAGTAAAATATGAGCCTGTAAAATTTCAATTGATTGTATGGAGTTAATCGAGGACACAAAATAAAACCATATTACATGTTCAAAATTGATACAATTCACATAGATTCTTAGATAAGGTAGATTACTGAAACTTTAAAACTAGTGCCACCCAGTGCAAGAAATACAATTATAATTGTATAAATACAGTTTCAATTTTTTTTCTCTATAATTACCAAAAACCAAAAATAGTTCTTTTCCAAAATTTGAGAACGCACATTTTTATGAATCATATCTGTTGGTCCAAACAGAAGTGTGACACACAATGTTCTGCTTCTAAGTAGAAAAAATATTTATCTTTCTTCTATTTTGTTTGTTTTCCTTCCACATGTGTTATTAAACAATACATTTTTAAGAAAATAAAAAGATATTTAAATGCCAGAAACGATTAATAGTGGTTAAAACTTATATTAAATATCAGCATATAAACATAACAATTCTTATTACACTTTTACTAATACTTACGACCAGACTTTTTGTCAACTAAAAGTTGTTAAATTGTTACCCTCCAAGTGTAAGTTAACAATTTAACAACTTTTAGTTAACAAAAAGTCTGGTCGCAAGTATTAGCAAAAGTGTAATAAGAATTAACAACCAGCTCATCATGAACAGCAACAAGATTTCGATACATAACAATTCTTCAAAAACACCATACCGTACTATATTCACCGTAGTCTTCTTCACAGTACTATATTATAAAACATTACTCTTAAACCATATTCAAATACTCGAATAGCTACAAAGCACCTTCTTTAGATAAATTTTGTTTTATAATATATAATATATTATTTATATAATATATATTTATTCACCTTCTATCAAACCTGTCAGTGTATCCCTCAAATTATTCTTTCAAATAATATGTCTGTTGTTGTTTTAATTGAAGGGAATCAAGTTTACTTTTTTGTTTTTATTCAGTTTTGTTCTAATATCATAATTAACATGTATTGTACATGTAAGAAAGTTATTTAAAAAAGTAAGACAATGATTAGACAAAAGATAAGAGACTGAGAGCAACTGTAAAAGACATGTAGCAAGTTCAATTACTGTATGTGTTCCTGCCATACCTTTTTCTAGGTGAATAACTTTAAACAATGTAGAACATTTGGTAAAAATTGTGTGTTACTAACATGGATTTTTTATTACACTTGTTTGTATTATCTTGGCAAAAAAACCATACTGATTTATTCACTAGGTCAGTGCTTTTTCAATGCTGTGAATTAGTGACAAGACTGTTGCTCAGCATTCTTGTTGCTCTAATTCACAGCATTGAAAAAGTACTGACTTAGCCCAAAACGCAAACAAGTGTAATTTCTATAAAAACCTCAAAATGTACAACATAAAAACTGGAAGCTGGATTTTTTATTGTTTTTTTTTTTATAGCTAAAACCACTTGTACATATGTTACACTTCTCTATAGTAACAATTACTTTTATTATTGTTGAGAACGGGCGTTTTGGGAAATGTGTCCAATTGCCAACTTCGACCGTAACTTACCTCATGGTTATTATAGGTTAGGACAAGGGTAAGATAGTAGCGTAGATATTTTGAAGAGTATTGGGGCTTATAATGTCAAAAAGTGTATGTGAGTTATAGTGTAATTGGATGTTGAGTATGTGTGCGGGGATGAAACATTTGTATATCTCCTATTGTTCAGTTGTATATCATTAGTTACTTTGTAATGAATTTGTAGGTTAGATGTTATGTTTGTGTAGTTATGGTTTGTGGATATTAGATGTTCAGCTAAATTTGATTGGGTGTTCTTGTTTGTGAGTGCTTTTATGTGTTCTACACATAGCAGTGTGTAAAAAGACCTCCGTGTTTGAAATATGTAAAAACTCAGAGAAATCTTTACAGTTAGTTTGTAAACACCAGCAGAGTAGTATGTGTCTTTGTAAATGTTGTTGGCGTTAAACTGTTTGGTATTGTATGGAGTTGAGTATTCTATAATTGAATTTACAAAACACGTTGGTCAATTTATGGTTTTTGGTGATCTGTATGGTATTGTTAAGTATTTTATGGGTTTGCAGTGTTGTGTATTTGGAGCTGAGTTATCGAGTTTATTTTTTTGGCAGTTGTATAGTTTGTTAATCATTGTTGTGTTGTATCCATTGGTTTGTGCTGTGTTTTAATGGTGTTAAATTCTTGGTAGGGTTCTTCTTTGTCTAATGGAGTTTTTAATAGGATATCAGTTACTGTCTGAGTTGACAATTAGACACATCTTCCGAAATAGCCGTCCTCAACAATCATAAAAGTAGGTGCTACTATAGGCAAGTATAACATATGTACAAATATTTTTAAAAACTAGAAACTCAAGTAAAGATGAAAGTAACTTAAATGTTTTTTTGGCAAAATCTCATTAATTACACTCTATCTCACAATTACCAATAAATTCTAGTGGATTGTAATAATGTTCCACACAACCAAGCATATAATAATGGCATGCACCACCAATACATAGTTTAAAAAAAGAAAAGAATTTTAGTAATTATCAGCTAGCTAGAGGTCATTGAACTTGTGAAAACAAAATTTTACTTGTTGATATACAAAGACTAAAGAAGCAAGACGAAAATAATCAAAATATGCTGACAACTAAAAGATTAAATTAAAAATTTGTTAAGTATGTAGTCTATACTTCAAGCTTATGTCAAAAAAACCAAACACTAAAAATATAGATTTTTTTACTCACTGAGATTGAAGATTTTATTGAAATTGATTAATAAAAATAATGATAATAAAATAATGAAATTCTTTAAGTAAAACATGCTTACTTTGAAAACAATCCAGGAAAGAAGAAGTCCTTGGAGCTAAAGTAATTAGGGAAGAATGAGGAAAATGTGAAACATTTTTCATCTGACAATTTTTCCTGCCATAATAAATTAATGATTTCGTAATTTCCTTATTTTTAAGAGAACTCCTCAATGAACTCCTAAAGCAAAACATTATGAATTTAGGAAGAAGAATACTTAACTAAACTAACCTCAAATTAAACAATCGATCACAGCTGACAGATGAATGTTATGAAACATCATGATGTGCAATTTTTTGCAAGTTGCAGATTAATTGCAATCAACAGTTGCATAACACATACTACCTCACATCCTTTTACCGTCTTTTCTTGACTGTCATTACAGTTTTAGTTTTACGTAGTTTTAAATTCTACAAAATACATCTTTATGAAAATAAATGCACAAATAACTTTTTGCTTACACAAAATTACAATATAATACTTTTAATTAATATTTTCACGTCTTGTATATATCTGACTTTGTGTCCATCTTCTGCCCTGGAGACTTTTTCAAGTATATCTGTGAGTAATTTCACAGATACAAGGAAAATTCTCTTTCTGCAGTATTTATTATTTACGATTTTATTGTTTATATTTTTAATAATCAAGTACTGTAGAATTGAAAATGAATACTAGTTATAGGTTTAAAATGGAAGTAATATTGCTTAAGTAGGAAATAAAACTATGCCATGAAAAGCAAGTTTGAAATTATTCTGGGCTTGTAGTACAAGAATTCCTGATCGATGCTTTAGGTAAGTTGATATACACAAAATTGTATAAATAATTGCATTATTATTTTAAAAGAACATTTGAAGGTGTTTAGTTTATACATTGATCACCTAATTTTATGCTTATCTGGATTTATTGTTGTCATATGCGACTATTATGTAGATTCTTGTGAATAAACGTTTTTTTAGTGTAATCACATTATAATTTCCACTGAAAATACCCCTAGATTCGGGATTTTTATTGGCTAACCTTGTTAATGAGATTAGGAATTTAAAATAAATGTATGTCGATATCGGATATTTATATCCATCTCGGATGCCTCTGATATTGCAAGCAAAAAGTAATACTGAGTGATACAGAAAGTCCCCAGGAACAAAAAAATAAAACTGTTATATCCCCTGAAAAAAAAAAAACTGATTTAACCTCACCCTACAACACACACGGGTAAAAATATAGTCTTACTGATGTTGGCTTTAAAAATTGTTTTTTGCTTTTAAATTACTTGTTTTAGTGTGTGTAACATGAATATCAACTTTTCTTTCTGCGGAAAATACAAAGTTACTTTTTTTACATTTTAAATGTTATGCTGTAATGGCATGTAGGCCTATAGTGTGAACCGGGATCGCAGTAGCTACAGCGCTCTGCACTAATATTACTATCTACCTATATTAAAGTATACCTATGAAGTATCCAGTCAGGATAGATTTGGTTGTAATTATGGTAAATATTTAGACTTATTGCCGATGCTGAAAATTACAACAAAATCTATCTTGACTGGATACTTCATAGGTATATTTTAATATATATAGATAGTAATGATGTATACAATTATAACTAAATCCATTCTGACTAGATACTTCGTAGGTTTACTTTAATATAGGTAGATACTTATGTTGAATAAAATTATAACCAAATGACTTGATACTGCATAGGTATATTTTAATGTAGATATATATAATTTTGTATAATACTATAACCAAATCTATCCTGACAGAATACTTCGTAAGTATATTTTAATATAGGTAGATAGTAAAATTGAATAATATTATAACCAAATCTATCCTAACTGGCTACTTCATAGGTATATTTTAATGTAGTTATATAGTAATGTTGTATACAATTATAACCAAAAGTTAAATATTTATATTTTAAGTTTAGTATTAAAATAAATAATTTACTTTGACGTAATGCAGTGCGCTGTAGCTACTGCAGGCCGGTTCACAAAAATTAACTTTTTGTATTTTCCGCTGAAAAAAGTTAATATTTGTATTCTATACATTAAAATGAGTAATTAAAAAAAAAATTGTTTTTAAAAACAGTATAAATAATACTCGTTTACGGTATACATGCCATTACATACTAATTTTTAAAATGTGAAAAAAGTAACTTTCTTTATTTTCCGTAGGAAAAAAAGTTGATATTCATGTTCTACACATGAAAACGAGTAATTTAAAAACAAACAAAAAATTTAAAAAACCAACGTCAATAAGACTATATTTTTACCCACACATGTAAGTTGGGATTTATATACTATTCCCACAAAATCAATTTCTGGATTTATCCAAGATCCTTCAGATATCAATGGATGGGCCCAATATAAACTGGGCTTTCTATAGACATCTAAAAGAGGAAAAGTCAGGGAAAACTCAGGGAATTTCTTCAAGCTATTTTACTAGACACCCTGTATCAGGAAAAAAAAATTTGCCGATCGGAGCGTTAGTAACCATCATTCAGGTCAGGTCAGGTTATTTTTTAAAATGTAAATATGCGTTTGCAGTAAAATAAAACTTCAGATTCATGTTCAGTAAGATCAAATTGATCAGGAAATAAAATTTCGCCAATCTTGAGCGGTTGTTGCTGATCTTAATAATTACCTTTTTGGAAAATATCAGTTCCCCTCTCCAAGGCACACCCAAAACGTTAGTAATTAGTTTTGGCTAATATTAACTCACAAAATGATTCGAAATGCAATTAAAGTTGCTGGTAACTCCCAAAAACATTACAAATTTTGAAAAAAACATCTTTAACTCTTCAATTTCACACTGTTTTCCACAGTAAGTTCTATCATTTAGGCCAAAGTTAGAAATAAAATGTGTAAATGTTCAATGCAATTTTGTTTTGTGCAGGGAATAGAGTCTGTGTTTTGTCCTTTGCAGTAATTTTGCGACACTATCGCAAAAAAATTCATTACTCTTGTCCATAACTCACAGCATTAAACAATGCACTGACCTAGTACAAAACGCTTCTGCTAAAAAATACCAGTAGATAGTGGTTTTTTTGCCAAACTAATACCAAAAGTGTAATTATGGAAAAATCTTAAGATGTACAACACGAAAACTGCAATTAAAAAAAAAAAAAATTAATGTGTGCACGAGTTTTATAATTCTATAAAGATTATGTGATGGGTAAAACATGGTGGTAATAGGGCTTTGTTGAAGTTGATTTATTTCAAAATTTATAATTTTTTGAGACCCAATAACAAGTTTAATTACATCTTGTTAGTTACTACGTTTGAAAAAATGAAGTCAATATTTTGAATTAATAACGTTTTAAATGTGTTGTAGAGGCGATAATTGATGTTTTTCAAACTTTTTAATTTTTGAAGCGTGAGTAGAAGGTTTCTTAATTTTTATTGTATTTCTGGTGATCTTTTTTGTATTGCCAGGTATAATTTCTTTTGGTAAAGTCGATTATGTGGATTTCCATTTCTCATTTGCAGTATATTTGCCATTTGGGAAATAAATACTGTAAGATGTTAAAGTTTAGTTTTCTCGTAATTATAATACAATTATTTATGAATGTAATCAGTAAAACACGATGATTATAACCACTTTAAAGTTGAATTGTAATTTATTTATTGATGAGTTTATATTTTAAAAATTCAACATCACCATACAGTTCTAACTGGGAATAATTTTTCATTAAATGTTGGAAACACTGGAGTAAATATGTCAATGAACCAAGCATGTACCACTAATATAATAATCAAGCTTGAGGAAGTAACTTAGGAATATATTAAATGTCTGAAAATAGTATTTTAATTTAAATAAATATTTATAATCTTTATGTTTCAGGTTACAATGGCAAATAATTTATTTGCTATTCATAATATTAATGATTATACTACATCATTTGGAAAACAAAAACTAATTCTTGAAAACAAAGGAGATAACATGTTTTTGAAAGAAAGAAATGAGCTTGAAGATTTAGTCCAGGAGTTACCTATTGTTTATAAACATCATTCTGTAGTAGATTTGAAAGAAAACAAAGAATTCAGTAGGTAAGTGTTTGTAATTTATTGTCTAAAAATTTTAAGGTAAAATCATTAAAAGAGCGAAAAGTAAAGTTCTAATACAGCAGAATCTCGATAATTCGAGGTAGATGGGACTGAGTCTCCCTCAGATTAACAAAAACTCTGATTATACAGAAATACTTAGAAAAAAATACGTTAGAAAAAAATAGGACAGGGTTCTAATGAACACTAATTACTATAATTAAGAATACACAAAATACTTTTATAGAAGTGTATTGATTACAACACCTATTTAAATTTAAAGTTGCTTTAGAATACATTGTTCATCACGGTTGATACATTTTTAGGAAAAAGTTATCAAGTGTCCTCTGCATTTACTTATCACAATGTTTTTGTTTGTTGTCATGTAAACGTCTTAGCAGAAGCACATCTGTTGGTTTGGTGTCTGCCTGTTGTAAGGTAATGTGGTTCAGTTTCTAAGGCGGCTATTCCTTCAAAAAACTTCATTTTTTTTACTATCTCTGTTGAACTTTTATCTTAATCCTCGTCATCATTTCAGTAGTTTCTTGTACCATATAGTCATGTGTTAATGTTACTTATTTACTTTCTTCCTTACTCATCCATTGACGTTCGTTCGTATCATTGACATTTTCATAATCTGGGAGCTTCTTAATAAGAAATGTCAAATCTCTTTATTCTTGTGGAACAGTAATGTAGTCAACAGTTTTATTGTAACTCGGGGCTTAATTCCATGACTTACTTAACTGTATTTTTTTAGAAAGCCTACAGTACTTTATTCTCTTTTAGTCGCTTCCAAGAGAGATTGTAAAAGATAATGTCTGTAATTTTTTTTTACATTCTGGAACATCCTGGTACATCAGCTGGATTAAGCTCGTAACATTTGCTGATAGAAATAAAGCACGAATATCTTACTCGAGATGTGGTGTTGCATTGTCTAATAGTACATAATTTGAATTTCCTTGCAGATAGATAAGATAGTCTAAAGTAGAAATAGGATCGAATTTAACGGAAGCTCAAAATATCGAACCTCGGATTTATGAGACTCTACTGTACTTGCAGTTTTAGAATAGCCGTTATAATAGGAACGTTTGACCTCCAACAAGCCAGTAACTCTTTACCTTATGTGTTATTTACTTAGTTGTAATTCGCTATGTGGACAATCTTAACTTCATAAACTTCTGCTTTTAGTTGTAATTCCTTGTGTGGACAATCTTACCTTCATAAATTTTCTGCTTACCAAAAACAAAATGTCAGCTGATATAAATTTATATTTTGAGGGTTCAACTTGTAAAATGGCATGATTTTTAGGATAAAAATTTAAGCTTAAATGGCAATTTTCCGTCACTAATAAAATAATCAGAGGCTTAAAATGTCAACATGGTAAATAGCATGGGCTGGGTTATTACTGTTTTGAACATAGGCTTTCTGTTTGTGATTATTTTCTTCCAAATGCTTTCACACTAAAATTTTTCATCAACAAAATTATGTTACAAGTAGTCACCCTACCATGTTGTTCAAGCCTGAAATTTACACATTGAGCCCTTCAGATTTGTTAGTTTTAAATAATGTCTCAACCGCAAAAATGTAGTATGTATTGTTCTATTGCTCTGAAATGAAAACAGTAATGTGTACCATTCCAGAATTACATGATGCACCTTCCTGACTGATTATCCAACTTAAAACTGTCAGATTTTTTATCTAAAAAGCATTTTGATCTTTGTAAAAAGCATTTTAAACAGGATTTAATCATATTATCTGTGAAAATTAGCATGTTTTTTTTAGTTTAAGATTTAGGGTCTTAGTAAAAAATCGTAATAAGCAGGAAATCATCTTAAACAGGAGAGTATTAAGCAATTTTTACTGTAGTTTCTTCACAATACATGTAAGTTTGAGAACTGGCAGATTCAAGAAGTTAAATGTGTGTGTGTGTGTAAATATAAATTATTTTTCCATTGCACTGACTTTATGAAGTTATTATTATTACTTGTAAATAATTTTTCAAGAGTGATTCGACATTGGTCAAGTGACCGAAAGGTGCCTCATCACATAAGGTAAAATTATTGCACTTAGTGGTAGAAAAAATTATTTACAAGTAATAATAATAACTTCATAAAGCCAATGTAACGGAAAAATAATGGACAACGTAAAATATATATAGTTGAAAAAATTTCTTTAAAATTATTTTTTTACAGAATGTTACCTGTGGATATCGGGAAGATGTTACCTCTACTATCTTTGGATTCAAAAATGGTAAAAATATCTACAATATGCTTCTGTAATATATGTATATAAATTGTATATATAAATATTAATATTTCATACAAATAAATACTCTCAGTGTTTACATACTCATAATTGTTCACATTTATGCATGTTTGTATAAATTATGGATAGATGAAGGTTTTGTTCTTTGTTACTCATATATTTTGTAACATTTTGGAATAGCAAGTATGAAAGGCACTATGTATAATATAATACAAATATGTGTAAGTAAATTCAAACCATAAAATAACCAAATTATAAAAAAAAGAATGTAAACATAAGCTAAATTAGGTTATGAAGAAGAATGCACATGGCAAAATCGGAACATGTAATCACAAGTTTAGAACAATAACCACTATAAAAACAATATAATAGAAACAATTTAATATGTAACAGTTTGAAAAGAACACTAAAACCATGTAAATAAAAGTAAAAGCCTTTAAGTATTAAGAAGGTAAAACATTTTAGATTGCACGAATTAACCAAAACAGGATGGCGAACATGTATTGGTAGATGGCTAACATATTCAGTGAGGTGCGCGCGCATGTAAAGGCAACAGCTGATAGTTTGAATACGCAGTCGGAAAAATAATATTTAAATGCAGTTACCTGCAAAGAAACTAAAATGCAGTTATTAAGAAGATGAAATGTACCAAAGGCAGTGAATACAGCATCCGTAAAGCCGGTAACAACGATTAAAAAAAGGAAATAGTTGGTTTAGCCATTTTTAAAAGCGTGGCTTAGCGTCGTTTCAGTCACACACACCTACTCAAGCAAGACAGACGTACTTCAGAATTGGCCCATAAAATTTAACGAATTTAAACTTAGTGCGGGAGTGTTAGTCTCGAATTCAATTAACACTACAAAATACTTTCAAGAAAATTAATTAAAACTATTTATTTAAAAAGATCTTATTAAATATTTTGATAAAGGCTGAAAAGTGGAATCTACAATCTTCAACACTTAAGTATCTAGGCTAGATCCATTACTACAATATGGAAATTTTGCAATCAGACATTTATAAAAAAAGGAAAAGAAACCAGTGAAATTATTATAAAATCAAACTATAAAAAACATTTAGAAAGAATATTAAGGGACAATTTTACCTAGAAATAAATAAATTTGTAACATAATTTATAAGATTTTATAGCTTAGATTTTTTTGCTCTTATACTTTAGAGTGCCAAATAAGTTTTCATTATTGAAAATTTAAAACCTACCAGATAACCCGAGATTAAGAGAGCTTGTGCTAAACTAAAATTAAAATCAATTTAGACTAAATCAAATAAAAACTGTTGCTGCCAAAAGAGAGATAGAATTTAGAGTAATAAGACTCATTATAATAGAGGATACTTATAGCAAATTTATAAAACTTTTAAAAAAAGAACAGATAATTGTAATTTATTAATAGAATTTATAAATG
The DNA here is from genome assembly GCA_036971475.1 of Prosapia bicincta. Classification (NCBI taxonomy): domain Eukaryota; kingdom Metazoa; phylum Arthropoda; class Insecta; order Hemiptera; family Cercopidae; genus Prosapia; species Prosapia bicincta. Next base: position 17,377,736 of record JBAIZL010000004.1, read on the forward strand.
CTAAGAAATTTTTTTAATTGATACATTAAACTTGTTATTAAAAAGAAAGCTCTAGAATATTTATTTCTCTTAAAATAAATAAGAAAATTTACTAACCTACCTTGAACTAAATAACTGAGAAATTTTATTAAAGAAAATTTCTGAAATAATACATTTTGGAGAATTTTATAATAAAAAGGACTTACAATTTATTAAAAGAAATATTTTATAAACAAAAATATTTTACAAACACAAAGTTAGGAGGCTTTTAACAAACAGTAATTGTCAGTATTATCTGGTAAACAACAAGTTAGAACTTTATATAAAGCATAAAGCATTTAAATCTATTGAAAGCTATACAAAATTGTTTTGAACTAAAGGCTAGTTACAATTTGTTATTAATTTCCTGGAACTACCATTGCACATAAGCTTTTCAATTTCATCCCATTTTTTTATTTGTTAAATGGTTTTACATTCTACAGTATAAAAGGAAGCATGTTTGCTTTTAACGATAACAATAATATTTTTTTGTGTTGGTTCAATATCTCAATCACTTAAGCTTTTTAAATGATGGTCAATGTTTTGTGTTTATGTTTCCCACTGAGCCATATATATATATATATATATATATATATATATATATATATATATATATATATATATGAAATAATGAAATCTTATTTGGCTCTCTAAAGTGCAAGAACAAAAAAATCTAAGCTATAAATTTTATAAACTATGTTACAAATTAATTTATTTCTAAGTAAAATTGTCCTTAATATTCTCTCTAAATGTTTTCTTTTAGTGCCAAATAAGTCTTCAGTATTTAAAATTTAAAACCCACCAGATAACCCGAGATTAAGAGAGCTTGTGCTAAACCAAAATTAAAATCAATTTAGGCTAAATTAAATAAAAACTGTTGCTGCCCAAAAGAAAAATACAATATAGAATAATAAGAATTATAATAATAGAGGAAACTAATAGTAAATTTGTAAAACTTTAAAAAAGAAAAATTTGTAATTTATTAATAGAACTTACAATTGTTAAGAATATGTTTTAAATGATACATTAAACTTGTTATAAAAAAAGAAAGCTCTAGAAAATTTATCTATCTTACAATAAATTAGAAAAGTTACTAACCTACCTTGATTGAAATTATTGAAAAATACATTATAAAGAATCATTTATTCATTAATAATTGTAATAAAACAAAATTATTACAATATATATATATATATATATATATATATATATATATATATATATATATATATATATATATATATATATATATATATCGTAATAATTTGATTTATTATGATATTTGAATGAATTCTTTTCAGAATGTATTTTTCAATAATTTCAATCAAGGTAGGTTAGTAAATTTTCTAATTTATTTTAAGATAAATAAATATTCTAGAGCTATCTTTTTTTAATAAGTTTAATGTATCATTTAAAACAATTTCTTAGCAGTTATAAGTTCTCTTAATAAATTACAATTTTTTTCCCTTTTTTTTAGGTTTTACAAATTTACTATAAGTTTCCTCTACTATAATAAGTCTTATTATTCTAAATTGTATTTCTCTTTTGGGCAGCAACAGTTTTTATTTAATTTTGGTTTAGCACAAGCTCTCTTAATCTCGGGTTATCTGGTAGGTTTTAAATTTTGAATAATGAAATCTTATTTGGCACTCTAAAGTGCAAGAACAAAAAAATCTAAGCTATAAATGTTATAAACTATGTTACAAATTAATTTATTTCTAAGTAAAATTGTCCTTAATATTCTCTCTAAATGTTTTCTTTTATAGTTTAATTTTATAATAAATTCTATGGTTCCTTTTCTTTTATAAATGTCTGATTGCAAAATTTCAAAATGTAGTAATGGATCTAGCCTAGATACTTAAGTGTTTAGGTTGCAGATTCCACCTTTCAGCCTTTTATCAAAATATTTAATAATATCTTTTTAAATAAATAGTTTTAATTTATTTTCTTGAAAGTATTTTGTAGTGTTAATTTAATTCGAGACTAACACTCCCGCACTAAGTTTGAATTCTTCAAATTTTATTGGCCAATTCTGAAACACGTCTGTCTTGCTTGAGTAGGTGTGAAGAACTGAAGCCATGCTAGCTAAGCATTTCAAAATGGCTAAAACAAACTATTTCCTTTTTTTAATTGTTGTTACCGGCTTTACTGGTGCTGTATTCACTGCCTTTTGTACATTTCATGTTCTTAATAACTAGATTTTACTTTCTTTGCAGGTAACTGCATTTAAATATTATATCTCCCGACGAAGTCCAAATTATCAGCTGTTCTGTTCATAGTGCGCACGCATCTTACTTAATACGCCAACCCATTTTGGTCAACTTGTGTGCAATCTTAAAATGGTTTCACTTTTCTTAACACTTAAAGGCTTTTACTTTTATTTACATAGTTTTAGTGTTCTTTTCAAACTGTTACACATTAAATTGCTTCTATTATATTGTTTTTTTTTGTGGTTATTGGTCTAAACTTGTGATTAAATATTACGATTTTGCCAATTTAGGTTATGTTTACATTTTTCTCTTTTTTATAATTGGTTATTTTATGGTTTGAATTTACTTACATATTTATATTATATTATACATAGTGCCTTTCTTACTTGCTATTCCAAAATGTTACATAGTCCCCAAATTTAGATAAAAAAATTTTGATTTCAAAACTCCTTTCTTTTTTTTAATCTCAATTTCCACATTTTGGAAATCACCTCTTAATATTTTTGTTTGTTTGCTGCCCTTCAATTACATATTACTTAACTTAACTTCTAACTATACAATGTACTTATAATTAACATTCAATCAACCATTCTTCGATGATTCTAACATATAGTAACAATAAATCATGTTCTGGTATTTACAATTCATTCTACATTTTTTTTTTTCATTATATTGGAATCTTTCCAATCATAAGTCTTATCCCATATTTATTTAACATATATTCTCTGATACCGTGTCTTTAAATTCCAGCCTATCCGGGTCATAGTATGTCTAGACTTGCTTATAGGTTAGATCTTTGTTCTGATTTCTCTTTCTTACTTTTGGTACTTTCTATATTTCTCTTTGGTCAAATTGGTTATAACATTTCTCTTTCCCTTATTTCTGTTTATTTTTTGTTTATTATTTATCTCATATTTCATATTTATTTTGGTTTTAGCTTCATCTAACTCTCAGTTCTAAGTTAGTATTTTATCTCCCCTTCCAATCTCACATCCAGTTCAATTATTTTCTTATATCAACTCAGTTTATTTGTATGAAGTTTAACATCTAATATTTTTAAAGGTTGCAATATTATATCCTCTATTTGATCATATCTATAGTTCCTTCGATTACACTATCCCTATATCAACGAATATAAATTTTGTTTTAATACTTATTTATCATAGATTCATTTCTTTTTTATAATATATAATATATACAACGAAGTTCCATTATTTATCAACGCAGATTCTCCCTTACAATACGATGAAGTTTAAATATACATAATTACCATATTTGTATTACAACGATGCTTTAATATTTATTATCATAGATTCATATTTATCTTTTATTCATTATTCTCAATATTCGACAAAGTTACCAATAAATTATTGTAGATATAGTTACCATCCCTTAAAACTTATCTCCTGCTAACGTTTTCTTATACACATAGTCACCTAGAGTTTACTCATATTGCTTCCTTCATCTACATTTAATGTCTCCCTTGTCTCATAAAATTTTTTCAATAAGCTAACATGGAAAATCCCTCTAATTTTATTTACTTTAGCATCTTTTATTTCATAGGTTGCCTTCCCATATTTCTGGGTGATCACATAGGGTCCATTGTATATATAGAATAACTTCGCCATTTCACCTTTTATGCCCTGCGGTTGCCAATTTTCTTTCACTAACACTTTGTCTCCAACATTTAATTCTTCTAGCTTATGGATTCTATTAAATTTTTTTGCTCTTTTATGAGCCTTATCCTTATTTCTGTTCCTAGCAATTTCTAAATGTCTCTCTAAATTTTTTAATCTTGGATTCCAATCTAATTTTTCTATTTCTTTTTGCCAAAACCTTTCATCCTGAATCCCTAGCTGTAGCTGGTTAGGTGTGTACCCTGTAGTTTCATGTGGAATTTCATTTTTGGCTTTGTTAATTACTTCTACATACTTTCCCCACTCTCTATGGTTTTGATGACAATATGTTCTTAAACACCTAATGATTTCTTTATTCACTCTCTCTACGATATTGCTTTGTGGCCTCCTTATTGGAGAAAATATTGGTTTCATTTTTCTACTCCTTATATATTCCAGCCATCTTTTATTATTAAATTGGGTTCAATGGTCAGTTTGTACTCTCCTTACTATACCAAACTTTTCTAGATAATTTTCCAAACATTTAATCGCCTCCCCTGTGGTTGCTTTTCTTAATTTATATATCTGATCAAATTTTGTGAATACATCTAATACTACAAGTAAATATCTATAGCCTCCTATACTTCTTTGAAATGGTCCTATAAAATCAATGGACAATTTTCCATTGGTTTTTCCACTTGGATCCCCTTTGTCTCTCCAAAATAACCTTGGGTTACATTTTTCGCTCTTTGACAAATATTACATGTTTTGGTAATTCCTCTAATATTTTTTTTTCATTTTCTTCCAAGTGAAACTCTCTGATAGTATAGTATGACACTTCTTAGACCCTGCATGCAGATAGTATTCATGACAAGTACCCACTATTTCTTCGATCATTAATTTTGGTACTACGATCTTCCAATTTTCCCTATCTCTTTTATATACCAAGTCATTTACAACCTTATATTTTTGAGGATAATTTTGAATACTTTCTTTTATTTCCCTGATTTCCAAATCTTCTGTTTGTAATTTATGAAATTCTTTAAATTTTGTACCTATTTTCATATCCACAACAACTCTTTTCAGATAATTGATATGTAATTCTGAATTTTGTTTTTTTTTCAAAATTATTTTGATCATAAGGGTTTCTACTTAACAAGTCTGCAACTATATTTTCTTTTCCCTTACAGTATTCAATTGTGTAATCATATTCTTGCATCAGCAAGATCCACCTATGCAGTCGTGAATTTAAAATTCGACATGTCTTAATAAAAGTTAGGGCCTGATGGTCAGTCTGTATTACAATTTTTCTGCCTAAAATTATTTGTCTTGCTTTCTGCAGACAAAACAATATAGCAAGTAACTCCTTCTCCGTAGTATAGTACTTTACTTCACTCCCCTTTAGTGTGCGGCTCATAAACATTAGTGCCTTTTTCTCCCCATCTTCATTTATTTGGTAAATGTGCCCTCCTATGGCATATTCACTGGCATCTGTTTGTACGTAAAATATTTTCCCATAATCTGGGTATGTAAGTACATTTGTTTTCAAAAATTTCGCTCTTCCTCTTCTTTCCAAATAAACTTGTTTTTATTAGCTAATAATTTTAACAATGGCTGCACAAATTCTGAATATTTTTCTATAAATTTATTATAATAATTAGCCATTCCATTGAAACCTTTTAATTGTCGAGGATTTTTCGGTGTTGGAAATTCTAATATGGCTCTAACTGTTTCTTCATCTATTTTTATTCCATCTGTAGTCAATCTATACCCCAAGAATGCAATATCTTTCCTACAGAATCCATAGGGTGTAACAACAAACTGGTATGTTTTTCCTCTATGTTGAAAAGCAGTATACCTTCTGGATTCCTTCTCTAATTCGACCTGCCAGAAACTGTTCGTGAGGTTCATTGTACTTAACCACTTAACCTTCTTGGCCCTATGTAAAATTTCATTTATGCCTCTATAGCAATCATAATCAGGAATTATAATCTCATTTAATTTTCGTGCGTCTAAACATAATCTAACTTTTCCATTTGCTTTAATGACTGGGACTATTGGGTTAATATATGGGCTAGTACTCCTTTCAATTATACCTAACCCTACATCTTTTCTATTTCTTCCTGTACCTGATCTTGGTATTTTGTAGGAATTGGATAATTTCGCTGGTAAAATGGTACATCTTCTCTAACTTTAATTGTGTGTTTATATGTAGTGCACAAACCGGGCTGGTCTGAAAATACTCCTTTATAACTCTCTATTAAATCACTCATCTCCTGTTTCTGTTCCTCGGTTATCTCTTCGTTTCCTATTCTTTCCAAAATATCACTTTTTTTTATCTCTGCATTATCTTGTATAATTTTAACATAATTTTGACTCTGGTTTCCAAAAGTTTCGAATTCTTCCCACTTTTCCATTTCATCCATTTCGTTCTGTTCCTCAGAACTCAATTCCTCTTCCATCTCATTTTTAAAATTATTCACTCCCCATTAAATTTTGTCTGCCCATCTATACTCATTTTTGACTTATATAATTGGTTTTCATATTTAAATTCTATCTCCCATTTTCCAAAATCGAGTTGTGCCTCCACATCCATTAACATATCCGTACCTATAATAAATTTTCTCAATAAGCCTGGTACCACTAAGCATTGAAACGGATATTTAACTCCTCCTATTTCTCTTATTACCATTATCATTTTATTAATCTTTTTAGTCTTCTTATTAGTTGCGGTTCGAATTGTTAAATTTTTTATTGGCAGTATTTCTATTTTTCCTATTTTATTTTTATTCTCCAATATCCAGTTCTCCTGGATACATGTCACATTACTGCCTGTGTCTATTAATGCCTGGAAATTTGTTTCCTTTATTTTAATTTCTATTTCTGGGTTTCTTATTTTCTTATCAATTCCTAAATTATAATTTCTCTCCTCATCCTCTTGTTCCAAAAATTCCCTATTTATAAGTACATTATTTATAATCAAATTATTACTATATTTGGAGCTCTTATTAAATTTCATCACTGGTAACCTCATTTGTTCTTCTTGTTGCTCCTTTTTCTGATCCAAGGCGACGCTACCAGTGTTTTTTAGTTTTCTGCCTGACTCTGGGCACCATCCTCTTTTCTTGTCCCCACGCCTCTCCTTACCTCAACACAGTTTACTTCTCTATTGTTTCTCTCATTTGTTCCATAGTTTCTATTTATTCTATTTTCTCTGTTATTCTCATATCCTGGTCCTCGATCAACATTTCCCCTCATGTGATCTTCAATTCTTTTATTAAAAAATTGGACATATTGCCTCCCTTCGTTTCTATATCCATTATTACTATTCCTTCCTGCCATTTCTCCCTGTCCTGGAAATCTTCTATTTCCCTGCTGCCTAATTCCTTCTTCACCCCTTCTGGGTGGAAATCTGTTAATGTTTTGCTCATATCTAGGGGTAGGCCTATTTCATTGTCCCCTATTTCTTTGCCTGGTGTCATTATTTCGCTCCTCTATGTCCTCCTCATTCAACATTTTCTCCATTTCTCTGATGGTCTTTATATTTTGCACCCTTCTCGACAACTGGATTCCCTCATTAAAGTACCGGCTTAATCTCCGGACTATTTCTTCTTCCCTTTGCGGCGGTGTCATGTTTTTCAATATAATGACCCTTTCTATAAAGTAGTCTGCTCTGGCCTTTCCATTCTGTTCAATATATTTTTCACTTTTTATCCTCTCTATAATTCCCTCTTGTACTTCTTTCGCCCAGTACCTCTCTATAAATCTATCTTGCAAATCAGAGAAATCTTCCACCTCTTCTCGAACTGACTCCCACCATCGAGCCGCTCCTGCTTCTAAAGCTCTATCTATAACACCTCTCCATTCGTTTTCGAATTTCTCCCCTGTTCTACATTCAAATTTTCTCTCTAAATACCGATCCAGCCTTTTGAGGAACTCCATGGGGTTACCATTTCTTCCATTAAATTTGGGTATCTCCTCCTGATTCCCGCAAGATACTTGTATGATCCTTTGGCCTTCACCTCCTTTACTTTCTTCCACCTTCTTCTCTACTTTCTCAATTCTCTGGGTCAATTCCCCTTGTTTTTCACTATTTCTCCTCCCTTCTGTCTCCAATCGGTCGATCCTATCATTTTTTCCCCCCATTGCTATCTCCCTATTTAAAACTCTTAACTCTTCCCTGTTTTTCTTTGTTATATTTTCTACTTTCTCTATCTCTTTTTTATTAATTTCTACCACATCAGCTATTATTTCTCTTGTTTCCTCAAAATTTTTCTTAATCTTCTCCTCTAATTCTCTATCTTTTTCCTCTAAGCTTCTTCTCACATCCTCTATTACAGTATTATTCTCTGTCCTCAACTGTCGCCTCATATCCTCTATCATTTTCCTATTTTCTTCCTCAAATTCCCGAAATTTTGTACCTAACTCTATCTATCTTGTTTTCCTCTAATCTTTTGTTTATTTCCTTTATTTCTTTATTACTCTCATTTAATTTTCTATTTATGTTCTCACTCATTTCTTTTAATAAGTTCTGGTTACTTTCGAACATTTTCTTAATCCACTCATCATTATTACTACTTCCACTTTCACTACCACTTCGTTCCTGTTGGGTTTGCATGGGTAGTCACCTATCCTCGTCTACTTGGGTTTCCACCTCAATATCTCCTATTGGTATATCTGTGCCTTCCTTTTCCTGTACTTCCAAGCTTTTCCCTTTTTCCAGTTCTATTTGGCCTATGGTAGTTTCTTCTTCCTTTTCGTCTATTTTCTCCTTTAAAGTCACATACTTTCCTTTTGCAGCCTCCCCAATTTCTATACCCTTCTTAGGCCTACTATGTTTATTATATTCCTCCATCCTTTCCGTTCTTTTAGCTTTCTCCCCCCTTAAATTGTATGCACCGGTTTCAGATTCCATTATATTTTCTTAGATAAAATTTCAAAACCCCCTTTTATATTTAAATTTTGAAATTAATTAAAAATGTCGACTTATGATTGTAAAGTCCTGAAAGGTATACAATATTAGTACAAATATTCAATTAATTATATTCTTCAGAGTGCCTTTTTCTTCTTATTATTTTTCTAATGGTCGTGCCTCACGTTGGTGTGCCAAATGTAATAATTTCTTTTAATATATTTATATTATGAATGAATTCTTTAAAATGTTTTCTTTAATAATAATTTCAATCAAGGTAGGTTAGTAACTTTTCTAATTTATTTTAAGATAAATAAATTTTCTAGAGCTTTCTTTTTTTATAACAAGTTTAATGTATCATTTTAGGCAGCAACAGTTTTTATTTAATTTAGCCTAAATTGATTTTAATTTTAGTTTAGCACAAGCTCTCTTAATCTCGGGTTATCTGGTGGGTTTTAAATTTTAAATACTGAAGTCTTATTTGGCACTCTAAAGTACAAGAACAAAAAAAAACTAATCTATAAATGTTATAAAATATGTTACAAATTAATTTATTTCTAAGTAAAATTGTTCCTTAATATTCTCTCTAAATGTTTTCTTTTATAGTTTAATTTTATAATAAATTCTCTGGTTTATTTCTTTTATAAATGTCTGATTGCAAAATTTCAAAATGTAGTAATGGATCTAGCCTAGATACTTAAGTGTTTTAGATTGCAGATTCCACTTTTCAGCCTTTTATCAAAATATTTAATAATATCTTTTTAAATAAATAGTTTTAATTTATTTTCTGGAAAGTATTTTGTAGTGTTAATTTAATTCGAGACTAACACTCCCACACTAAGTTTGAATTCTTCAAATTTTATTGGCCAATTCTGAAACACGTCTGTCTTGCTTGAGTAGATGTGAAGAACTGAAGCCACGCTAGCTACGCATTTCAAAATGGCTAAAACAAACTATTTTCTTTTTTTAATTGTTGTTACCGGCTTTACGGATGCTGTATCCACTGCCTTTTGTACATTTCATGTTCTTAATAACTAGATTTTACTTTCTTTGCAGGTAACTGCATTTAAATATTATATCTCCCGACGAAGTTCAAATTATCAGCTGTTCTGTTCATAATGCGCACGCATCGTACTTAATACGCCAACCCGTTTTGGTCAACTTGTGTGCAATCTTAAAATGGTTTCACTTTTCTTAACACTTAAAGGCTTTTACTTTTATTTACATTGTTTTAGTGTTCTTTTAAAACTGTTACACATTAAATTGTTTCTATTATATTGTTTGTTTTACAATGGTTATTGTTCTAAACTTGTGATTAAATATTTCGATTTTGCCAATTTAGGTTATGTTTATATTTTTCTCTTTTTTATAATTGGTTATTTTATGGTTTGAATTTACTTACATATTTATATTATATTATACATAGTGCCTTTCTTACTTGCTATTCCAAAATGTTACAAAATATATATATATATATATATATATATATATATATATATATATATATATATATATATATATATCATCAAAACATTTCATTACTGTATGCAATGTAAAGTATGCATTTCATTACCATATGCAATATATGTAAAACAAACAAAGCTGTAATACTTGAGTATCAAGGTTCCAAGCATTGATATCACAGCATGTGATCACAACCTAGGTTCTCTCTATAAAATTAATCTGTCACAAGTTAGATGAAAATTATAAAAATGAACAATAACACACCATAAACACCAATACACCACTGACTCACGCTAATACAACACACCTGAGCAACAGTCTTGTGTGTGACTCGCAGCATTGAACAATGTACTGATCTAGTACAAAAAACATCTGGTGAAAAATATCAGTAATTAATTGTTTTTGCCAAGTGATACCAATAGTAGTAAATTTTAAAATACCTTAAGATGAACAACAGAAAAACCTCGTTATAAAAAATATTTTGCTGTAGTGTTTAAATTGTGCATACACTGTGGAGGGTTTAATAATGTAAAATAAGATAGGATAGCTAAACATGTTTGTTTTTAGGGCTTATACTTTTTAGACACATGGCCTAAAGAAAGACTAGCCTAATGCTGTAATGGAAAAAATATTATAATATTGATTATTATAAAATTCATAATATTGTAAAAGAAGAAAATAATTTCAAAACAATTTTTTTTTTGCAATTTTGAAATAGTTTTACACAATGGTTGGCCTAACATTGAACATTCTAACATTTAATGGTTGGCCAAACATTCTGATAAATTTGTCAGATTTTTTAAATATTTTTTTAATTGTTTATCATAATTCAAATGAGTTTTTACAGTATTTCCCAGAATTCCAGTGTCAATTCTTTGAACTCTTACTGTTTACAATATTAATATTATTTTTCATATTTTTTTTGCGATGCCATTTTATATTTTTGACTCGTATTAGTTTGGATTGATAAAGAGGCAATGTTAAATATCTGTTGCCTGTTTCCTTGCAATACTTTATTGAAATTAAATTATTTATACTTTTAATCGTCCTGTTTTATTTATTTATTTACTAGTAATGTAGGGAATTGTTTTATTACTTCATTTTAAATTGTAATTTACATTATGTAAAACACATGTTTGAAAGTTATTTATATTTAAAGTTTTTGTTAGCTCAATGATAGTCACTTGGCATCTATTAGGCACCACCAATTCTTTGTTGTTTGATTACATATGAATGTAACCTCTGAATTGTGTTCTAGCTATATTTTTAAAACTCATATTCAGAGAAATGCATCTCTGTAACTAGTTGAAATGGCCTAGAACTAAACTGTCAAAAGCTACACCATCTGAAATTTCTTATCACATTTCATGAGTAAAATTAGTGGTTGTGATATATCAAACTTTTGAGTAAAATTTTCATGTGATTTAGAACTCTTTGTAAAACGTTTAATTAAAAAAAAATGTTTTTTCTCTTGATATTTTAAAATTGTACATCATTCACTGCAGATTTCAGTAAAATTGTTTCTCATAAATAGGTTTCACCTTTGGGTAAAATAGTGTGTTATAATCCATATTATAAAAAAGGCTTTGGTCAAATTCAAAGTATTTATTTTAATGACAGTGAAGATAATAGACACAAGTGATGATTACAACTTGAGTGGCTATTCAGAGTAAAATATGCAGAAACTAAAGATTGTGGCCCAGAGCAATAGTAAACAACAGCGAAGAAGTTGGTAAACTACAGAATAATGTATAACACTATGTAAGTAAAGGTTAAATTCTAATGGATGAGTTTAGAAACACTAAAAGGGTGAACATTTCTTAAATATCTTTACTTTTTTCCTATAGAAGTCACATGAAAGTCAACTACATCCCAAAAAGTTAAGAAAATAAATCTTTAAACTTCAAAGACTGGACAGTTATAAGAATGGGCCTATTACAGAGAAAAAGGGATTAAGAAGATTTCAAATTATTACTGAATATAAGAAATTAATTTGTTTGTCCTTTAAGAACTTTTAGATAAGATGTTGCAATTATAAAAGAAAGTGAACAACTTTAGCAATTTATAATCACCATCGATATATCGTATCTATTGTGATATCTATGTCAAAGATTGGGTAAAATAATACATGTGTAGATGAAAATATAACAGACAGTAAACAACTTCAACTATGACTAAAAATAAAACTATGATCTTAATACAATATGCTATTAAAATAGTATTAAAGTTAAACCAAAATACAGTATCTAATTAAATATTTAATTTAAAAAATATAAATTTTAGTGACTATTAAGCTATTATTAAAATACAACTTGTGAATTTTGCCAAAAAATTTAAACCCTCAAAGATGTAAGTACAAAGATAGGGAGAGGGGCGTATCATCTGAATCTAAAACCTTACTAGATCCTTCAAAAATATGAAATGGAACTACTTGTTTGCTCAAACCCTTACAATTAATAAAAGTTGTACACCCATTCTAAAAATATTTATACATCCTTTATGTATATTTCACTAACACAGTTAGCATCAGCAGAAGATTACAAAAAAGTCAGAAAGTCATTTCTCTAACTTTTTGATGGTGGTAACTCATGAAAGTTGTGTAAATATTTGTGGCAAGGGTTTTGAATAGTTTGATAATTACAATTATGCTACCGTACTCTCTACTGCTTTTGCAAACTCATACAATACGAATGATACATACCTAACCATACTTGAAATAAATAATAACCCAATAGAATTAAACTCACTAGAAAAATACCACATTTATAAAAACACACACAACAATTTAATGAACCTACAGACCACATATACAGAAGACATACTATATAAAAACATCATACACGCAGATCAAGAGAAAATGCGTGTAACGTCAACAAATACCAACATCACAGACCGAACATCTACACCAGAAAAATATCAGTGATTCGACATTGGTCAAGTGACCGAAAGGTGCCTCATCACACAAGGTAAAAACATTGTACTTAATGGTGGATAAAATTTACTACAATAGTAATATATTAACTTCATATATATATATATATATATATATATATATAAATATCGTAATATGTATTCTTGTGTATTAATAAAGAACATAAGTCAAAATACAAATACAAGAATTATAATTGAATTTACAATTATATTGTATTTGTATTTTGACTTATGTTCTTTATATATATATATGAAGTTAATATATTACTATTGTAAGTAATTTTATCCACCATTAAGTGCAATGATTGGAAAAAAACAAATCTTATTTTAAATGATCTGGTTGTTTTCCCTATGTAAAATGTGTTACAGTTGTTACATGTCTTTTTACAAAGATCTTTGTCAATCAAAAAAAAAAAAAAAAAAGAAAAAGAAAAGACTGAAGTGAACCACAGATGTGTATAAATATCCAAATGTCCCGAATATCATAAACTATAAAGTCAACTACAACCCATGGCCCGATGATGGAGATACAACCAATCTTTGAAAGTGAACTTGCATAAATACTAAGTAAGATTCTTGTTCTAAATACAAATACAAGAATTATAATTAAATTTACAATATATAATTGCAAATTAAATTATAATTCTTGTATTTGTATTTAGACTTTTGTTCTTTATTAATACACAAGAAAACATACTGCGATATTTATATATATATATATATATATATTGTCCAATTTTTACCTTGTTACTAACTGTTTTTATTCTGCCAACATTATTTCTTTCAGGTTATGCATGCATATAGTGGTGGTTTAAATAATTTATTAATTAAGTTACTATATATGGACACTAAATTGTCATTTTAGTTTGTGAACTAAAAGCCAATATTAAATATAATACTTGACTAATTTCTTGGTTATTATACAATTTTTACCAATGAAAGACCTGAACAAATTGTAAAGGATATATCAAATTAATACCCTCAGTTTAACTTATTACTAAAAAAAAGCATCAGTGTAGTCTAAATAGTTGTTTTTTATAATCCTTAACTTAAATTTGAAAAAATATTATGTTTTCCTTGAAACTCATGTCATAAAAAAATACCTAAACTCTAAAAAAATCAAAACCATTTAATGGAATTGAAACCTTTATTTTCAAATGGATTTTACAAGGGGGTACATTGTATTCTAAGTGTGTGAAATTTATTAAATTTAACAAATTATGTTTAATTTTTGTAAACATTTATAATAAATATATTCTGCTGTTGAACTATTTAAAACATAAATTCATATTTAATATTGTATGTTAATTAATATAAAAAAGATATGTTGCTAGCATATACTTGAAAAAAAAATTTATAAAAAAACACTCAAAATTGAATTTGAAAGTGATACAAAAGTACGCTAATGATTTCACGTGAAATATTGAAATCATGTAGTTAGAGAAACTGATATTGCAGAGTGTATGTAAACTCAGATCTGGCCACTAAAAATGCATGGGCAACTAGAGAAGTTTCCACAATAGTTATTACAATCAATTATATTATAGTAATGTATGTATTTTATTGTTTTCCAGGAATCTCCAAATATAAATGAAATATGTAGTATTCAGAGAGAAATAAAACATTCTCTTCAAGATGACACAAAATCTAAAGGTAAATAAATAATTCTTACATTATATTTAAATATTTCCCCCCTAAATCTTTATAACTCGAATTTTAACATAACATGAGATGGTTTTGTTATTTGTAACAGTGGCACACAGAGGGGAGGGTCAAAGGGGGCCCTCCCTTACGTAGCATGAGAAAAAATGAAAATTTATAAATGAATTAAAAATTACAAGAAAAATATTAAATGTTTAACTACAATTTAGGTGTAGGGAAATACGAACAACAATAGAAAATAATATTTAGCCTACTTGAATATTGAATTCGCTGTGAGTCGGGGCCCTAAGATACAACAAAATAAGCATTGAAGTTACTTAATAACTGATAATTATGGGGAAATATTATAATTAGGGGGTTTAATGATTTAACAGTTATTTAACTTCCTTTTGTACAATCATAACAATAGTCCTTGTCTATGGCCGTTTCGGCTGCTGTTAACATCTCTCTGCAATCGTCAGATCGTTAGTTATAGAATAACTGCTTAATAAATACGAGGCATAACAAAAACCATAAATAGGCCCGAACAATAATTAACAATTTTGAAGATTGTCAAGGTTTAATTAGGCCCGTAAGTTTAAAACACGAGGAGCAGTCAAACAGTTTTAATAATATTACCCATATTTCGGTGTAGATTCTGAGACCATTATAAAAAACTAAATCAACTTGTAACATTAAATATCTCATATACAGTCGGCGCCGCTTATTGTGATCATATTTGTCAGAAGCATATTTGATAACAATAACCGAACGATAACAATAACCGAACGCTTAATCACGATGTAGTCTACAGCCGTACTGCATTGAACTCACTGTATTATTGCCACAACTGTTTGTTCTGAACGATATGTAAGCCTATCATTACATCAAGTAATTCTAATTCTGTAACACTATAACTAAACTGTACTTACCAAATTTTGATGCTATTCCGGACAATTTTATGTACTGTAGTAGACTTTCTGTAATTTAGTTTTCTACTTGTTAAAATTAGTGGGCATATTTAATGTCAGTTTATTTTATTCCACTGTAGATTTTTTTAAACACTGAATCTAGCATAATTGAAAAAAAAATACAGTATATAGAACTACGTAAAACACTTGATCAAAACATTTTAACACATAAAACTTCATTATAAAACACTTCAATCTTATTTACACTTCAAATTTACATTTACTTTTTCTCGAAGAATTCCTCTATATGTGGCTGTCTGTAGTCTTCTCGTAAAATATTGTTTATAAATTGTTCATATTCATAATGTTTGTTGACATTTTCTGCTTTTTGTTGAACAAACTGCCTTAGAATCTCAAGAGCTTGGTGAACTTCCTGCTTAGATCTTTGCGGTACACATTTATCATTTTCGTCATCATCGGTGCGAAAATTCTTCTTCTTCTTCAGTAACTTTTGATGTTGAAGCAACTACCTCACAAATCTCGTCTTCAGTCATTTCCGCTGCTGTTTCAATACTATTGTCAACTTCCATCCACTCAGTATATTCTTTTAAGGACAAATCGAAAGGCTTCAAGTTCTCTTCAGAGTCTTCCTCAGATGTAGCTTGCTCTTGATTTTCTTCAACAAAAAAACACCTTTTCTAAAGCAATTTTTCACAGTTTTTTCAGAAACTTCATTCCAAGATTTTGCTATCAGATGAATAGCATCGACTTGAGAAGAAATTTTTTTTAGCCAATTCATTTGAGGTAAGTCATTTGATTCCACTTGCGGATCCTTCCCAGAACGATGTCTTTTGTTGTCAACATTTGCATTACACTTTGATAATGACAAGATGTTTTCTTTGTTGTTCAATATTTTACATAAGAGAGGTTGAGAAACGCCAAGGGGAGAAGCAACGTTTCTTTGACTCATTTTTGGTAATTTACTGTACCTATCTAGAATATCAAATTTTTGTTTAAGACTTAAGTCGCGTCGTTTCTTTTGAGATTCAGACAACTTGTTATACTGTCCTTTGAAACTTCAAGTGACACTAAACTCTACAAAACAAACGAAAAAGATCTTTAAAAATTAAGTTATGTAAAATCACACTGAAATACTGTAATAAACGTTCATAAAAATTCACTGTTAAAAAATACAGTAGGACTGTACTGTAAATGGTTCAGTAGTAACATCAACTAATGTTAACAAACAACTAAAGTCGACTCAAGCGAGGCTAGGTTGTTTGCGTAAACAAAGAGTAAGGGAAACATTCTGAGAACTGTGCTAAATGCTGAAACCGTTATAAAGTATTTCTGTCATTCTAAAAATAAACATTCTATGAATTGGGCGTCATTGTGTGTTGCACGTGCTGTTTACACTACTTTGTAGACATTTTTACTTGGTCTATGCTAGTATACGTTGACGCATATGATTTTGAATGGCAAATTAAATGATAATAATAAGCGAACAGATGATTACAATAAGCGGCCTAATTACAATGTATTAATATACGTCCGTGTTTGTTTTTCAATGAAACGATAACAATAACCGAATGATAACATTAACCGTGATCACAATAAGCGGCGCCGACTGTATTTGTTTTTGCTGTCCAAGGTCTTATAATTTAGACCCTAATTAGCAAATGTTCTTTAATTATAATCATTTTGTACGTAGAAAAAAATTTCCTTTAGTAGTACCTTTTTATTTGACCAATCATTTACATTGTTTAACCCTCCGCCGATCGCGTCTTACACTTTTATATTAGTGGTCGCGTGGAGCATGGAGTGCCGCCCATCATTTTTCGCCTATTTCAAGTGGGTATTTGGTAGTAAAATTTTACAACTTTTTTAAGAGAAACCTGTTTTAATATACAAGAAGAATAATTACTTACAATAACTTATTTTATTTTGTTAGAAAAAGGATAAAAACTTTTACATTTCTTCCGTTTCACTTTCTTGATTTGAACAGTCATCATAACTTGATTATTTTTTTTAGAATGGTTTGTACAAATAAATCTGGTGCATTCTGAACAACGCACTGTGGTTTTTGTATTTCGTTCCCTTGAGCACCAAACACATCTTCCAGATCCAGTAGCAACAGGAATATTTGGTACCACGTCTCTGTATGGACTAAGGAACAGCGCTATGTCTTTGGGCAGTTTTTTAATTTGTGCCCTTTATTTCAGGTGATCTTCCATGAGTGCATGAGAAAGGTCTTTCACGAATTTCTTTCTCCTGACATCACTTTCCGGGTTGTTAAATTTGTAAATTACAAAAGAATTTATTTCCGCGATATCCAAGTGTCTATAAAAAAGTACTGTCTTGTTATTCGAGAGGTTGAGTACAGGGAGGATATAGCTGGTGAACTGTATCGACTCTGATCTTTGTCGAGTTGTAATCCATTATGGCTTCTGATTTTCCCGTATTTTCATTTGTGGCTGCGTCGTCATGCTTGGACGAAAGTAATAAAACAATTTTTTTTTTTTGATGAAATGAAATAAGCACTAAGTACTCATCCTGAAATCCGAAGATGGAACTACCTATTTCTCTTGATTTACCAGCTTAAATAAACAGCGGTGGGATTTCCGTTAATTTTTTTTAGAGTCCCGAGAAGAGTTAAACCATTTTTAAAAAGATGTTCTGCCAATGGAATGCTGGTATAAAAGTTGTCCCTTATAACATTCCGATTTGAGCGTTTTATAGGTTCAATAAGCTTATCTACCTAAAACGTAATACCTACATTGTAATTTTAGAAGTTATTTGCTAAATTAATTAATAAAATAATTAAATAGCATAAATTTATTTGTTTTAAAACAAAATTATAAAAAATAATTGTGAAATATAATAATAATATACTTACATGACTGGTCGCGTGGAGTATTCTGTGCTACAACGAGGATGTGTCCGTGATCAAAGCATGTTGGGACCTGTATTGAGATAAAACTAACCAAAATAGATGATTCATTCGATTATCAATATACAGTAGTCAACAGCATATACTAGGAATGGCAAGTACCTCCTTTCAAGATTGTTAGAACTGATAACGAATAGGTAAAAAGGCGGCACACAGGGCCGCCACGCGACCGGCGGAGGGCTAAACAATTTTTCCTCAATTTTATTTCCAATGCTTTTCAACCCTCTGATTTTTTCTACATTTTTCTAGTCCACACTTAATTCATAAATTTCTCTATAGCCTGTAAAGCTTGTCTTGCTAATATACAATAAACACTTTATATTTCACTTATTTAAACATAATTTTTAATAGCATAATGTTTTCCCTAGATCTAATGGTGCCGTGTCCTTCAGTAATGATGTCTAATAACGAACAAGAAAAATTAGGTCAACAGAAACCACTTTGTGAAGAATTAAATCCAGATGTTTACTTGGAAGGAAAAGTTTTCTGCTGTGACATTTGTAGTTATACTTGTTCAAATTCAGAGAATCTACGAAACCACATGATAGTTCATACAGGAAACAAACCGTATATTTGCAAAATTTGTGATTATGCCACAGCAATACCTGCAAATCTCAAAAGGCATGTGCAGATACATAACAATGATAAAACTTATAACTGTCCTATTTGTTCTTATTCGTTCTTAGCCCCAGGAAAACTGAAGAGACATATGCGTGTTCATACCGGTGAAAAACCTTTTACTTGTAGTGTTTGTGCTTACAAATGTGCGGCAAGTGATAGTCTTAGAAAACATATGTTAAAACATTCAGGTGAAAAACCTTTCAAATGTAGTGTGTGTAAATATTCTTGTGGAGATTCAAGTTATCTTAAAATCCACATGAGAAAACATACAGGAGAAAAGTTGTTCAGTTGTAATGTGTGTTCCTATGCTGCTTCGAGTACCTCTAATCTGAATAAACACTTGAGGATCCATTCAGGAGTAAAGCCTGTAAGGTGTACGCTTTGTGAATATGCTTGTTACGACAATATTAATCTTGTAAAACATATGAGAGTGCACACTGGGGAAAAACCTTATAAGTGCCATCTCTGTAATTATGCATGTAAAGAATCCGGAAGACTCAGTCGACATATAAGGGTACATACAAAAGAAAAACCACATAAATGTTCTCTTTGCAAGTTTAGTGCTTCACAAGCTGTGAACCTTAAAAACCATATGCGAGTACATACAGGAGAAAAACCCTTTATTTGCAACTTTTGTGGATATAAATTTTCTGATTCAGGTTATTATAAAATACATATTAGATCACATACAGGGGAAAAACCATATCAGTGTAATGAGTGTGAAGCTGCATTTCCAGATTCACGAAACCTTAGAAAACACACGTCAGTACACAAAGGGAAAAAGCCGTACTCTTGTGAGCTTTGTGAATACTCTGGACTGCAACCAAGAGATTTGAAGAGACATATGCGTAGACATACCGGAGAGAAGCCGCACAGTTGCACAATTTGTGATTATTCCTGTTCTGAGTCTTATAATCTTAAGAGGCATATGCGAGTTCATGAAGGAAGTAAATCAAGGATAATACAGGATGAAAAGGAAGACATATCAGGGTAAAGTAGGATCATCGATAATACTCTTGCGAATTTTGAATCCACCAAAGCGGTGCAACGGAATCTGAATAACCACAAAAAAACACCCAGACACCCAACTTGATCCAGGCAGAAATCATAGGTGACAAGTTCAAAGGAGAGATGGTCTTAATTCCACGAATACCGATAATCATTCGATTTACTGTTAGAATTTAAACTACTACAATTTCATTTGTGTCTTACATTCACAATAACCATAAACAAGGCACAAGGACAATCATTGACCATTGATGAATTAAATTTGAAACATTCGAGCTTTTACCACGGACAATTATATGTTACATGCTCACGTGTTGGGACAACTAAAATTTGTATGTTTATATGCCTAATGAAATGAAGAAAAACATTGTCTATCCTCTAGCATTGCAGTAAATGAAATATAATTATTTAGATGTTTGATTTGCTTTTCTTATTGAATAGTTATGATTTCGGGTGCAGCAATGTGCGCCAGATAACGCTAGTTTGCCTATAAGTCTATATATTGCAGAAGGCTACAATCATTAATGCATTTGAATGGAAACTGAGGAGACTATAGGAGTTTTATAACTACTAACCATAAATGTTTTGACAGTCCTTATGTTTGTAGGAAAGTATTAATACTGACTCAATGGAGCCCTCTACCTCTTGACTCGCCTACATCTCAAGGTCACGATTAAATGATTGCAACATTACTTCAATTGAAATACTTATTCTTACAGAAACAGAGAATTAGAACTTGATATGAGAGATAAAAGAACTTGATTTTTATGAGAGAGAAAATATGTGTTAACCTCAGTATTAATTTATATATCAAATAAACTAACAATGTGTCCTTGACATATCTTATAATAGTAAAGAACACACTAAATGTAATCTCTGGTAAATGCATCTCTGCAATTAAAATTAGTGGAAAGAATTGACTTAGGAACTTGCCTTTCCCAAGAAATGGCTTAATATGTGTTCTCAAAAACTAATAAACTCATTTAGCATTGTTTGTCTCCATATAAATGCTTATAACCTGTATTACAACTGCCGAATACTTGACTGAACTTTAATCATGAATTATATACTCCGGGGGTTGACTGTATTTAGCTTAAACCTTTAATGAATTATATTCTCTCCACTAAAGAATAGCCTTCTTTAGTATCTCTAAATTTGTGAAGGCTTTTCTTGTAATGGTAAACAAAATTTTTGTTAACTAATTGTAAACGTTTTTTGTACATTCAAATGTAGTATGTTCATGAATCTAGTTCAACTATGATGAATAATTATTCTAGCTATAGTAAAAAAAGTGAAATTCAAATTCCAACAAAAATAAGAGTTTAATTTTAAAGCATAAAATAAATGTGTTTCAAGGTAGGATAAAGTTAGTAATTAATTACTATTGAAATAATGAAGTAATGGTGGTACATTAAAGAAGTAGTTCTCACTATCAGAAGATACCTTTTTGAGTTGTAATAGAAACAGAGCACACATATTACAGCTTTCAAGCAGTCAAGGTCAAGTTTTCCAAAAGTGAAAAACTGTTTACAATGGACAAGGTGTAGGATATTAATAATTTGTATGGTACTTAGAAAATATGGAACAATTATGACAATATTTTTGTGCAATATATAAATACATAAAAATGTCAGAAGAGTTCATTTTTACAGTCAAACACATTTTCTCGGCTTTTCTATTATTTAGGATTACTTAATAATATATTAGAAATTTATTTTGTTTTCAATGAACTTTTAGAAGCTAGTAATTTGAGCCTTTATGTACATTTTATTGCATCCTATTTAATTACATTAGTATCTTATCTGGTCAAGCAAAGCACTGTGATTTTATGTATACACTAAACTTAAGATGTATTTGTAAGTTTTGTGTACATTTATATTATAGAATTATAGTTAATATTGTATATATGTAAAAAATGCATTTAAATTTGTAAAAATATAGCTGTTTGAAATTTTGTAATTATTTGGTTAATAATTAATTTACACTCAACACATATAACACTTGATCCTATTAAAGCAAAACCTTGTCTAACCTTCACAAATTATTTATAATGTGATTCTTTCTAGTATTAATATGTTGTTTTTCCATTTTGAACTTAAGATCTCTTTATATTCTACTGTTGCCTATAATTTTATAAAAAAAAGTAAATAAGATTTTTCTTAAACTTTTAATTTTGTTAAATATAATATTAAAATAGAAGTTCAAGGAAATATAAATTAAATAATTAAATTCATATATTTTACTAAATGCAATAAATAAAATGTAATTATAAACGTTTGACTAGATACACTCAAAACCGTGGTCTTCAAAGGATGCTCACTCCAAGGAGGTCCTCAAGATAACTCCATTTGTAAGGCTGAAAATGATTAAATATAGTTTAATGAATGGGAATTATGTGAAGATGTTTTAAATAACAATTTGCTTTAAATTTTATTGAAGCTAGGTATCTTTTCTGTTGGACTGTAGGCTAAAAATAGTTACTGTCTACATTTCTGCTAGGAATAATGTAAATATGTTATTTATATATTATGTGCATTTAAACTTCATGATTTTAATGTTTATGATGTTGTGTGACCTTCAAAACACTGCCAAACATCAAATAGTTTATTTAAGAACAGTATATTTACTTACCTTGGTTCTCCTGTAATATTACCTATTTGCATCGTGATAGGTTCCTCTTAGCACTTCAGGAGGTACTAATTTCTGTAAATCTAAAACCTATAAAAAAAGAAAAAAATAGTAAAATGTTTTTGAGAAACAAAAATTTAAGACAAATTTTCTAAAAATAATAAAGAATATCTTCATGATACTTCACTTTTGTAATTAAATACAGCAGTTCCTCAATTATGCTTAGTGGCAACAAAACACAAAAAATGCCAGATTACTACCAGAATAACAAGTTTGCTACAGTACCCATGGTAAGACCTTTCCCAATTAACTAGAATATACCGTATGCGCCAAAATAAACAGTATTGAAACTGAATCAGCTGTAGTATAATGATCGATATAGGGCCATTCTTGGTCGTTTTATAGGAGACTTCAAGAGATT
The DNA here is from genome assembly GCA_036971475.1 of Prosapia bicincta. Classification (NCBI taxonomy): domain Eukaryota; kingdom Metazoa; phylum Arthropoda; class Insecta; order Hemiptera; family Cercopidae; genus Prosapia; species Prosapia bicincta. The sequence continues at coordinate 17,401,067 of JBAIZL010000004.1, forward strand.
TTGGTGTGTGCGAAACCTGTCTTTTCGTTCAGAATAGTTCCAGCAAGTTGGTGTAACCATTGTCTTAGAGCACATTGCCTTTAGAACAAAGTTTCCTTGCCCAGCCCACTTCCCCGATCTTACACCACCTGACGCCTACGTCTGGGGGATAATGAAGGAGAAGATTTTCCATGATGACCAACAAACCGCCATCACCCAACTACAAGAAAAAATAACCATGTGTAAAACGAGCACGAAACAACACCTTCACCAAAATGATGCAAAACCTTCATGAACAGTACGGGTGTTGCCTCAAATTGAGTGCATATAGAAATGTGTAAATGCATGTGTAAACCCGAGTCTAACCAATTTAGTTTCTTTTAATTTTTATGTGCTTGTAAAAATATGTAAATAAAATAAAATCTTACAACTGTTTCAGTATAGTTTATTTTGGAACACATAGTATGAAAAAAGTATTTTTATATACCATTGTAATTTTATATCAATGTAAATGTCAAAGAAAATGTTTGAAGTTGTTATAAGGTGATATTATAATATATCACAAAGACTATAACTCCTCGCACCCAGAATGTTCTAGTCGCACAATACAAAACATCACTTTGCATTTAACCAATGTTTCTTAGCATTATTGTTTCTATTTTATTTTTACAAAATAATAGGTTTTAAAGTATGAGAATCAGTGCACTTGAGTTAATATTGAAACTGGTTTAATACAAGTTTACTTTATCTATCTGTACTAGGTAAACTTGAGGACACAATGCTGTCTTGAATGGTGAGGTCAAACTGGACACTGCAGGCTTTTATAAGACAAATAGTTACATAAATAACTAACTGTCAAGCAACATAAACAAACCAATCAATCTATTTCTCCTTAAGAGCAGTCACTAGTATCTGTCTTAATAACCGGTTTCAACTACAACTATTGGTATTACTTGGCAAAAAAAAACCATTACTTACTGATATTTTTCAGCAGACAAGTTTCACACTAGATCAGAGGATTGTTCAATGCTGTGAGTCGCAGACAAAGTGTCACTGAACAAAGTGTTTTGTTCGTGACTAACAGCATTGAACAAACGTTTTCAAGCATCAGTTAAACTTACTATTTTTTCTAATTTTAAAGCAAAAACACTCATTCAGTTTATTTTTCTTCAAGAGATATTAACCCTTCCTGGCCGGGAAAACAATTTTTAGTTATATATACTTTTTTAATAATAAGAAGAAGAAATAAAAAAATTGTTCATTTTATGCTCAAATATTTTTTTTACTTAATAAACAATGTGTAATTATCAATTAGATTAGGATGGGTTCATCATGATTTCAATTCCTAAGATAAAATTTCTCTCTCTACATATAAGGGGATAGATTAGTATCTATATACTTCACCCTTTTATAGGGGCAAGGAAGTGGAAAAGAAAAATAAACCCAAGATCAGATAAATAATAGGCGTGCAGCTCTTCCTGATATTGGAAGTGGGGCAACATTATAGTTTCTCAAGTGAAGTCTACTCAATACAGAATCAATATAAGGCTAATTATTTTGAAGTACCTGAATAACCTACAGAATTTATGATTGTACCTCTTGGCCTAAACTTTGCTAGTAAAATGTCATATTTATTCTAAAACCCAATTGCCATAATATCACATTGTGAGAGAACTTGTTTAGATTTTATTTTTAACAAGAATTATATTTGTCCCCACTCCTTTGTTAATTGCTTCAATTTATGAATGAAGTGGGAAACCCATGTTAATGTCCTGAGATAATCTTCATCACTTTCTCATCATAATTTTTGAATAGTACTAGAGTACTTGCCAACTGGTTATCATTGTATTCCTCAGAATAAAAACTGGGATAAAAAAAAAAACTAAGAAGTATTCTATAACTTTATTCAGAATTGAAATTGAAAATAGAAATTCTAATGACAAAGGTGAAATTGTAAATAATTTGCTTCATGGATTTTGCTTGGAAGATTGCCAGTGATTACTGATGGCCTGTAAAAGCAGTGCTTGTAATGAATGTTGTCCTCCCATGGAACAATCTAACCAATTTATACACTTTTCTATCACTTTTATTGAACCATTATAAGTCAAATATCTGATGACGGGTAAGTATTATTAAAGAACTAAATTAGCAAGTATATTTCAATGTTGATAGGCTATTGGCAATTATTTTAAATATTATGATCAGCGTAGTACAAAAAATATACACATTTCTAGCCTGGTGTTGCTTTTATTAAACGTTTCTAAAGAATTTTTTATACCCAAAATATGATTACGATGAACTTACTTGTTCTTTTAATGCTTTTTCACGAACAACAGCCATTTCCAGCATCACCTTGATCTTACTCAACAACTGACATTTCTGTGTAAGCTGGGCTTTCACTGCAGCTAGTTCGTTCTCTGCAAATATAATATAATTATAAATGTAAACCTTTGATACATGAATTAAGGTTCATCTAATATAACGTTTCTTTTATGGTTTGTTTTTCAAATCATTTGGACACAAAATATCTTATTTAAAAGAATGTATCAACAAAATACAGAACATCTCTTGTAATGCTCAACCTTGTAACAAAACAAGTAATATAAACAAAAAATTTCAAGACAATTCATTCTTAGGTCAACAAAGAAAAATGTTATTGTAATCACTTTTTATAAAATAATTATAATTAATATAAATAAAATAACATAACGTATGTGTTAAAACAGCTGTTCTACCACATAAGCTATAACAAAAAATCAGCTGTTTTATGATGAAATCATGTTATCACCTTTTTTAAACCAAATGGAATGAAATAATTATATAGCATACCTTACCCCTTTTGTGAAGTTCTCCTTTCACATAAAACTAATATTAATTAATGTATAAAAAATTGAATTAATGAGTTAATATTTGAAAAAATGTATTTGAACTTAAGTGAATGGATAAAAAGTATTTTATTAATGATAGAAAATGTATACAAAATATATGTCAAGAGAGTGAAAACTAATATAAGAAAATGAATCACTAGAAGAAAGTGAAGGCTAGAATTATCTATATGAGAGAAGCTAATCCATCCTCTACTTGCAAATTGATTGCCACAACCTCGGTCTGTCGTGAACTAAGGAGAAAAGCTGATCTCTTCTTCAGGAAACTCAGGAACAAGTTTCAGACATGCTTTAATCATGTTATTTCTCAATGTATTTTGATATAGATGAAATTTTAAACTCAATTTGCATTTCGTTTCGAGTAATTTTGGGACAATCAAAGTAAATAGATTAATTTACTCTCTTGAAACCTGATTAACTATTAAAAATATCGCTACACAATATTATTCTAATTTGAGTAGGTTTTATTTGTGAAGAATTTTCAACAATTAGAACTGTATGATATTTGTGTAAGATAGTCAAACTTTTGCACATATGTTCATTATATTTATTTATAGTTGATAGTTTGAGTTTGAAAAACTTACATTTTAGAATAAAAATGTTTACATCTACAAACAATTAAATTACCTGTATCAATATCTCCTTTATATTTTTGTGAGTAATTTTAGGAAAATCAAAAAGTTGATACATAATTTACTGTCTTGAAGCCTGATTAACATTCAAAAATATTACAATACAATTATTGTAGACTTTATTTGTGCAGTTCAACAAGTGGAACTGAATGGTGTTTGGGTAAGATCATAATAAACCATAAGGTCAAAATTTGTGCACATACGTTCTTTATATTTATTTGTATCATTCGAAGAAGATGATTGTTCAAGTTTGAAAAACTCGCCTCTAAAATACACATTTTTACATATACAAACAATTACAATACCTGTATCAAGATCTCCCTTATACTGGTACATCGGTTTGCTCTTTGCTTCCTTTAAATCAGCTTCAAGAGCTGATATTTTATCTACAGCATCTAAATAATTCTCTTGACTTTTTTGAAGCTCTATTTGTAGTTTTTCCACATAGCCCTAAAAACAATAAAGGCTAACATAAATTGAAGTTTTATGGTTTAAACCAGGGATGGGCAAAGTATGGTCCATGGGGCAAGTGCAGCTTTCGTGCTAGTCAAGCCGGTCTGTGATCTGGTTTTAGTAACCCCTACAAGTTACACATTGGACATTAGTGTATTTTCTACATAGCTATTTTCTATTAACTGAGTTTGCACGCTCCCTTTCGTAGGTGTTGTGGCGTAGTAGATGTCTGTAGATAAGTAGCATGGTGATTGGGAGTACAATGGGCGTGTTGCTCGACTAAGCTCAGAAAGAATTAGGCGCTGTCTTCAAGGCCAGTATCAAGTCACCTCTGTAGCTGTATGTCAGACTCGTATTTCTATTAATGTTGTGTTATTGTTAGTGTTTGAAATTTTTGATAGTTGGCAAGTAAAAAACGTGAAGTAGATTTAGAGTATCATGTTCTTAAAGATGAGTTGAAACAAGCTCTCACGACAATTCATGACAAAACATAACAACGCCACTTATGAAACTATGACCAATGAAGAACAGAAAAAAGCAGGAGCTCTATGTAAAAATCTGTTAGCAAAATATTTCAAAGAAACAAAGTCCTTCTCAGGAGCTAGCCATCATGCCAGTTATTTTGTAACATAAAATACTGAGAAAAGTAAGAAAGCATTTTCTGACAGCGAATTTGTAAAAACTTGTATGCTCAATGTAAGGACATTTTATGTCCTGGAAAAAAAGAATTTGAGACAGTTTGTCTTGAAAAACAATTACTTCTAGAATTGAAGTAATTGATAAATAGTATTTTCCTCAACTGGAGTCAAAGATGACCGATTTTATATTTTGTTCTTCTGCATTGGATTAAAGTACGGACATAACACAGCTCAGTTACTGATATTTATAAGAGGTATTGATGACAACTTTTATGTTACTTGAGGAATTATCATTGTGTTCATTAAAAGGAATGGCAAAAGGATCAGACATTTTAAAGAATTTGAATAAACTAGCACAACTCTGAAAGTACATTTGACCAATATTTGTAACCAGGTCAGTCTATTTTGTAATTTATTGTATCCTAGATTGTAATGAGACTCTCTGATGATGATGGCATGATCATCAAAATGTACATAAGGGTTTAATCTTAGATAACTTGTAATATTAGTTATTTTTTATTATTTTAGTGGTATTGGGGTTTTTGCAATATTTTTATTGTAATATATATTGTATCACTGTGCTCTTTATATTGTATAATATTTATAACATTACTATTGATGGAGCACCAAATATAACAAGGACAAAATCTGCTGTTGTAGGTGTATCTAAGAAATCATTTCCTGAGAATGAAGTTGTGTGTTCATTGTATCATACATCAAGTAGCTCTGTGTAAATCTGCTCTAGCAAGAAACACAGGCTTAATTTTGTTAAGAATCTTGTTAATAATATTCCTCCCTGAGACAATCATTCATTAGCACTCAGTCATAAACAGTTTCAAGAATATCTTGATTCATTGGAGTCTAAATATTCTGAATTAGTTTACCACACTAAAGTATGTCTCAGAGCAGGACGGGTTTTTAAACAAGTTTGGAATTTAAGAGACAAAATAATTTTTTTCATAGAAGAAATAAGAATGGACAAGTGTGAACATTTGAAAGATATTCTATGGCTTTCGGACTTTGTATTTTTTACAGATCTTCTCAATCACATCAATAAATTGAACCTTAAACTACAGGAAAGAAACCAATTAAGCCATGATATTTGAAGTCATTTCACGGGGATTCAAAATGCAATTGAATCTATTTTCTAAACAACTAATCAAAAAAGACTACTCATTTTCCAAAACTGAAAACTATTGCAGTTAGGGAAAACAAACTTAAGAGCTAATAGAAAAGCTTCATGAAAAAAATGTCTTTATAAAAAATTTCAACGAAGATTCCAAGACTTCAAAGTTATCAAAAAAGACCTGGACATTTTTTGCATTTAATGTGGATTGTGAATATGTCAAACCAGAATTACAGCTTGAACTAATTGAGTTGCTATGTAACTTTGAATTGAAGCAAATATTTTTTAACGTTCAAACGCCACTGCCATCGGAGGACTTAATAAAACGGGAAGTCATCGATATTAACTCTAAAATACCGTTGAGTACAATTATCGGACATTAAATCCTTTACGGGCTGTGAACAGTGCGTTCAAATAAACATATGGATTATTAAAAAATATAAAAAGGAACATTAAATAAATCGTTTAACTGTTGTGAGTCGTTACTAGGGCTTATGTGTAAACTCTTACTGGTTCCCTTGGGAAGCTAGCATTCAGCCGGATACAGTCCGGTGGTTGCCAGGAAGACATCTTCTCTCTCGACTCGCTAGTCTGGGGCTCTCTCAACGACTCGTCTTATTTTATTCTTAAAACTACACTGGAAATATTAAACTTTGCCTGGACAGCTATTTTACTATTGGTCAGCAGTCGGTCTCTTGGGGCGACAATTAGAACCGTTTGCTCTCAGGACTATTTGGTGGTAAAATACTAGTTTGGCAGTAATACAGTATATAAAAAATAGTTACTACGTTTATAAAATCGAGTTGTTCAAAGCTCTGTCAAAATCTCAAACCTGAAATCTTGTGCCAAGAAGATAATTCCAATGTCTGCATCTTCCTACATCTGTGAACAAGTGTTTTCTACTTTGAAGCTTCGCAAAAATAGCGTTAAACCGATTGACTGACCACCATTTAGCTTGCAAAAATTTTGAGTTTTGCCAGGTAGTTGCCAAATACTTGAGGCATTTTCATCAAGACACAAAACTTTTCCCGGTATTCCTGCTAATATCTGCAGAAATTTCATTCAGCTGTCACACAGTGAAGTCCGTTTCAAAAACATTTTTGTCACAAGTTTAAAAATAGTGTTTTCAGTAAACAACTCCACATCACTCTTTCTTGGTAAGTTTAAATAGTTTGAAAGAATAACTATATTATAAAATTAAAGTTAATATTTAATTGCTAATTTTTTATTCAAAATTTGTAAAATTAAGTTTTTGTACTGGTTTAGAACATGGAAATTGTTGAAACATCTTTCGATATATTTGACTCAACCACAACGCACAAAGTTTCTTTATAAAACAAAGCATGTTATACTACATTATAAAACTGTTATATTAAATTATAAATTATCAAACTAATCAGTCAATATAATTTTAATTATAAAAATAAAGTTTGCTATCATGAGCTAACTTGCTGGGAAGTAAAGTATAATCCTTTTGGTATACTATATTGCTTTGTTTAATGGAACGAGAAGTCTGTGTTTCACTGCATGCATAGTGTGTTCACCTCTTGCATTAGTAAACCTTCTTTTAAAAATACCATATTTATTTTAACTAGATACTTTATAGATATTTTGTAATATAGTATAAATTCATGCTCTTTTTTATAGTGAAACGCCGATTTTATGTTTTTTGTGTGTTGTAAAGTGTGATTACATGTGTATTTCTTCAAAATATAATTTTTTTGAAGCTCTAGATTTTATCAGTGTTTTGAAAAATGGATAAAATCTAGATAAACTATAATCACTAACAAATTCGGAATTTGCGGTAACTCCCTAAATTAAGAAATTAATGTTTTAGGTACAGTTGAACACTGATAATTGGGGCCAGGGACAGTTTCAATCATTGATTTTTTCCAATAAACAAAAAATTTCAGAATGTTTTTTTCTTCTTGTTTGATGTGTTTTACAATGCGACAGAGAGATTGATAATATAATCACAGGCACAGATAAGGCTATATGTCACGCCCCAGACTATTTATAGCTGTGATTAGCTGACATTTGTTTACAATATTATGTTGAGAACTACATTTTCAGACTTCCAAGAATTTCTTCATTGACTCTTATTTACAGTAATCAGTTCATTCACTCTTATTGACAGTTATTGTTTATTCTTGCGTTAGTTCACAAAGGCTAGTTTATTTTTATGCTCGTTGTTTTTACTGGATATTGTGCGGCGTTTCCAAATTTGTTTGGTCTTCTTCAAGCCTATATGTCCTAGCTCAACCCCAACATCCCTTAGGCTAACAAGACGTCACTTTTCAGATATACTACCACAACTGCCAAAAAAATCCAACAAAACAATGGATAGTTTGTGCTTGACCAACTGATGGAAACGGCAAAAACATAAGGAGAAAATCCAATTATTTATGCATTGACTATAATGTAACACTTTGTGTTACACTATTAACAAAGTTTACCATACTCTCGCAAATATATAAAACAATTTTTACACATTTTATGTACATTTATATAAGCATATATATTTAGTGCATATTTTTGTGTGTAAATGAAATAATTTTTTTTACGAGTGTGAAAGTGAAACATCCACCCTGTTACTGTTAAACTACATTCAAAAGCAGCAATATTTGCAATCGTATCTTGCATTTTTCACTGTACAATCACTTCAAAGCTCTAACCTATATGCATAAATAACATTTTATTATATAAGATGGGTTAAAAAACTGTTGAAGTTATATATGACTTATTTAGATAGATTTTTCAAATTTTAAATTAACTTGAGTTAATAATTATATGGTATTAATGAGAGATATTTCAATCCTTATTATATGAAAAAAAAACAATTTTTCAATGAAGGCAGTTCTATGGCATGAAGAGAGAATAAGAAATTCACAATAAAAAAATATGATTTTTTTGAAAAGGAAATGTGAAAAGAAATTGGCAAGTTGAGTGGTTAATTGATTTCATCTTCATATGAGCTACTATTTAATAACTAAAAACACTTGTACATATGTTGGTATGTTAGACTTGCCTACAGTAGCACTCACTTCTATGATTGTTGAGTATAACAATCGGAAGATATGTCCCATTTTCAACTCAGACCGTAACTCAGGAGTTGTGATGAATATTTTTATTCTCAAGTACAGTGATTTGATCAAACAATTGTACTGAATATATATATATAACCTATATATTTGAAAGGTAAATATAAGTTATTTCTTGTTCAATATTAAATCTGATTTTTGTAATATGATTATTAAAACTGTTTACTGTTACCTTGTCATGAACTTTTTCAACATTGGCTATACGTAATTTTTTGTTTTCTGCTTGAAGTTTCTCTACCACTCTTTTCAAAACTACAACTGCTCTTTCCAAATCCCCTCGTCGATTCTTCTGAGACTTCTAGAAATAATATCTTAGTATTTTAAAATATTCTTATGTATACACAAGTGTAATATTTACATATTATTTATGTAAATTATTATTATTTAATACATATTCCTTTACTTATTGATGAATATTTATTTATTGTTAAATAAATTGCCTTGTTTAGGCAATTTCACAAGTTTGTGAAAAGTCTTTATAATAAACTATTGATCCAATTTTCATAATTCTTGTATATCATTTTGCTAAATGAATAATATTTGTCCAAATCTTGTAATATATTCTTCTGAGATTTCTAGAAATAACGCTGGGTGTTTCTAAACGAATATCAGGATTTAAAGGCTTTGTAGCATTTTTACTATCTGATTTACAATTATAATTGATACATAAAAAAATGCAATTCAGATTTACATTGTGTGTATATGCATGCTTTGTTTCTTCTAACTTCTGTTAGAAAGCGCTAGTAGTAAAGATGCCGACTAATGAGTAAAAGCTTTTTGTGTTTTACAGTGTACAAAGGCTTAATCTATAGTTAATTTTATATTAAGTTATGTTGTGAAACTCCAAGTGAGAATAGAATCCGTAGATGGTATCATCAGTTTGAAGATATCAGATGTCATTGTAAAGGAAAGAGTACTGGATGACGAAGAGTGGGAGGAGAAATTGTTGAAGCAGTGGGAAAGTTATTTACAAGTAGCCTCAAGAAATCAGTTCAAAATGCTAGTCATGAATTAGCAATACCAGTGACACTTATATAGAAAGAGTTAGCCCATTGCAGATTATATTATTCTCAATCTGAGTGATCTAGCGGCACGAATTAATTTGTTCCATCATGATCAACTAAATTGTGTAACGCTAAAACAAACAATTGCTTAGACATAAGAAACGTGTTGCATGTGTTTATCTGAAGCATGGTGAGGTTAACACAATAAGGGTCAAGCAGACTAAACATTCGACAAACAATACGATAAAAGTCGATGAGAAACCGACATGTCCGTAAGCCCATTAAACACATTTTCTAGGAACGAGATAGCTTCATAAATGGGAAGCAATGGGTTAAGGAGATGATTACTACTACATCCTTATTTATTAGAGTTGATGTATGCTCTAAAACCTGCAGCGTTAGGTTTATGTGCTAATTTTGCAAACAAAATGGTGCTGAATGACGAAAATTTTCTCGATCATATCGTCTCCAGTAATGAATTAAAATTTCACCTAAGTAAAACTGTTAATACTGATAATGTATGCATCTGGGGAACAGAAAATCTCTATGAGGTAGTACAGTTGCAACATGACTTCTTCAAACTAAATGATTTTTGTGCCATTTTCATGGAAAATGTTTATGGGTCTTTCTTTTTCACTGATCTTACTATAAATGGTGTTTCTTATCTTCATGTACTACAACTAAGGTTATTTCCTCAATTGTAAGAAATTAAACAGAGGCAGCAAGATAAGGCACCACCATTGGCAAGACACATAGCGTGATTGGTCAAACGATGTGGTAACAAACTACTGGATGGCTGTTAGGGGCCAAACATGACAGTGCTAGTTTTGCATGGCTAGTTCATCCGATTTAATGCCATTTGATTTTTACCTTTGGGCTCATGAAGGGCCACATGTATGTGCCTTTGCAACCAGATAACCTACCAGACTTAAGAAAAGAGGATTCGGTCAGTGTATCTAGCATGGTTGCATCGATTACGCTAAATACATTGGTCAAGATAAGGAAAGAACTTGTCTATCAACTAGATGTGTAATGAATGGTACTCACATTGAGCCCTTGTAGAAAAGACTGTTTGAGTTGATGTATCACTTGTAATTGTAAGTAAAACATTAAAAATACTACAAAGTCTTAAAACCCTGACATTCAGCCTGCTAACAATTTTACCTTAATATTTGGAAATAATCTTAGATACAAATTTACATACATGAATATGGTTTATGTAAACTAATATTATTTAATATACATTTATTTACTGAATAATAAATACTTATTTATTATTAGATTATTGCCATTTTTGGTTATTCGCAAACATTTGGGGAAAATCATAAAAAAACTATTCAACCAATTTTAATAATGTTTGCTTCTTTGTCAGCAACAAACTATAGAATAAAATAGTAACAATAACATTTTTCTAAATGAACGTTTATAGTACATAAATGCAATTACAGTAAACTCCCGATTATCTGTGGAATAGGGTGGCCCGGCAACGCCGGATAACGAATTCCCCGGATAATCCGCTATGAACAAAGAATACGCAAAACGATCGATAATCGATTATTATACCATAAGTTACACAAATAATTACCCCAGTTAATGCAATTCACAAATAACCTTCAGAGGACAAAATAAATAGAGAAAATAATTTAAAATATCGATGTATTTGACGGATTATAACATGTACATTTATATGTCTAACTATTTACAATATGTACATAAGTATATGTCAAAAATAAGTATGTATGTACATATGTAATTTCCTTTACACATAATACTTTCACTTTTTAACAAAAAAATCTGTCACTTTCGTTTGTTTTTTTTTTGTGAGCATTGATTTAGCTTTAGTGTGAGATCTAACCATTTTGTCGCACAGTGTCTACTTGTGTCACAAAGCCATAAAGATCGATAATGTATATGACAGACATGGATAATGCATATGTTACGTCCTAGACTATTTATAGGCGAGATTAGCTGACATTTGTTTACAATCTTATGATACGCATTAGGTTTTCGGGTGTCCAAGCATTTTGTCATTGTCTCTTATATACAGTAGTCTGCTCGCCCTTTTATTTCGCTGGCCTGCGTCGGGATGCTTCCCATTCAATGTAAAAATTAGTACGTACATATCTATTCCCTTCATCTTAACTTCTATTGAGCCTTATATGTAATTACGACTAATTCACCGTTTGGAAATTTAAACACACGAATCTGATTGGAATAAAAATTGGATATTTGTAAAACAATGGCAGACCCCGGATAATCCGCAAACCGGTTAAACCGCCCACGGATAATCGGGAGTTTACTGTACTTATAAAACAAAGAAGGTTTTCTAAAAATTGAGATTGAAAAATTTTGATTAGAAGGATTTTTTACTTAAATTATTTAAAAGATCATGAAAGGGTAAACCAATCATATACAACAAAAAATGTGCATCACAATATAATAATAAAAAAAAAAAATTATCAAGAATTAACACACTTCAAGAAGCAAACATATATAATTAGTACTGTAATAAATGTATTCACTGATGAAAATACATACAATACCATAAAATTAATATAAAATATTTACAGAATAAATGATAAAATAGTTGAATATCTAATTAGTGCAACGTTTTGGCAATTAGTTTGTTGCCCTTTTCAAGCCTGAAAACAATAAAATGATTACATCAAAAGTACTTACGAGGGCCGTTTTTTTTTCAACCTCCGGTGGGCCATAAATAAAAGACAAGTGAATAGAACAAAATTATTTTATAACCAAAATGTATGTACACTTATGCTTATTTCTCAACATAATCACCCTGAAGATTGAGGCATTTGTCATACCTGTGGACAAGCTTTCCAATACCCTCTTCATAAAATGTTGCCGCCAGTGAATTTAAATGAGTCTTGACCGTGTCTTGAAGTTCCTCAGTAGTCGGAAAGTGCTGACCTCCAAGCCATTTCTTCAGTTCAGGAAAAAGATGGAAGTCGCTCGGTGCTAGGTCGGGACTGTAAGGTGGGTGGTCGAAAATTTCCCACTTAAATTGTTCAAGAAGTTGTTGGGTTACACCTGCAGTGTGAGGGCGGGCGTTGTCATGCAGCAGAACAATTCCTGATGTCAGCATGCCTCTTCTTTTGTTCTGAATGGCTCGCCGCAAACGTCGTAAAGTTTGGCAATAAACAGCTGCATTAATTGTGGTCCCAGGCTGCATGAACTCCACAAGCAACGGACCTTTTTGGTCCCAAAAGACCGTAGCCATAACTTTTCGGTTGCTGAAAGTTTGCTTGAATTTTTTGGGTTTATTCGGTGAATTTATGTGCATCCATTGTTGAGATTGTTGCTTTGTTTCGGGTGTGTCATGAAGAATCCAGGTCTCATCTCCGGTTACAATTGATTTTAAAAAATCTACTCCTTCATTGCGATAATGTTCAAGGAATGTCAAAGCTGAAGCCATTCGGCGAGTTTTGTGGGTGTCACTCAACATCTTTGGCACCCAGCGAGCACAAATCTTTTTGTAGCCTAAATGTTCAGAAACAATAGAGTACAGAGAAGATCTTGACACTTCTGGAAATTCCAAAGACAAAGCACTTATTGTGAATCTACGGTTTTCTTTAACCACTTTGTCAACTCGTTCAACAAGATTGTCTGTAGCGACAGACTTGCGTCCTTGACCTCCTTCATCATGCACTTCGGTTCGGCCAGTTTTAAACTTACAACACCATTCCCGCACAACACCTTCACTCATAATGTTTTCTCCGTAAACACGGCACATTCTCCGATGGATTTCTGCTGCACTATTCCCTTCTGCTTGCAAGAAACGAATAACACTTCTCAACTCACATTTGGCGGGAGAATCAATAGACGCGGCCATGTTTACCCGACTGCAGCTAAGCGCAAACTGGCTACTTGAACTCAGGAGTGACAAAAGTTGTAGTGGGGAAGATGCGCGATCGACTGCTGCGCACAGGGCCGGTCTGTGACCTTTCTAGCCATCATGGCGTGCGATCGGAGGTTGAAAAAAAAACGGCCCTCGTATAAGCAAAAATAAATGTTTCATTTACACTAATTTTTTGTTTTTCTAAAACTAAATTATTTCAACAAAAATCATTGAGCTAATGCAGCTATTTATTAGTTTGACACTTTACTGAAGCAAGTCATGGTAGATTTATTTACAATTTACTATTTTGGGGTTTTATTTTGTAAATTTAAACTTACCTTAGGAGATATGTCTTTATCACTGAAATCACTTTCAGGCCCCAAATCCCTAAAAACAGATATAAAACAAAAACTGTCACATTAATAAAACTCAGAGCAGTTATTAGAACGTGCATGTGTATAGAAAATAAGAAATCATTTGGATCATATAGAATATATAAGAAATCAATATACATTTCATAACCAAGAGGACTGTCTGGCTTAGTTTAGTTGGTACTTGGTATTGATTAGTAGCTGATGCTGACAAAAAATTAAAAAAGGCTGCTTCAACTTCTATCATACTAAAGTTCTAAATTTAAAAACTACTTAGTGTAATTATATGTAAATATTTATTTGTAATTAGTGAATTTTCTAGTATATCCAAAATGGATGATAACAATAAGAGCCTAAAATCTAACATAAACTTTAACATTAATTAACTTTTATTTTGTTTTTACTAATTATGATAATGATTAACAAAATAAATAAAATAAATTACAAAATATTGAATAAAATATTGCAGCAGTTAAAAATAATATTTAGTTCTTTATAAGTGAGAATATGTTTGTTGCAAAATATAACTCAATTGACACAAAGTATAAAATCGAATCACAAATAATTCAATGTGAATTAGGTTAACTGTTGATTGATGAAAAGCTTCAAGTTATACTTTGCATGAATATTCCAGTTTTTGAAATATATATTCATTAATAAATTAATATTTAACAAGGATAACATCATCATTAAATCACATACATACACAGACACACACACACACACACGCACACGCACACTACCATGCAACAACAATCATTTGCGCTTTTCAACTGTATATTAAAAAAAAAATAATTACCAAACATTTCAAACAAATTAAAATAACTGGGTTTGGCTTTCATAATTTTGAAAGGGATTCCATATTATTTTTTATTAGGGATGTGTAAATAAATTTAGTATTTTCAAATTGATTTGAGGAACAAACATGAACAAAAATGTTATATCTAAGGAGTAAAAATAAACCCTGTAACATCCGAAATATCCTGGCCTAAAAACTAATTGGGCGCTATTATTATAAATTACTACTGACAATATTTTTATGATTAAAGTTTAGGCCCTACCAAAATTAAAAAAAAAGAGTATAGAAGAAAAATAATAATGACATTATATAATAAATAAAAATCGACTATTATCAATTGTATACAATAAATTGGAAATTATACGTTTGGAACAAAAAACGAGTAAATAAATGAACTTTAAAACAGTCAGTTCAAATAAGGAAAACAACTATAAAGAAATACAAAACATAGTGTACTGGAATTTTACCAATTATTGTTTACGTATATAAAAAATGGAATCGATTCGTCCATTTTGAAATAACAAAGGCACATTTAATGACTTTTAAAACACATTTTAAAGAGTATGACTTGATTGAGAATCAGTTAGTTGTGAATCAAATATACACGTTGAAAAAAACATTTAATTGTGTTATAATTAAAAAATAAAACTGTTTATATAAAAGCCTATATTGAGAGATTTTAATCTAAAATGTATAATACTAATATGCGTACACTGAACTGCGAGGTGAAAATTCAGAAGACCTGCATTTCTCTAGCTTCAACTTCAGCTCAAGATTTTCAGCTTCCAATCTTAGGTTTGATCTCTGTAACTGACTTTTGCGTTCTTGTAACCTTTCAACCTCATCAGTCAAGGCACAGTCACCCTGGTAAAATATCAGAATTAGTGATAATCTTTATATTAAGATGTTACTAACTATGATGATTTAATGTTTGAGTATTTCATATTGTTCGGTAACTACTTTATTTCAATTAAACTATATTTGGTTGACAAAAATGTTGATCTAAACCAATTAGAACTAAACAAAACAATAAAAGAAGATTCAGAGGTACAACTTTACTGCAGGTGGGAGAAAGTGATAGAAGAGTACAATAATAAAGCAGCCTTCTAAAGCATAAGAGAAAACTAAAAGATGGCTAACTTTGCAAGTAACCAATCTATAACCTTTATCATCATTTTAAAGCATGCTATGTTATCTCTACCATCAAGATGCCCAGACCAGAAAAGTTTTTCCAGCATTTTTCTAAGCATACTGTGTTCAAAAAATTGTCGAGTTTCTCAAGGGAGAGAGAAATACAAGGAGTGAAAACATACAGGAGACTTATCTCTAAACCACTAGTGACATTGGGCGAGGCTAACCTTCAAATCTGGAGTCCTATATTCTCTACAGTATTTATAAATACAGAGATAATACAGATAGTTATTTAGGCAAACAATTCAGCTTATTTTGAGTTAGATGGGAGAGGAAGCTATGGAGGAGTCCTCATATGGGAGAGGAAGCTATGGAGGAGTCCTCACCTTAAGTTTTTGATAATGAACTTGATAATAAGTTCTAGGCGTCAACATCAGAACTTTCAATCAACCAACCTATTCAAACATTACCATATTTGACACTTTAACAAACTGACATAATACAGCAAACGATAACCTTTATTAATCTATTACAAAGGATTTCATTAATTTTTTTCTCTTTGCTCTTCCACTGTTTAATTCTTGAACTTCAATCTAAAGTCTGTTGACTATTGAAACAATTGTTTGCCAAATGTAACATTACACAAGGATTTCATTAATTTCGTTCTCTTTCCTCTTCCATTGTTTAATTCTTGAACTTCAATCTAAAGTTTGTTGACTATTAAAAACATTTTTTGTCTTTATCTTCTTCACTTAATGCCTTTGAATGAATGTGTATCACATACTCCTACTAAGTTTATAGCCAAATTATTTTAAAATATACTGATAGTTAATAGTAGTGATAAAGTAGCTTATATGTAGTAACTAAAGTAACAGTTATCATAATAAACTCTAAAATTAAACAAATTATACAAAATAATTCTAACAAAAATAAATATATTATCAATCATTGCAAAAAGTAATTGACATATTTAAAACTTACAATTTTTGGGTCGTAAATCTTGAGGTTTTTGAATTAACATTTATTCGTCAATTTATTTGCCAAGAAACCAATTATTACTGATAATTCTTAGCAGATACGTTTCGCTCTTGGTCAATGCTTCAAGTCACAGATGAACTCTATGACTTGAAACATTGAACAATGCACAGCCAAGTATGAACACATTTACTGAGAAATATTAGTAATTAGTAGTTTTTTATGAATTAAATTGATAGACAAGCGAGATATTTACTTCTGAGATACAGGTAGTTCAGATTCATTGGTAACAATTTTTATAATATAAAATAATATATTTTGTTAATGTCTGAAGTATTAAATGATCAATAGCAGAATGCTAAATGAGATCAGACCTTCTGAGCTAATCTAAGTGCTGCAATCTTCCTTTCTTGGGCTTCAACTACTTGTGTCAAAGAAGAAGAGCCTGCCACTAGTTTACTGGACTTCCTTACTGCTTTCAGTTCTTCTTGTAGTCTAGCACGATCTTTCTCCAACTCTTCAACCAAAGTTGGTGTAACTGCAGTACCTAAACATGAGTAAAAACATTTTATAGCACGAATCTAAAACACGAGAAACAGTTTGAAAGAACTGACTTCCAGTAACTAGTCAGTTAAAAAAAATTCCAAATCAGTTTTACTTAAAAAACTTTAATAGAATCTAATTAGATATTTCGATATTATTTAGTTTTTCTATCATTTAAAACTAATTTTTTTCTCTTTCTTAATATTATTGCGGAGTAGCAAGTTGGCTTTGTCAATGAAATGATTGTTTCGAAACGCGAAAGCAAGTAACTGAGAAGTTTTTATTCAGTTACACAGTAATTACTTATGGGTTTATTCAGTGAATTCCAAATGTTTAGAACAAGTAACTTCTCAAATTGATTTAAAATTTACCTAATAAATTTATTTAATTTAGATAATAATGAAACAAACCTTTAGCTGTTTTCAGCTTAACCTCCAACGAATTTCTTTCTCTCTCAAGCCTAACAATAGTCTCTTTGAGCCTCTCCAAGTTTGTTCTGGAAGCTTCCAGTTGTGAAGTCTTTTCTTGTAATTGTGAACGAAGTTTTTCGTTAGATAATTGTAAACGTTTTCGTACTTCCCATTTCTCAAATTCTTCAGAACACTTGAACAGTATTAAAAGTATTGTCAAATTCAAAACAGTAAAACTTGCACTTTACATTCAAATATAGTAATATTGTAAATGTAGACAATATCAAGAGCACAGTGGTACAATATATTACAATGAAAATATTGGAAAGAACCCCAATACCACAAAAATAATCAAAAATAACAAATAAAACAAGTTACTTAATGAATGCAGATAAAGGACCTATTCCTAACTCACCATTATATACTTTACTTAAATAGCTTTCTTCAAATTCGATGTATTAATTTAATTATTTTTATTTTATTCATTGTTATTGCTGTAGGTTTTATTACATATGTATTATTATAATGTACATTTTGACTTAACCTATTTGGTTCAAGATGGGCGATCGTTATTTGTCGGTCGGAGAGGGGGGCGGAGGTTACCTCACGCCTATATATAACGACCGCTGAGAACGATTGATATCATTCTAGTTTGTAACTTCTTGTGTGCTAGATTGTATTTTGTAATAAGACCCTCTGATGATGATGACATGGTCATCGAAATGTACATAAGGGTTTAATCTTAAGTAACTTGTTTTATTTGTTATTTTTGTGGTATTGGGGTTCTTTCCAATATTTTCATTGTAATTGTAAATGTAGTTCAAATGTGATACAAGATATTACTATTTACAAATTATTCTATAATTGCTATAGTCAAAAAACAAAAGTGAAATTCAAATTTCAAACATAATGGAACAATTGTTAACATGTAACATCATACGTGAATTCGGTTCCTCATTGGATACCAAAGATATTATGGCATAAGCATTATTATGAAACAATAAACTTAGTTCTTTTATATTTCATTTAAAATTAGTGACTTTCATGTATTGTGTTTACAGAACTGAAACATTTCCAAAACAGTTCATTTTGCATGTTCTTGCCTGTCCGACAAAGAAGACAGTTATTCTAAAATGTATAAAATATTTTAGTGTTTCATTTCTTCCACATGTCAATACTTGGATTGTACATCGAAAAATTTCATATACCAGCTACAATGTAAATTTTGCTCAGCTCAGTACATAGGCCTGACCACGAATGGTCTGAATATCAGAATGAATGG